>VXAL01014473.1:0-33747 GCA_013399475.1 Chauna torquata | reverse complement strand
CGGGGCTCCCGGATTCTCTGCCGGGGAGCACCGCCGGGCACCGGGAGGCAGGTCCCCGGGCGAGGCGGCGGGACGGGCTCCTGCAGAGGCTGAGCGTCGCCTCGCCTCGACTCGCAGCTCGCCGCCGTCCGCTGCGGAACGCCGGCGTTTACAAGCGTTTTCCTCGGCAGCCGCGCGGCTTCGGCGGCGGGGGAGAAGCCGCCGGCTGATAGAGCGTTGAGGCGGGGGAGGCAGGCAGGGCGGCCGGAGGAAGGAGAAAGCCGGTCGGGGAGCGCCGGCCGTCCGTCCCCTCGGGCGCCCGCCTCAGGAGCAGCCCCGCGAGGCGCGGNGTCCGGCGGGTGTGGCTCCCCGCAGCGGTCCGGCAGCTCGACACGGGTCCCGAGGCCACCCCTCCGCGGCGGCAGGGGCTAGCCTGGTAAAGCACGGGAACCTCAGAGCGTCCTGAGGTGTCCGAGCTCGTTTGCGCGTCGACCTGCTGCACAGAAACGTGCGTTTGCTTCCAGACCACATTAAGCGGCGGGTTGTTTTTTAAGACCTCCTAGGACGTTTTTTTTTCACCAGAGCAGGAACATATTTCCACATCTTTAGCTCCTTTCCTCTCACAACTGCGCTCGGTTGCTCCTCCGCTGTGGCTGCATTTCTTTGGATGCTGTTCGTACGCAAGGTTTGAGAAGGGACGAACCTTACCGTATAAACGGCAAACGTTACAGGAAAGGAAGTCTGCAGTGCGAGCGAGATGGTATGCGTTAGTCACTTGGTGTGAAACCGTTCCTCTTCCCGCAGCACACCGACCCATTCCTTGTGGACGCAGTAGCTGTCAAGGTGCTCGCTCTTGCCACTGCCGTGTAAGAGCACCCTGCTCAAAGTTCGCTGCCCGGAGCTGCAGTCGTTGGGCTAACCATTAAATGCAGCTAGCAGATTATAACATAGGTTTGGCTTTGTAACTGCGCAGCCGTTGAATATCCAAGGTTTCGCTACTGGATTGCAAAATAAACCTTTAAAAAGTGTTAATCCTTCCTTTCTCGTATTATGTTTCCATACTTTAGAAGAGTAGAAAAAAATATATAAATTTTACTCTATATCTCAAAGTTAAGAGCTTCAGAAAAACTAGAGACAAAAGAAGATCAGAACATTTCCCTGAACTGCAACTGTTTTTAATCCCTTTCCTTGCATTTGAATCAAATTATTGCAGAGCTGAACTGAAAAATGGGCAAAACTGTCTCTATTGATGATGTCGGAATAAAAGGAAAAAAAAGTCCCACCATCACAGCAAATAAACTTGCAAATGAATTCTTTATTGATAACCTGCTGCACTTTTTAGTATAGGAGATTTACATCTTATTTAAAATGTGTCTTTTTAAGCGCAAGGGTTATTTTTTTCAAGATTAAAGAAACTTTGTTAATGGATACTGAAGGGGTTCTCAAAATGAAGCAACCTGCATTTTAATCACAAGCTTTGATACTCTTCTTGTAAACAGAGGCATACAGTAAGAATCCATGTCCTCAGTACCATCAATCTAATTTCTGCATGACTATTCCCTTCTTTCTTCCTGCTTTTTCCTTTCTTTTTCTCACACCAACAATTGACGCAAATTAAGTTTAAGCAATATTTGCATCAATTCTGTCACAGCTTTTGAAAAATGGCACTCCTTTGCCTGGAAGGATAAACGATGAATTCTGCCCGTAAGATGACATCAGCATGCAGCAAAGTTCCCAGCAAATTCCACGACGTGACAAAAATATGTGTTGCTTGTTTGCTGGGGGATGTTTCTGTGCAAGCCCTCGTTCATTCAAGGAGGTTTTATTCATGCAGTTGTACTTTCTTCAGTGAAATTTATCTCTGTAATTCGGACTGCTACAAAGGCAGCGCTCCTCTGGTTCTTCAACCGCCTTGAGTACCACAACATGCTACTGTGGTTCATCTCACTTTTCAGAAAGCGTTACTAGGTATCTCACAACAGTCTGAGCAGTTTTCTGCAGAGGTCTTATTTGGACAAAAATGTTACTTTTTAAAGCTGTTACTCCACAGTTACTTTTTATTCTAATAATGATTATAGTGCAATTTGAATAGGTGGGAGTGTGCTTTTTGTTTGTTTGTTTGTTTTTTGTTTGTTTTGTATTGACAACCAAAACTGGAACCCTAAAGGTGAAAAGCAAGAACATCTCCCTTCTTCCCACCCTGTCCCAAGTTTTGAATTACCACTAAGTGAATGTTATTCTGCCATTTATAGGGACTAGAAATAATTAACACAAACAAATTAAGCAATCTTTTTTTTCCAGATCTTATAGCCTTTAAAAGCCTTTCTGTGATAAAAGACCTTTTTAACAGTATATCAAGAACTAGATTACAGAAATCTTTGCAGGAGTTGTTCTTGTTATGGGTAATTGTACAGTCACACTAATACATAGCAGTGAACTCAATGTGCAGAAAACCAAAGCAAATATTGAACCTTCCTTAGTACAAATTCGGAGACCCAGATCCAGGAGTCTTTAATCAAAATTCCAATTAACTTCAAAGAGTTTTACTTGAGTAAAAATTGGAAGCAGAATCTAGTACAGAGAAATTACCATTTTAATTGCTACTAGTTTGATTAAACGATTCAGCTTGCAGTAGATACAGGCACTTACATTAACACTAAAAAATTATTAATGGTCATTTATATTCTACAAAGCCTAGTCCTGCCAAGGTTTTTTTTTTTTTTTTTTCCAGAAGACTGCAGCAAAGATCAGCATAGCTTCAAAACAACCCAGCACATCCCTGAAGAAATGCTGCTTGATGAAGCTCCAAGAAACAACCTTGCAGCAGAAGCCAGATTTGGCAGCCTGTGAGCACGACACTGCCGCGATTCCGTAATGCCACGGGAGCTGGCAGCCATGAAAAGCCGTGCAGCCGATGCCGTTTGCAATGTACCACTGGCGTGACTGGTGAACTGGCCTATGGCTGTGCGCTGCTGTACGTTCAGTTATCAGTAGATGGCACTCATCATGCTGCTCTGTGTGCGCGGGCCCATTTTCTGCGCAGCCCGTGGTTTTGGTACGCAGCCTCATAACGCATCACAAAACTAAAGGACAGCAAATGGACAAGGTCAGCGCTGCCTCTGAGAGCAGCCCAGCCACAGCTGAGCTGGCTCGGCAAGCGGAGTGGACTGGAAGCACAGCAAGGCACAGGCGGGATGTGCCGAGTATCAGCTGTCAAGCCCAAGGGCACCAGAAAAACCACCCTATGGGTATGCCTGTGCCATTAGTGCTTTTAGTGCTACAGGTTTTTAAAGCCTGTGGAAAGAACGCAGCTGCCCTCTGCCACCAATTGGCAGCCCCTAGGTTTACTCGGAGCCTTGCAGCAGCAGCCAGTGACCGATGTGTTTAAAGCTGCACTTTTGCTGTGTGTTCCTCGCCTGGCTCTGATTCTCTCCCAGCACAGGGATTTCCCAAGAGCAGATGGCCAGCTAGCCCCAGCCCCAGCACAAAGTGTTGTTCTGCCTTCGGGGGTTACACAAAACACAAGGAAAACAAACATTTTTGTTCCTTTGCCTTGGCTAAAGAAGCTAGTCCTAGAGGCTAGAAGCAAGATCACCTGGCCCAAGCCTACATCTCTCTGAGAGATCCGATTGGGGTTTGCCATGAAGAAGAACAGCTGCTGTGGGTTCGGTTTCATTTCATTTCCACTCTTAGCCCCTTTTTGCCCAGCAAGGGGTTTCTCTACCCTTGCAAGGCATACCTAACAGCCTTCTGCTTCGGCCTTTCACCCTGTTGGATCAGAGCACGCAGCATTTCTCTTTCATTGTGGTCATGCCTTGGGAGTAGCTCTGAGGCACCAGGAGTGCCATCTAAATGGGATGGCAAGCACTGAATCCCGAACTGTGATCCTCTAAACACCACACAGCTGGCACTCGTCCCTTAGTGTCACCTCGCCTTGGTGGGCAGCTCAGTTTTCCTGCACCTAGGCTCACACCCAGGTGTGACGTGGAACCATCGTTTACGTGTTTCTTCCCAGTCTTCCTGAAAGAGCTCAGCTAGCTCCTAGAACAGAATCTGTGCCAAAAGCAGCAGCCACAGGTTTTCTTTGAAAATGCCGCTGAAAGTGGACTTGTTTTCTTACCTGTTAAACGATAGCTCAACAGTTACAGCACACACCCAGCAGTGCTCGTGGTCAAGGTCCTGTCCCTCTTCTGTCTTCAGGACCATGAAATCCCGTCTTTGGGGAGACTGCCCCAAACACCAGGTTATTGTCTGTCTCAGGGGGTAAGGAGCACACTTCCACCCGCTGAAGCTGTCCCACTTGGTGCAAGACAAACTCAGAGCTCCCAGGGCCAGGCGCCAGCTAGCCGCGTGGCACAGCCCAACTTCACAGCTGTTTTCCTGGGCAAGACATCTGCGTCCGGGTCCCGATCCCTGGCTGTGCGTAGCTGTTATCCAGTGCCTGATTCATGCAAAATGCGTAAATGGGTCCTTGTGAAGGGGCTGAAACGCCGGTCTCCGCTTTCCAAGATAAACACTTCGCTAGAGAACGGTGCTCCTTCTCTCGGAGCCGCTTCGAACGCTGAATACTTCTGTGTCACAGCAGGACTAAAGTGCGCTGGTTTGGTACACAAAGTACACAGTTCTGATAGTGGGATTCTAGTGGGATTTTCAGTGCTCTGGAGCCGAGAACTGAAGTACTGGTGGGCAAGGTGTGCTTTTGTGTGTTTTTCTTTGTTGCTGTTTGTTTGGTTTTTGTGTTTATATAAACATTTGTGGTTTCAATGAATTCGAGTTTTGTTGTTTCAGTAAACTTGAATATCGTTGTTTTAATGAAGGCCCGCCTGCCTATGGACACGTGCTATGTCTTTGAAAAGCCCTAGCTCCCACACACGCTACAGAAACTTCTTCAGCTGCTCAGTTGCTTCTCTCCTGAAGGTTCCCACCCTCACGCACGAGCCTCTCGCGGCAGCAGCGTTCCTGCAGTCCACCTGCGCTCTGGCCCCTCCTGCCCGTAGGGCACCCAGCCCTGAAAACTTCTCTTTTCAGCGGGCTACCTGCGTGCAAGGTGGTGCACAGCCCCATTCCCCACTGTGAAGGGGCCAGGGTTGCCGTGCTTGCTTTCTCCATGCCCGAAGCACCCTGAAAAACTAGCAAGACCTAAAAACCTTAAGACTCAAAGAGGCCAGAGGAGCTTTTCTCTCTCAGCTGCGGGGCTCGGCGTCCGTGCAGGCCGTGACGGGCTCGGCACTGGCGTTCAGAGCCGGGGCCAGAAGCAAGCGCTGAACCTCCAAGGCAGGACGCGTCTGGGCTGCGCCCTGGGGATGCAGAAGCCAGGAGGTGCCACAGACGCTACAAGTTAAACCGCGCCCTGCCGTGCCACCCCAGCAGCTCTGCAGGGCCGCAGGGATACGGATGCGACCACGAGTGCAGCTGCTGTTTGCTGTTCTGTCTTACAGCTTAGGCGAAGCTCCTGCCCCCTGGACCAGCAATTAATTTTGCATTAGGCTGTCATACAGAAACAAAAATGAAAATAATGGGGAGCGGAGCAGGCAATTAGATCTCCTGACCCCTGCTGAGCATCCAGATCTAGGCTAAAGTGACTTCTCCTCCTTGGATATCCTACGGCCCCACGAGTCTTCCATCTCTGCCTGGGTGCCCAGCGTCCCTCAGGGTAGAGCGGCCTGGGCTGGTGGGCAGGGTGGGCTGCAGGACCTCCAGGCTGAGAAGAACACTCACCTCAGACCTCCCTCTTTCCAGGAGAGGGCTCCGACCGCGCAGCTGCCATTTACACGCATGCCGCGCTTTGCAACAACACCTTTAGAAGAGGCCTCCGCGCCGGAGGATGCCTGACCTCAGACCACGACGGAGGAGGTAGATGGAGGAGGAGCAGGAACAGCCCTAACTCGGGCTGAGCTCTAAGCTCCAAGAGGGATCGAGCTCTGACGCATTTTCTGCCTGCTCCCTGCCCGGGCGATGGTTTGCTAATTTGCCCTTTGAGGTGCCTCCTTAGGTCAGCAGCGGGCAGAAACCTCAAAGCAGCCCTGGGAGGCCCCTTGGCACCTCCCTTTCTTGCTCTCTGGGTCTAAGGCAGCTGCAGCCACCAGCACCAAGCTTGCCCTTTGTGTGGAGCATTCATTCTCCTTCTCACTGATGATTTCCTTCGTAAAAACTGAGCAGCAGCCGCTTTCTTCCTGAGGGAACGTCCTCTGGATCATTCCTGATCCTCGTGCCTGACCGCTGTCCTCACTCACCGAATGAAGCTCAGCCTCTGCCTCCTGAAAAACAACAATCCACAGCTTGTCCCCCCAGAGAGTCCTGGTGGCACGTGGGGAGCAAGCTGGCGAGCCCCAGGATCGTGCCACCCCTCCGCCCTGCCCCTTGGAAGCTGTGTTTCCAGAAGGGATGCAGGGAGAGGAGCTGCTCCGTTTTGTTACCCAGCTGCTGCTGCCTGTTGGCTCGTCTCGTGTGTTCGGGCTTGGCGAGAAGCTGCTCTGTGACTTGCAAAACAAGACCAGCGTCACCCGCTACCTGACGGCTGGGCTGTAAGGATGGGATAAGTCATTTCTGAAGCGCTGGGAGACGGACCAAGGGCATCAGAGCCGCGTGAAGCGCCCTGAGGAAGGCTCTGCGGCCACCGCTGCCCGCTCGCCCTGCCCCAGCGGCTGCTCGTTAGGTGGCACTGCAGGCCCGGGATTTCGGGCGAGCGCAAGCTCCAGAGGGCTCCTCCGGGGCTGAGCGGGGCTTTGCAGGCTCTTTTTCTCGCCCTAGCTGCGTATTTTTTCCCCGGATTGCCGGGAAACCTCGATGTGGAGGGAGCGATCTGGACTGATGCTGCCCCGTGCCGCAGCATCCGCGCCTCCTGCCCCCGCTGCGGTGCTGCCCGCTGGGGCCGGCGCTTGCCCCTGCTTTTGGCAGGAGGAACCCTCGGGTCTGGGGGTCTACCTCCTCCGCCGAAACGTCCCGAGCTGAACTGGGGCGGGGAAGGTGCCTCCGTTCTCCCGCAGCCCTCCGAGCCACCTTCGTCCTCACCTTGCTTTCCTTGGCATGTCCTTGGGTAAATATTTATGCAAGTTTTCAAAGCCAGGGAGCGCGCGGGCAAGATCCGGGAGCGCTTCCCTTGCATAATTTGGCCGAGGCGCTTTAAGTCTCTCCCCCAGCGCTGCCGGTTAACCCGGGCCTGGCTCGGGCCTGGCAAGTGCACGTACTCGCGGCTCTACCGAGGCACACCTGCCTTCGTCGGCAAATGCCGTGGCTATTCCAGTCCCGGCACCCCACGAGAGCCGGGCAGGGGCTCGTCCATCCCAGCTGTCAGCTGAGTCCTGCCCCAGCCCGGGGAACCTGCAGCCTGCCCAGTGCCCCCCTGTCCGAAGCTGGAAGATAAATGTCCTTGAAATCTGAAGTAACCACGATAATTTGATTTTGAACAGGAAAACAGAATGTTTTTTCCCCTTATCTAATTGATTAGGAATGTCAACTATTCCTTTCTGTACACCGTGCATGCCTCTTATTTGTGTAGGAAGCAGCTGGTCTAGTGATTCAGCCAAACACTTTTTTTAACTAAAAAAATAATCAAGCTTTCTTTTTAAAGGGGTGGGGGTCATCACTGTATTTCGTCACAAACTAACAGAGAGAATCCATCTCTCCATGTCTCCCTCCACGTCCTGACACGTCCCTCGGGAGCCACGTCCCCTCTCCAAAGACAAGTGAAGGTGTCTGGGGGGCAGGGGCATCACGACGAGACACGGGTGTCACGACGGGACACAGGCTCGGCAGCCACTTCTGGGTGCCCGGCTGACATCAGAAAACATCCTGGCTTTTGTCTGGGCAGATTTCTGCCCACATCTATTTCTGCACACTGCTGAGCAGGGCTGGATGTGGTGGGTGCTGGCCAGAGGGTGACGGGAGCTTCGCGTCCACGTGACTCTGTGAGCGACTCCTTTCTGTAATGGGCTTAAAATGGAGCGCACGTTCCCGTTTTTCTCGGTACACAGTTACGCTTCCCATCTGAAATTATACAGCCTTAGACTGCATTTCAGAAAGTTTTCTTAGGAAGTGCTTGAAACTGCAGCGTAGTGAGATTTGTTGCTGAGGAAATCTGTTCATCCAGCCCGACTGACGGATGAAGCGCTGTATGCTTGCAAAACTCGGCAGAAAGATGGTTCTTGGTGCAATTTGGCCAAACGAGTGATCAAAAGCCCCTAAAAGAGTTCAGACTCTGCCGAGCCACCAGTCAGCACACCTAGGAGCTGATGTAAAGTGGCCAATCAACAGAAGTGTTCTGCAGGATAAACACGTAAATAAACTAAACATGGAGAAAAGTAGGCAACCAACATTATAGGTGCCACCGCAGAGCATGCGTGTGCTCCTGGCACACAACTCCAGCAGCGGTGTCAATGCCCCAGCCAGGGTGCCACCTCTTTTCTCCCACCAACGAATCCCACTCGTGTTCCTGCTCCCGCAAGTGCCGTGGGCGCCAGCCTCGTGCTGCCAACCTGGCTCTGCAGCTTTCGCTGCGCCCTTGCCCAGACGGCCTCGTCCCACAGCAGCCTGCTGCGGGGGACATGCAAAAGAAGTGGTAATGGAGATATTAGCAAGGCCACATGTTGCACCGGGAACGTAAAGATATATCTCCAGTAACACCGCTGTTCACAGGTGGTGATGGATCATACTTTGATGGACCATTGAAATAGTAATTGTCTTTCAATCTAGCGTTGGTATCACCTGCAGGAGGTTTACACCTGAGTGGAGAGAGCTGGGAGATAGCAGGCAAATGGGATAGTGCCTTCCCTCTGCTTTTAGCAGAGTTCACGTGACTTTTTGTCACTCCGCCGTTGCTGATGCCACCGCCACTGCTTCCCACGTTCTGCAACGCAGATCAGCTTGGTGGGTTTTCATCACACCTCATAGATGTGTGCCTGCCCCATAACCAAAATGGGATCTTGCTGGACCTTGTCATTGTAAAGAGCAGAGCTGCCCCATACTGGGAGCGAGTGTGGGAGCAAACAGAGGCATGGATGGACTTTCCCAGTCAAAATAGCACAAAGTCCCTGTGACAGGTTGCTATGGAAAGCGACCATTTTGATGGTCTTCTTGAAAATACCTCAGCCTGGTGGGTTGGTGTGACACCGATACAGCTTTCAGCATCTCTGGCCAAGCCCACCACTTACCTGCACTGGACTCCAAGCTTGAGTCGCAAAGACCATTAAGATTGGGTTTGAAGGAGCAGTGTTGAGACAACCTGGACTATCTTAACGTGAATATTCCCCTTTCTGTACCCTGGCTGTGCAGCCTTTCTTAGGGCCATTTCAAAGCTGAACAAGTGGCTGTCGTTAGGGCTGTGGCAGAGCAACGCTCCACGCCTCGAAGCTGGATATACAGAAACAACCGAGCTGCTGCTTGCTGCCCATTGAACTCGGAGGGACGAGGCATCTGAAAAGGCTTGACTTCACCAGGTCTGGCAGGAAGCGCTGTGGTTTGTTTAACCAGCTAGCCAAACAACCTCCAGCACCTGCTCCCTCAGCAGAGGAGGCCAAGCGACAAACACTGTGCTGGATAAAAGTTTCCACCAAGCTCTCGCCGTCGGCTCAGCTGCTCAGCCACCGAGAGCCCGTTGCAGCAGCTGGATGAGACCCACTGGCCAAAATGGCCAGACTGGTAGCTCCCGCCAGGCACGAGGACACACACGTGGTGATTTGGGCTCAATGTTTGGGTTTGGCTACCCCAGATTTTCATTTGTGTTATCAGGAGAGGGTGAATTGCCAAAAGTTTGACAGCTGATAAGAACAAGTGCCGTGCCAGATGGAGGGAAAACCCCATGCTCAGAAGCAAGTTGTCAGCCCCAGCTCCTCTTCCTGACACGTTTCAAGGTCCCCAAGGGACACATTCTTTGACAACACTGCTGGAGGAGGAGGCATACTCTGCAGGTTGAGCAAACTGGATTTTGCTGAGGCAGTGGTTCCCATGATCACTTTCGAGCACTGACTGTAGCCGTTAAATAAATCAAGGCAGGAGCTGTGTTCCAGGGCCTGCCGCTGCCTGTCATACACTGGCACATTGTTCTCCTGAGGTGGGATTCACTGTGCTTGGTGTTTGCCAGCTGAAAATTAAGAACCTTAAATTGAGCTGGCTGAAAATTAAGCAGCCAAACACTAGCAGCCCTTGTCTCCCTCTCTAGACAAAGGAGAGCGTTGAGCACTGCCGCAGCGTGATTCATCCCAGCCCTGGAGAAATTGAGCCAAGGAACTGAATTGCGTGACGGAGGTGCCCATCTCTGTTGACTGGTGGGTGACCCCCACCGCTGGCCAAGAAGGTGGGCTTTCTGCCCCACGGCGTGGCCAGGGTTACCACCAGACACGGGCGGGTTCGGGCGCACGGCAAGTGCATAGGAAGCACAAACCACAGCCTTCTGCGAGGCTGCCTGCTGCATCCCGACTCTGCCCCGGTTTCCTTCCTAATGACCTCCCTCTGATCCATCTCCAAAACCTCCTTGGCAGGGCTAGCGTCTGCTCCAAAACTGGAGTTCACTGACCAAGGTGTTACCTGCCTGCTGACGTGACTGCGCTGAGCCGCGTCGGTGACAGAGATGGGACGCGTTTGTGAGCACCTGAGCCGGGTCCATCTGCCCCAGCAGCCTGTGTCCTCACGTAAGAAAGCAGAAATCTGGGCGGACGCATGCAGATGAAGCAATGCCATTTTGTGTAGAAAGACCCTATTTTGCTTAAAAGAAAAAAAGATAAAAAAGATCAAATCCTGTGGTTTTTTTTCATCTTCCTTTCTTGCACCTGCTGTTTAATGAGAAATCCCAATAACCCTCAAAGAGGTAGGGATAGAGACAGATAAACGGATCTGATCAGCCCCTTGATGGCTGTTGATTGACACTGCCAACAAACAAGAGGTGTGGTACCTCAGATGCTAAATTTCTCAGGGAAGAAGTTAGAATGAACAAAACCAGTTTTCCTTGGATTCCTCCACAATGCGGACATCTAAATAGTCAGTTGGGCGCCAGCAACACTGCTGGTTGGAAGAGAAATCCCTGTGAGAAGAAAGCTGTGCGCAAGCCAAGTGGCACCTGAGGACTACAGAGACAAGGAGCAAGGAAAAGGGTTTCCCCTCATCCCTGGCCGGAAGCCTGGCCAGAAATGTCATGAAGCCGTTCATCCCACTTCTGATGCATGCTGTTTTGTTATTCTGCTTTATTTAACCTGGCAATAAATCAATGCATATCATATGACCACCATGATTAGCTCCCTCGGTTGGCTCCTTAGCTTGGGCATGGCTACACGGGGACAGCTTGGGATGGATGCTCGGCCGATCGCAGGGAGACATCCCCCTGCGAAGCGGCTCGGCCCCCTTCCAGAGGGGGTGGCAGAGGCTGGGAGCAGCCCTGGAGACACCGGGAGCAGCCGAGCGCCCTCGCTCCTCCGCAGTGGCAATGGGAGCGGGCAGGCGATGACGGGGGCAGAGCGGCCGCCCCAGGAGCCGTCACCCCGTGCACCGACCCCGAGACAAACAAGAGCGGCCCAGGAGGGCCGTGTAGCGAGAAGGAAGTATTATTTAACGTGCATTGTGTTGGGAAACGAAAACAAGGGTCCTGGCGCTGGGCCAGGTCCCTTGGCCTCTGATTTTGTTCTTACTTTTTTCTTTTCTTCTGGGCAATTGTTCTCATTAGGCCTTTTTTTTTTTTTAATTATTTTGTTTTCTTTTGTTTGCTTCGGTGTTTTCGGAGCTGACAATGTGCAGGGTGATTTCTCAGCGCGCTTCCTGTGTTTTGGCACGGGGGCTGCCCGAGCGCTCCGCCACGCTTCCCGCCTGCCACTGCCACCCCCGCCGTCATGGCCACCGCCACCGCCACCGCCACCGGCGCGTGGGTTGCACCGCGGGGCGTGGGGGCTTCTCGCCTGCACCGGCGGTGCGGGGCAGAGGGGAGCGGCGGGCAGCGGCGGCTGGGTGAGTCAGTGTGGAAAGGCTGCGCGCATTTCTGCCGGCTGACTCACCGGCCCTGAGGAAAGAAAAAAAAAAAATTAAAAAAAATAAAAGAAAATTCCAGCCAGATTCTTTCGGGGAGGTAAACAAGGTCAGGCTGTGCGGCCAGATCCTGTTTACCTGGGACAGGATGGATTTGCAAAGCCTGCGCCGGAAGAGGGATGTGTTGGCACGGCTCGGGGCACCCACGAAGGAGCCCCCAGCCCACTTTGCTTGAAGTCAGCCGGCTCCAGCATGGAGACGCATTCCCGAATTTCGGATTCCCCCGGCCGCTGTGGGCACTGGGCTGCACGATGCTGGCCCGCGGTCCTTCACGTGCCGAGGCTCCCGCGCGGCTCCCGCTCTCCCTCCCCGCGCAGAAGCCCCGGCGGCCGCGCAGCCCATCGGCCCCTTCCAGACGCTGACTGAGTGTTTTTTCCTGATAGCGAGGCATGTGTGAGTGGATGTTGCTCAGGCGAATATCCTGTTCTTGCGACGGGACGGGGACGCGGGGGGGCACGGGGGTGGCGCACCGGGATTTCGCATTCCTGGCATTCCTGCCTTGGCCGGGGATGGGAGCACTGCAAAACAGCCCGGCGGCGGGGACCGGGCACCCACGGGCGCACTGGGCATCCCCTCCACAGCTGCCGCTGCGGCGAGCCCGGGGACATCCACCTCCGCGTCCCCACAGTGCAAGCGTCGAGGTCTTCGCCCACAGTCTCGGCTCCTTCTCCAGCACCTGTCCCTCGGCTCAACCTCTTCCAGTGTGGCCCTGCACGGGAAAGCGCGTGGGGGCTGCAGGGACTCGCCGAGTCCCCGTGTCCTGCCCTCGGCCACCCTGGCCAAGCAGCAAGGATGAGTTGTGGTGGCTTAGTGCTTGGATCTCACACTTGCGGGTGTCATGGGGTGAGAAAGCTTCGCTCTGCTCCCTGCTGGGCGGCACTGTGTGGGGCAACAGGGATATACAGGAGCAGAAGTCACCCTTTGTGCAAGCTCTCCATTTAATTTTATGGATTTTTTTAGCCCTCAATAAGCACGCTCCTCTCCCCCTTCTCCTCCCCCTCATTTTGAAGCCATCACCCCCACCTGCAGCCGCTCACAGCCCCTCCGCACGTACGGAGGCGAGCTGGGATCCGCAGCCCAGCGATTCCAGACCCTGCAGCACAGAGAGCCTCTTGCTTTGCTTTGCTTTGCTTTGCTTTGCTTGCTGTTTTTCCTTCATTCACTGACAGAACGACGCAAACAGGGCCAGTGCTACGTCGTGGTGGTTCTCCCTCACGGTTAAAGCAAGGTCCTTGGGGTCTTGCTCCAGCAGGTGCTTGGGCTTCCCTTTTCACAGCGTGCCATGGTTTGGTGACTTTCTCAATGAAACGCACACGTCGTAGCCCCTTGGGCCATTACAAGAAGGAGAAGGAGACGCCCTGGCTCTGGCCACCAGCTGCACACGTGTGCTGCTGGAAGGGGAAGGGACAGGGAGGAAAGGGGACGATGCCTCTGGTCACATGCAGCAGCCAGGTTTTGAGGAATTGAAAGCGTGTTATATCTGCAAGATTTAAAAAAAAAAAAAAAAAGCGTGCTTCTGCATTTGAGGAAGCGGCCAGCACAGCGATGTCCCCCAGGACCAGGAAGGCTCTCGGGGGAGTCCCAGCGATGCCCTCCCCGCAGGGACGCTGGCGTGACACCGTGGCACCGTGCCAGGACGCTGCCGCCTTCGCCCCGGCAGCCGCGGGGCGACGAGCGGCGTGGGGGCCGGCTGTCCGCGTGGGGACTTGCTGCCGAGCCGCTGGGGTCTGGGGAGGTGCCGCAAGGGTGTGTTTCTGGCGTGGGAACCCCCCGTGACACAGGGTCAGGGGATTTGCGGGGCTGCCGTCAGCCCCTTCACCCAGCCCACAAAGTGGGCTCCTGCGCTTGGACCTCAGCGCCCGACGCCGAGCAGGAGCTGCTGCAGAGCCAGACGCGAGGACCTCGCCAGTTCATATCGCCGCCTAAATTCAACTTCTTTTCAAATAGCCTCCTGCACACGTGGCTGAGGAGAGCCCCGGTGTTGGGGAAAGGCGGGAAGCTTTCGGACAAGGCGTTGACACGTGCCTTCTAACCACGTGCACCCCTCCCAGGTGAGCAGCAGGACCTGAGGCAAGGTCTGAAGCCCACGGCAGAGCCCAGCCCAGCCTGAGATTGTTTGGAAAGGGACAGGTGTGAGTCCCGAGCTCCCAGAGCAAAAGCCCAAAGACCAGGAGCACGAAGCTCCAGGCGCTCGCGGACCTCAGCCCTGCCCCAGCTCCCAGGTCCTTGGGGGTGGGAAAACCCCCCCGGGCACCCACTGGGCTCCCTGAGCGTTACAGCCCGAATGACTAAAGCTGTTAGGTCACTAACATGAGCTGCTTCCTTTTTTGGTCAAAGTCAAGTGTCAGAATCACAGGTTTCCTCTTTCCTTAGAACTGGGCTTTCTCGATACCACAAATCCTTCTTGAAATGCTAAAATTAAATGTCTGAAAGCACATGCATAGTGTTGCAATCTCGCTGCTCTGCTTGCTGGTCCGTGTAATGCATGAGTTGGGTAACAAACAATAGAGGTTGGAAATAGCCGGGACTGAGATTTCCTCTTTCAGATGCAGAATTGTTTCCTTGACTGGTGCGTGCATAAGCCAGGTGGCAAAATGCTTGCCCTCACCAGGCTTCCTGGCAAGCGGGGGGGATCTCTGGATGAGGGGTGGAAATGAGTAAAAGTCCCCCAAAAGTAACTTCCGCCTTTCTTTAGCTTAGCTGCACCCTCCTGCTCCGTTGCAAGCTCACTCCGTTTCTCGGCAGCTGCTGCTTGCAGCTCCTCGCAAGCTCCCTGGGTCCATTTGCAAACCCACGGATGGGAGCTGTTGCCGCTGCAGTGGTGGAGACCTGAGACACAAACATCCACACCCAGAGCACCCCATCCTGCCAGAACCCGGCGCTGCGACCTCGTGCCCCAGGGAGCCCCGTCCCACCAGCCCCGGAGAGCAGCAGAGCTCGTGGCTCTCCCAGATTCGGACCCGCAGCACCTCGTCTGACTGAAACGGCCGGCTCCGCCGCGCTCAGCGGTTGTGGCTGGAGAAAGCAGCCCCGGGCTGGGCGGCATGAGGTGGCTGCATCTCAAGCTTGCGACGCTTTGTGGCCACGGGCACCCCAAGCGCGGTCTTCCCCCGGCCTTGCAGGGCGAGCGGGGAGGTGGGCGCGCAGGAGCGAGCTCCGCTTCTGGGTGCATCTGAACACCCGGAGTCCCTGCAGGGTTTTTAATGATAGACACCCATGTTCTCCAGCTGGTGAAAATCCCCTGCTGGAGGCTGGCCTTCCTCGGGGAGCGGTGGTGGCACCTGGCTCTGCGCGCGCATCCAGAGCGGGAAGCCAGCGTAGGTCTTCTGGTTGCTCCTTCCTGGCCACAAGCTTTGAAACCGTCGACAAAACCTAAGTAAATAAATAAGTGCAACAATAGGTTGCAGCTCACCCGGTGGAACTATCCATGGAAAAGGGAAAATGCGTATCACGGGGAAAAACTGCAGATCCTGTTCAGCTGCTCCTTTCTGTTTCACTTAACGCACTCGGAGGCGGCTGCACTGAGAAAATGCTTTATTTGGTTATGGGGCTGCTCACACCAGGCAGGAGAGCATCGTCCGTGCCAAACCCAAATGCAAGGAGCCAGCTCCAATTTCAGCCCCTATGACAACAGCCACGCCGCAGCCCGTCCCTAGTGGCCCCAGGTAGACGAGGACTGGCTAACGAAGCTGCTGGGATGCTCTGACGAGCCCCAGCCTTCCCTGGGGAGAAACCCGCACCCCTGGCCTTTCACCTCACTGCGGCGGGCTCTGATCGTGCCCTTTTTGGACCTTATCTGGATTTGTGCATCCTCTGGGAGCGCAAATTCGGGACGGGCAAAGCCGGCGTGCCATCATGCCCCTGGCCAGCCGGAGGTTTGCTGCCCCTTCGCCGCGCTGGTCAGCACTGCCTCAGACTTTCCAGGGCAGGCTGTGCTCCGATGGCCGTGTTTTGTCCACGGCCACCAGGTTTATGGGACACCAGGGAGGCCCCTCTTTTCCTCCCCAGCCCCCCCAGCACACGCTTTTTGTTTTTCTTCTTGATTAGCGGAAAAAATTCCTGAATCTGTCAGGGGGAAGGAAGGTCTTTTCTCTCTCTCTTTCTCTCTCAGTCAATCAGTGAGATACAAACAATTCCCATTGTGACCGTGAAACACTTTTTCCACCGAAATAACACCTCTGTGGGCTTTAAAGGCGCAGGTCCCTTTGCACGGCCCCCACCCCAGGGATGCACGCACTGGTTCATCCGTCACCGTGCGCCTGCCCTGACCTCAGCCACTTCGGTCTCGGCCATGGGGGAACCTCTCCTCCTCTTTGCTCCTGAAGCAGTTTCTCCCCACGCAGAAAACACCCGAGCAGGGCTGCTTTGGGGAGCAGAGCTGCCTTTCTGTGGCTGCGGTGGCCAGTGGTGGCCAGGGCTGAAGGTCAGCAGATTTGGGATCTCGGGAGTTTCCCAGGCTGCTGGGCAAGACAGCAATCGCCCGGCGTCCCCGCACCAAGCACGCTCTGTCTCCGGCCGTCCTCAGCTTTTGCAGCACCTGCAAAAAACCATCACTGCAAACATTTCGACATGGGCTGTCAAGCCACAACCCCCCCTGCTGCCTGGCTCCCCACAACATTTGGGTCACTGCTTAAATGCTTGCAAACAGCTCCTTTGACTGAGTTAGTAATTGCAAGGGGGTTGTTTCCTCCGTGCCCGCTCTCCTCCCAAAACCCAGGCAGCCCACGGTGCTGGAGAGTCCCTGGGCACCCGCCCGGCTGGGAGACAAAAAGGGAAGGGGAGCTCCTGCTTGGTTTTTGGGGTCCTGGGGGTTCGTTGTTCTGGTAATCCCGAGATGAAAGCTGGAAGCAGCTGAGGCTGCTTGGCTCCTTCGCAACATCTTTTAAGAGGGGAAATTCCCGAGTCTGCAGCATGCTCGCCTGGTCACGGTCCCATTACGGCTTGGGGGGGACACGGCTCCGCTCGGTCACGGGCTGCGCGAAGGCGAGTGGTGAACAGCTGCATGCTCGGGCTCCGGACTGCTTTCTGAGGAGTTTTGTGGGCTTTTTTTTTTTCTAAATAGTTTTTAATTCTTCATATTTTCCTCCCTCTGTGTGCTCTGCTTGGCACAGGCAGCTCCTCCACCCCCAGGACCCACTGGGCGCTCGCACATGGGCGGTGGGATGGGGCCACCATGGGACGTGTCCCTTCTCCCCGCCACACGCCATCCCATGTGGGGTTGGTGCCACCACGAGGGCTTGAAGCTTGGCTGGTTGGAAGGAGTGTCCTCCTTGGAGCCACAGCCAGGCCTGGGGGGACCTGGAGCCGTGCACACTCCTGAATGCAATAAAGCCAGCAAACAGCCAAGGGTTCTCCAGGGCCCGGTGAGCAAACTGGTGCTAACTGATTTTTTTGCTTCATTTGGCCACACAACGGCTTTAGCGTCGCAAACCCTCAATGCCAAAAAGCCTGAAGATTGGCTTTAAACCACGAGGGCTTGCTTTTGTGCCTGGATAACCCATGGCGCATGCCTTCCGACCTGCCTGCTTGTTGCAGGAGGTTCGATGCTGGAGCCTCTCTGCTGCCTCCAAGGCTGGAGGCAGTTCCTTCCACAATCGGTCCTCCACTGAAGGACACATCCCGAGGCTGGGCTTCCAGGTGAAAGAGCAGGCGCTGGCAGAGCCGTGGCAATTAGAACAGGGAGAGCTGCCACGGTTGCTGAATTTTTCAGATCGCCCGTGGCACCAGACGAGCCGAGCTGGCAGCGCTGCACAGAGGAAAAGCTTCCCCCCAGCATGCCACGACTCTCCCGGGGCTTCTCCCTCAAACCCGAAGATGTCTCGCCCGAAGAGCGGCTGCTTCATCCGCCTCGCGCCCGCCTGCCAGCTGCACAACACCTCCCTTGCTCGGGGGAAAGGGAAAGGCAGCAGCCTTTCCGAAGGAGGGAAGGACCGACGTCGTCTAGACGGTATGACTAAGGAGGGACCAGGTCGAGTGTTTGCACAGCTTTGAAGAGTGTAAACACCGTCCCAGCTCCTTCAAAGCAGAGGAATCCGGAGATGGGATGAAAGCGCAGGGAAATTCTGGCCGTGCCTCCAAGCAGAGCAGCTAACAAGAAGGGGACCGCTTGATAAGAAATCCCCAGCGCCTGAGTCACTTCAGACCAGACCGTGCGCTGGCAAAGCCGCCGGAGGGAGGACTGCAGCCTTGCTGGCCGCGGGCAGGTGCCAGCAGGACTTTCCCAGCAATGGTTGCTTCTCCCTGCAACCTCCGCTTAAGTGTCCCGAAAATGAAACTGGAGGCGCTGGGAATCCCGATCTGCCCTGCGGTGAGCTGTTTGTGCCTCTGCTGAATTTCATTCAGCTCACAAAAGAAAGAGAAAATGTTGTCTGAGAGGTTTGGTTTCCTTTTTTTTTCTTTTTCTCTTTTTTTTTTTTTTACAACTTTAAATACAGTACTGAGTATAAATTAACCTTACATTAAAAAAAAAGCCAAAAAAATTAAAATAAAATAAAACCTCACCATCTTTGCAAACCAAAGGAAACAGATTTTGCAAGAGGAAAGCAAAGTGTCTTAAGACTCAAGGGCTCAGGGCTGGGGGGAGGCAGTGCCGCGCAGCCTCGGCAGCGGTGCGAGACGTGCTCTGGGCTGGCAGGGCGAGGGCTGAGCCCCTCAACAACCTGCAGCAGCCCCCAGGATGAGGCTTCGCCTCCTTCCCCCAGCTCCCTCCGGGGCTTTGCTCTGCCACAGGGCTGTGTGAGTGGGGAGAAGCGGCCGGAGGGGCAGCTGGGGCAGCTCGAGCGTAGCTGTGTGTGTAACTCTGCAGTGCCCGGCACGGCGGGATCAGAGAGCAGGATTCCCGAAGTGCTGCTGGAAATTCCCATCGTATGTAACGTTTCTGATCATGATGACTAAGGGGTGTGCAGCTGGCCCCTGCCAGCAGAGCCCGTCTCCCTCTGCCACTGAGTGCTCAGTCGTGCTCCGAGCCCTCCCCATACAGGAAGGCTCATTTCTGTCTCAGACCGCTGCTGCCAACCGCAAAGACCGTGCTCATTCCTTTCTTTGCACCTACACAGAGCTGCCCGCAGGTTGGATCAACTTCCAAGCTAAGTGGGCTTGCAACTTCTAACGGGTAAAATCCAGAAGGAGTTTGAGAGGAAAAACGTGAGGGGAAAGACGGGAGATCCAGGGCCACTTGCAGGGAGAGAGCAACAAAGGCGCGGTGCACAGGACACCCGCGAAGGGGTTAAAAGGCTCGGGGGAATGACATTATTCTGCTTTCAGGACCACAGAGCAGGCAAGGACAGCTCACGGAGATTAAGTCATGCTTCTAAGTTTGGCTGTTGTTGGTCTTGTTGTGCTGCCACTTCGCCTCCTGCAAGGAAGTTGGGATGGGGGGTTGGTGGAGAGTGAGAGAAAAGGGCAACGAGATGGGGAGAGACCAGGCTAGGAGCCTGTCCGTCCTGTCCCGACCTCACAGGCACCGAGTAACCTTGCAGAAACAGTGTGCTTTCCTTCCAGCCCAACGAAGCTGACGCACGCGTGCGCCTCCCAGCTTCCTGCCACTGGGGAATGAAATCCATTTAAGAACATATATATATATATTTATATATGTATGTATAAATACACACACACACGCACACACACGTATATATATACACACGTATACACGCGCACACATACAGAGCGAATTTAAAAAATAATCTGAGTCCGAGCCTGGAAAGTTGAGTTCTCCACCAGCATGTGCAAAGATGGCTCCCCTCGTCAGGGGCCGGGGGCGTGGAGACGAGTCTGCCGCCGTCTGCTCCTTCCCCACGATCCAAACACCTTCCAGTCAGCACCAGGAGCAGGAGGGGAAAGGGAGGGGGGGAATGCATTTGGCTTCTTGGTTTTGTTTTTGTTTTTTTTCTGTTCCCCGAGATGTTGTATATTTTAGTGGTTTTGGTTTTTCTTTTTAAAATAAAATATACACACGCACGTTAAAAATATATATCTGTCCAGGTAGGGCAATAAAAGTCCTTAGTGCATTTTCCATCATCGGTCGCTGCTCGCAGTCTGAGATACGCCTGTTTTCAAAACGTAGGTCCAGTGCAAGTGATGATCTCAGCCAGGCCCCCCAGCCTTACCAGAAACACACGGGGAAGGAAGAATATGCCCCTTCCTCCCTCTGTCCATTTGTTTTTCTCTTCCCCCTGGAAGAAATTGGACCCACTTTCCTTTTCACATTTTCCATCCTGTCCTCTGGAGCAGGGAAGGCATTGTCCTGTCCTCATCGCATGTTGTGGCTGTTGGGGTTCATGGTTCATGGTTTTATTTGTACTTTGTTCTTTTCTCATATATATATATATAAGCTGTGTTTGTCTTTTTTTTTTTTTGTAGAACATTAAAATGTTAATAAATGAAAGAAGGGAGAGACTTTGGTGGGAGAAGGTCCACTGATGGAAAGGGAAGCACCATTTGCCGCCTGAATCAGTCGTCGAGGCAGACGGACAAAGAGGAAAAGTTATCACTCCAAGGACCCCATGGGGGCAATACAACAAATATATTAAATAAACCTGGAAGTGAAACAAAAACAGGCACAGCATTAGAATACGTAACCCACTGCCCCTGCAGCTCCCATCCTCTCCCTTCTTCTCCTCTGGAAATGTTTGTGTTGAAGTGCCAAATTAGAAGCCCGGGAGGGCTTTTGACCTTCTCTATTTTTTCTCCCAAACAGCTTGAGCCAGAGCTGAGATTTGCATGGTTCCGCATCATTTGTACCCTGGGAACCTTGGGCTGGCCAGGAGGATCCTGGGATAATCTGAGCCCTTGTGGCGCTCAGCGTGGGAATGACAATCCCAAGACGCTTTCTGGTGCCCCTCGTCCCCAGCTCCTGCAACGCCACAGGGTGGAAGTCCATCATCCCCCTGTCCTGAGGCTAGGGAAGGGAATGCAAAGTGAGTGACCCAGACCCATTCGGGGGGCTGTGGCAGGGCTGGAACTGCAGAGGCACAGCCAGGGCTTTCCCACTGGGCTGTGCTGCCTCCTTCCAAATTCAGCCCCCCGTGCTGTGCCCAGGCTACTCTCTCTTTCTTTTCTGCATCTTTCCCTCTCTCATGAGGAACCAGGGCTTATTCTGCTTTTGCTTGCACCAGTGAAATTCTTCTGATGACGAGGGAATTACTCCTGTTTACACAAGTCAGGGAGAGAAGAATCAGACCTCGGATTGACAAAGTCCAGATCTATTGCCCGAGATTCCAGTTCTCTTTTCCCCTGGTATGACCTTTCTTATGCACGCAGGCTTCCTGCTCGGAGAGGGATGAACCAAAAGCATTGCTGCTTTTGAGTCTTTCTGCCAACTCAACTAATAAAATAAAAGGAAAAGGGATCCCCAGAGCAACATTAATTCTCTGCTTTCAACAGAGAATCAATAGAGAAAGGAGAACAGGAGCTGCTCCACAGAAGAGAAGAATAACATGGATCTCAAGGGGATTTAGGTGCAGAGAGAAGTCTAAACTTGCTGTCTGCCTTTACGGGAGGCAAAGGGGAGGCTGAAGCCCAATGCAGGGCTGCAGCATGACCCTGCTGCCTCTGCAAAGAGCCATAAAGCCATAAATAGGGTGCACATTTTGGGCCCCAGCCTAGCCCTTCTCCCTCCTCCAGCCCCACTTTTCTCACGCCCGGTCCTGCGGCAGCCTCGCGCTGAGCGAGCGGCCGGTGCTGTGGGAAGTGTCCGAGGCAGCGGGGCAGAACCCTGTCCCAGGAGAACATCTCTCCTGGTTGGCAAAGCAGCTTGCTGTTACCTGCCTTGTGCTCTCTCTCTCCCCTGCCAGCACTTCTATGCTATGAGGATTTCTTTCAGCACTTTCTTATCGTTGACATGCTTGTACTTCTTATGTTTTCTCTTCTGTGCTGGCGGCCGGCGTACCCGCTTCCTCTGCGAGACAGCGGCTGTGGTGAACGATGGTGACAAGCCTGTCAAAACAGAGGGGAGAGTGTACAGCGAGGGGACGCCGGGTAGTGTTGAAATATCTTTCCACACACACTATCAACAAAGAGCTTTGCAATCTTCCGTTCTGCCCTCCCTTGCCCTCTGTTCTCCACAGTCTCTGCCCTCTGCCTTTTCCCATGATGTCCTTCTCCTCACCCCTCACCTTCCCCTCCTTCATCTCCCTTGGCGTCAGCCCTTTGCTGGCAGGCAGACATCCTGGGAAAGGTCCTTAGGCTGGTATAAACCAGCAGAGGCCCATGGGATCCACTGGAGCTAAGCAGACTTAAACCAGCGGAGGGCTCGTTCCTCTCTCCCCAGCCTCTCTTCTCACGCCTCTCTCCACGCTACGAATGCCAAGATCCTTACGTCTCTGTTCACGTGGCCCTGGCCGGCTGCTCTTGGGGAGTGGGCGGGACACCGCTTCACACCGACACTGCACGTGGTCCTCCAAAGGCACGACGACTTTTTTGAATTTTGGCTTCCTCTGGACAAATTCGATCTTGTTCACCTATTTGGAAGAGAGATGCATCCAAAAAATGAACACAGCCGTAGCTCCCACTCTGTGAAAATAATCAGTGTCCACGCGCTTCAGTGCTGGATCTCTTCCTAAAGGGTCAGAAGGCAGTTTACAGAGCACGGTTCAAGGCCGGGGTGGTGTGTATGGCAGCTAATTTTGCACACAACAGCAGAGCAGACCTAAACCAGGCAAGCGTGGATGTGACTGGTTGTTTCCCCCGTTCCTAACTTGCCACTGCTGCTGGTGGGGAGCGGGATGAGTGGCTGACCACATGCAGAAGCATGGGACGTGCAGAACATGCTGGCCTGTTTCTGACAGCCAGGATGGTGGGGACCTGGGGGCAACCAGAATTGATTGCCACAGGATCGCACAGGAAGGGCAAAAGGAGAACAGCTTGGGCTCCATGTAAGCAAACACAGCTTCACCAGGCCTGTCTGAATTTGTCTCCAGCTCTTTAATAACTCGCAGGGCTGAAGCCCTCAGCTCCATGTTTCAGGGGAAAGGCGGTGCTCTGGAAATTCCCTCGGACTCTCCACCAGTGCTGACTCAGAGGGAAGACTCACCACTCCGCACCCCACCACAGGGCACGTGCTGCCTAGGGGGTCCTCCCACCCCAGCAGCAGCCGGGCCTGACCCCATTCGGTTTACCTAACAAGACCACAGTCCCTGAAGTGCTCTGCAAGCTATAAATACTTGCTCTGCTGCGCCTCTGGGACTGAATTCCTCTAAACCCACTGCCCCCGGCAGCATCCCTCAGCCAGCACCGCAGCAGCCAGGCTGTTTATCTTTCCTTGAAAGCCCACTCCACACGCTTCAGACCACACGCTGCTCGCTAGACAAACACTTCCAGCCAAACAATAGAGAGACCTCTGTCCTCAAAGAAACCATTTCCAGGTCACTTTTTCTGGCTGGCTTTTGACCTCTCACTTGCTTTTTCCACAAAAACAACTCCCGCTCCCCCCGCGTTTTTCCCTCATTCAGCCTGGCTTTTCTGAGAAAGGAATTTCCTGATGAAAAGGGCTGCGTGAATACAACCTCTACCAGCCAACCTCTGCCGCCTGCCTGGGGGAGTCTCTCATGGCTCAGGCAGAGGATTAGTGCGGGATGAGTATTATTTTTAAACAAGCTGTCTGGGAGGAAGCTGTGAGAAGGTGACTATTAGCGGAGGGGAGGGCACGATCAGAGCAAGGGGTTAGCCGTCAGGTGTCTGCTCACTGCTGGACCAGGTCAGGAGGTAACCGTGGGGCTGGGCAAGAGGAGAAGCTGCTTCAACGCCTGTCTTGGGCAGAAGCTGCAGCAGCAGCTGGGGGATGGAGCGCTGACACCACAGGCCCTCCTCTCTTTGCATCGAAAACAGCTCCCACAATGAAAGAGTCCTGGTTCTTCTGCTCTAACACAGAAGACGAGGCCGGCTTGAGCCACAGAAATAGCAAGGGCGGTGGCGTGGAGCTGCAGCTGGGGACAGTGCCCTGTAGCTCTGCTGTGGTGACAGTCCCCAGCTGCTGGACAGCACCAGCCCTCCCAGCAGCCGGCACAGACGTCACCGCGCCAGAGGCTGCAGCGCTGCGTGGATAATGCAGGAGACGTGACCGCAAAGGGGGTGTTGGGAACAGGCAGCTGTGTGAGCCTTGCACCTGAGACTCACCAGGGTTTTGGTTTTCAGGGGGGGGCTGTGGGAGGAGGGGGCAGCGGGAGGCGTCTCCCTTACCTGGACGTGCCGGACGCGAATCTGCACGGGGCGACACTGCACGTTGCGGTTGTTGCAACACCCGGAGCACTGCTGCACCTCCACGCAGGGCGGCCACACCACGAAGTTGGCGTTGGTGCTGTCCACCATGTTGCGGGAGATTTCAAAGACCACCGCCCGCGTCTTGCACTCCGCGAGGACAGCTGGCTCTGCTGCTGCCAGAGCGTCTGTGGAGGGCCGAGAGAAGGAGGGAGGATGAAACGGGCTGTGCAGCTGTCACCAACCCGCTGCAGCCACCTCCACCGGGAGATGAAGAGACCCCGCATGGCTCTACCACACACATACATTTCTTTCTCTTTCGCCCACCCACCCAGCTCCCTCCCTGGACACAGCAGTGCCCTGTGGAGGAGCCCCCAGCAAAATGATGCTTCTCACCGCAGCGGCAACCCCAGGCAGGAGATGACAGCTCTTTAGAGCAAATCAGCACCGGGGCAGGGGGATTCAAAGCGGAGCAACCTGCAGAGCTCCGGACTCCCTCTCCTGCCCTGCTGGGGTGTAACACCCAGCTCCCACGCGAGCCCCAGAGCCTCCTTCCCCTGTGTCCACACCTCCACGTGCACGGTTACAATCTCCACACCGACACACGTACTTCAGACTTGCATCTGCACCCCCCTGCCACTGCTCAGGTGGGTGTCCCAACGGCCCCAAGGTGCAGCGCCCCAGACTCACCTAGGCTTCGTCTCTCTCGAGCCAGGGCCACAGGGTTTTGACCAGGCTGAGTTGCATTCAGGTCCAGGCTGGAGCTATCCTCCTCTGCAAAGAGAATGACACAACCCGATAGCAGTGGTTAGGGGCAGGAGAAAAAGGCAGACGCTTGTGCTCTGCTCACCAGGCAAAGCGCAGAGATGTGGGATGAGCCAATGCTCGGGGATATCACATGAGGTGTAAATCCACCAGCAAGGCCACAGCTGGACTGGGGCACGGAGTCTCTGGGTTTGCTCTTTGCTCAGACTACGTGGTTCAAAGCAATAAGCCTGTCATGAAAGAGGGATCCCAGGCAGGTCTAGGAGAGGAAACGCTATCTCAAGGATGACATGGCCTATGGCTGGGCTGCCTGGAGCGGGAGAGGAGTAGCAGAGGGGTTTGGATCAGTCAGCTGTGACCAGGACACGGCAAGGGGGACCACAGACCAGATGGGGCCAGCAGGGAGGTCGGTGTGTAACACCAAAGTGTCTTGCTGGGGTGCCTTGGGACGAGGACAGTCGAGGTGCGAGAGCGCAGGGGAAGGGGTACGATGGGTGGGAGGTGGGGTCCTTGCTTTCTCTCTCCCAACCCACCACTCTCGCTCTATGTTAGAGTCAGTTTTATGGCAGAAGAACAGAAAAGTGAAGCTAAAATGGCTGGTTTTCCCCTCTACCGCTCTATGGCACACTGCAGGAGCTGGAGGTTGTTCGGTCAGCGATGGGAGAGGAAGACAGCTAGCATTCAGCCCAGCTCTGAGCAGGTCCCTCCCACCCCACCGCTTTTTCCCATAGGAAGCGCTGAATAGAGAAATGCCCATAATCCCCACGGAGCACTCCGACACGCAGCCCCTCCTGAGCTGCGGACAATGGCCACGCTTAGAGATAGCTCCCACCCAGCCACAGCTCTTTCCTTCTCTGGCCTGCTTTAGCAGCTGAAGGAAGCTGAATGGACGTCAGCAACAAGGGAGCAATTTTCTTAAAGGGAATTTGGGGCCAGTGGAAGATCTCTCTTTATCAGATGTGTGGCGGAGCAGACTTCCCATACCTATCATGTCCCATCCCTTTTCCTCAGTCCTGTCCTAGCACAGCCCTCTTATCAGGGGGAGCAGGGACTTTGCTCTCCGCTCAGCTCCAAAGCAACCGCCAAAGGATTTGGGATATGTGCACGGAGGCTGTATTCACAGGGAGGCATTGTGTCTACGCAGTCAACATCTACGCATGCGGTGGACAGACAGACACCCTTTGAAGTGGCTGGAGAGGTGTGATCGGTTCTAGGTCTCTAGGGAGATGACTCCCACGCTATGCACCTCAGTTGTTGGGTCTGTGGTACTGTTTAAGGACAGGAGAGCAACATCTCAGCTCGTCTGCCTCCTGGAGCTGCCTGATCCTGGCTCCCTGTGCAGTCAGTGAAGGGCAGTGGCTGTGACACCTGCACGGGGCACGGACAGCACAGGGAATAGCACCGGCCGCTTCGGGATTGCTTTGCTAATACACAACTTCCACACAACACAAGCAAATGGTGATGGTCTGTCACTATCTGTGGCCAGACGGGAGCCACAGGGAGCAACAGAGACAGCTTCACAGCACCATTCTCTGTGCCCCTGGCCAGTCCCTCCTACCAGGGACCTGAAGTGAAACCGGTGACTCAAAGTTCTCCAGGCTGTTGCCATACCCCTGTGCTTTTCAAGCCTACAAGAGAGGCCCGCTTTATTTCTCAGCCTTGAGGGCAGCTGGTAGCTGTGATAGAGATGTATCTGTTCCTTGGGTACCGGGAGATGACAGACTGCACGCATCTTCCCCACCCCTCCACCCTGCACCGCCTGGCATTTTATCAAGCGAGGGTGGGGGCTGCCTTTTGCACAAAGGTTAAGCTGATGAGAGGAGAGGGAGGGAGAAAAATAGCAACAACTGTTGACTAGAAACAAATCTCCTATTGAAAACCGGGTCCCTCCCTCCCCACGTTGTCCTTCTACACCCCGGGTCGGCACCGAAGAGGCTCGGGGCGGGGGGACCAGCCTGGGACAATCCGGCAGGGCTAATTTTGGAAGTTGCCCCATTGTGCGGCTGGTGGACGAGGAGGAGGGAACGGGCGAGGGCAGGGAGCGGCCGTGGCGGTGGTGGGGAGCCTCGTCGCCTCTTTCTAAGGCAAACAATAGCAGAACGCAGCTGGTGCCCTCCCCCTCGCGTTCCCCCCCCTGCCCCTCCAGGGCCGTTTTGAAAGGCAGCGGGAATGCTTTTGAGACTGCGCCAATGGTTGGACTGGCATAGGAAACAAAAGCAGGAAATTCTGTTCCCCCATAGATAGTGTCTCGGCAAGGATTACAAAGCTCCAAACAGACAAAACACGAGAGAGAAGGCAAGTTGGGGGGGCCGGGGGAACGACGGGCGGGAGCAGGGTTAGAATAGAAAGGAATTTGCTCTGAAGAGACCGTTTATAAATAAATTCCTGGGCCAGCCCAGCCGCCGTGGCGCGTGCTCCAATTCCCACACGTGCCGACCCCTCCGCGCTTCGCCGCTCCGGCCGCTCTCCGCGCCAAGTGACCCCGCGGCACTGCAGCCCCCGGAGCTCTTATCTCGGGGCAGGAGGCGAGGCAATGCTGCCCGCGGCCAACCTGACTTCGCCCCTGGGCACGTGGCCTCTCCTGAAGTTAAACCGGAGAGCTTGCTCAGCCCTGTTCTCCTCTATCAGCCTATTTCCACCTCTCATTTATCCACCTCCTGAACTGACCCTTGGCCAACTCAAGCCCTGCTGCCTGTGCACCTCGTGGGGTGAAAAGTGGTGACCCCCGTTCCATGCACTCATCTTGCCCATCTCTTATCGTTTTCGTGTGTTCCTTGCAGACCAGGCAGTTAGGAGGAGATCCAAAAAGGCATCTACTTGCCTAACTCGCATAGGTTTCAGAGGGACCAGGTGTGTAAATGCCCAGGTCTTGACGCCCTGGTTCCTGTATTTATAGTGGGGTCTGCTGGTAGTGTGCCTGCTGGAAAACGGATTGCCCCCTCCCTCCTCCCCAAAGAGTTAAGAAAAAAAAAAAAAGAGGAGTGTTTGGTGAAGAGGAGATTTACCTACGGAGTCTATCCGCAGGGCACGCTGGAGGTCGCTGATGGAGCGCACTGAGCTGCCACCCAAAATCTCATAAATGTCTTCAGGTATGGGGTCCCCCTGCCAGGAGACAAGAAAAAAAAAAAAAAGGGAGGAAAACAAAGCGTTAGAGAGGTGATCTGCAAATGCTGCATCACGGACTGGGAGTGGGGGGAATGGACGGAGCACAGGGGGAGGAGCGGCAGAACCAGCGAAACGCGGAGAAAGACGTGCCCTCATGAAAGCACGAGCCCGAAACCTGAGCAACAGTGAGAGAACCCCTCTCGCTGCCTCTCACAAAGCGGTTGGTGGACCAAAAAAGCAAGAAAATGCCCGAGCTACGCAGCGAAGCCCTCCCTGAACGATGCAAGCAGCCACCAAGGCTTCCTTCTCCGGCGCTGTATGACTTCTCCAGGTGGCCTCTCATTCCCGCTGCCTGCAGTACAGGCGTTTTAACAGACTTCCCTTACGCTATCAGATAAAACCTTCCCAATATTTCCCTCTGTTATGAAACTCCCTCGCGGGCTTTGTGAGATTATCGTGTGTATGTGCGTGTGCGTGCGCGTGTTTTCAAACCACAGCGGCCCAATAATATACATCATTTGCATACTCTTAAAAAAAGAAAGCTGGGGGGTGGAGAGGAAGATTTGACCTTCGCAGCTGAGCTCACTGCTCCGGCATGAGCCTGCGGTGACACCACAAATGCTGCCAGGAGGACATGAAAGGGTGCTCGGGGCGGTGGGCAGAGGGGCTGATCTGAATGAAAAAACACATGGGAGCTTGGGTGTCACTGGGTGCCAGTGCCAAAAACCGTAAGTAACCAGGTTTATACACATCGGAGGACGGGCCAAAGTCAGGGTTTGCGCAGGCAGGTGCAACACCATCAGTCTCTTCGGAATCTTACACTGGCACCTGCCTTGAATTGGTCCCGGTGGCAGCACTGAACACGACTACAAAGGAGTAATGTGGAAAAGCAAGCACCGATCAAAACAAACTTCCGAAAGACTACAAAAAGAGACAGAGGAAAGCACTGGCCAGAGTGTTTGCTTAGCTCCTAGCTCTCTTCATTCAGGGCTACTCATGCGGAAAAGCTGCTCTTTCAGCCGGGTGCTGGAAGCCGCCTGAGGCACAGCCCCGCGCCATGCCCTGTAACCGAGAGGAGAGCTTGGCTCACGCGCTTGTGAAACGCCGGGATTTTCATGTGGGTTTTTACGGGCAGTTGGTGGCACGTGTGTGGTCCCTCCGGCTTACAGCTATTCCTTCCCCGCCTGGGTTCAGTGCAGAACATTTCCTTTCTGCTTGGAGTCGAGAAAAAACAGCATGCGGGTGGTTAAGTGTTGGCTTTTAAACATCGAGGGCTTTAGCCCAAACCCGCAGCAACCTCTGCGTGGCTGCTGGAGACCGGCACCCGCCTGACACCTCCTCAGCCCACGCTCAATACAGTGACCTAAACTGGGAGGCGGTGGCTGAAGGCTGCCGCAGCCCCAGCCACGGGGCAGAAACCTCCCGGGACAGATGCAGAGCAGACACCGGTGTCTTAAACCTCCACAGCTGGATCCACCAGACTCAGAGCCCTTTGAGCCCTGCTTGCGTAGGGCAACACGAGCAGAGACGGTGCAGGGTGTCCCCTGTTCAAGCCTCTTTGCCCTGCTCCATCCCTGTCCCTTTCACATCTCGGAGCAGATCCGGATGCAGATTTTAGATCCCCAGGCTTTACATCCTCAGCCTCTGAGGGAGGGCGAACCAGCGTCAGTGACGAATGCACAGCGAGAGAGAAACGCGCATAATTCAGGGATCACTGAATAGCTGCGAAATGAAGATGCCTTCTGACAACCCCTGTGGCGTGAGGAAGAGTGGGACCAACAGCCTGGCGCCGAAGAGGCTCTGCAGCACTTCCCTGCCCTGCACCACACACAGCGTGTGCCGCGAGAGGGATCATTTGCAATTCCCGGCGCTTGCAGCCACAGCTCAGCACTGGGCGGTGAAATGCAGGATTTTTAGTGTTTGCACCTGTCAGCCGAGAGCTTCTGTGTACAAATGCTGCTGTGCACGGATGCCCCTGGTCCTTCCTGATACTTAATACGTGTAGGAAATGGAGCTTTATTTTAAACTCCGGCACCCACTGTGGGAGAGCGTGGGCAGGTGTTATGAGACTCGGTGACTCTGGAGGCGAGCTGGGAGGTGTCACCTTGCTAACGGAGCAGGGGGGGAGCAGATAGGAATCAGGGACCGCAAATGCAGGCCCTGGGGAGCCGGATTGCTGAGGACTGCCTGCAGGAACGAGCTCCACTCCCTGTTCGCAGCAGCGCTTCTAGGTGCCAATTTCTTTCTTGTGGCAGATACTATCAGCATGGCTTCGGCGTATCACCAGCCCACACGACTCATAATCCTATCCTCCTCCCCAGGGCTTGTGCGGCAGCTCTGCTGCTGACATGGGCAAGCCTGTGGAGCTGCTTGCTTCCCTCTTGTGCTGCAGAACTGCGCCCAAGAGGCAGCTACGCAGACTTGAGCTACACGGCTTGCCCCTGCTCCCTTCGGCATCTGCGAGAGGGAACAGCCGTGCCTCTGGCCCCCACACCCAGCCCCATGCCTGGGAGGCTCGGGACACTGCACACACCCGGCCTCAGGGCACTTGGTGGTCCACCGGCCACCTCCACCAGATGCCATGGGGTCAGAAGGTGGGGGAGCAATGCAGGAGGTGGGATCCCCAACAGCACAGCCCAAGCCACTGGTGCTTTTCCTGCTTAGCAACTCCTCTGGAGTTATTTGTCTAACGCAGGTTAACAATCTCCTTTTTTTAACTGCACGGCAGATCAAAGAAGACTTTTGTCTCAATGGACTCCTGGCTGGCTGTCAAGTGCCCCAAGGCCTGGCCTCGTATTCCTGCAAGGCCGCTGAATTCCTAGAAGAAAGCAAGTTTGTTTTTCCCTCCCTCCCTCCCTCTGCCCCCAGTGCCTGGCTCTCCCCCGAACTGCACCCGCAGGGACGTCCCCTCCCTCCTCCTGGTGCCAGGGCACGTCTCGCAGCAGGCAGCAGAGCCCTGGGCAGGTTGCGGACGTGAGGCCGGGGCCTCCCGGCACGGCAGCTTTGCCTCCCTCCTCCCAGACGTCGGCAGCTTGGGCTGCTGCAAACCCATGCCACGAGCCAGCGCCGTCCGACGTTGCTGTCCCCACACGCGCGCTCTCCCAAAATCAGCCTCGCCCCTAGCCCCGCTGCCTCTGCAGCTTTCTGCCAACGTATGATTTAGAGCGCCGGGGATGCTGACAGCTCCGATTCACGGGCAAGAGGTGCAGAGTCCTGCCCGGCGGTGCAGCATCTCCCCTGCTAGCAGAGGTGAGATGGAGGGAGCAAAGGTTGTGCAGCAGGGAGCGCAGGGAGACGCTCAGAGCCTGGGGAAAGCAGCCAAGGATGCTCCCAAGGTGAGGGCTCCTCCAGCCCTCTTTTTTTGGGTGGTGTGTCTACTAGGCGTGACTGCACCCAGGAGGGCAGGAAGGCAGCACCACTGGCCTAGGGCAGGGAAGCACCCAGCTATCCACTCCTCTGCCCAGAGAGAGGACTTTCCTGAGCATCTCTGCACTGACCACAGCAGGGGATCTTGGCAGCAGGGTCTCAAGTGATCAGCCAGGCAAAAAAAAAAAAATCATATAAACAGCATTTTTTAGTTCCCTCTGAGCTGACGTGAACATCCTGAGGGAAGACTCCACAGCGTTCCCTGCCAGAAGGCCTGACAGGCAGCACTGACCACTGAACGCGGCACAGGGTCTTCACCCCTCCAGCACCGCTCCCAGCCACGGGGGAACCCCGGCATCCGCCTGTCGGAGGCCCACACGTGCAGGGACAACCCTCCTCACAAGAACCCCTTCCGCGTGGGATGACGGCTTACATTTCGATTCCTTAAAAGCATCAAACCTCACGCGTGACCTAGCCCACCTTCCTAAAAGACAGCCGGACGTACCCCTCCCTTTTCCCATTTCAAGGCAGCGGCCTGCTGCGTGCCGGCAGCACCGCAAGCAGCGCAGGAACCGCTGTCCTTCCCTCCCGCCGCCACGCATCAGCTGATGGCGAGAGAGGCACACGTACGACTCGCCTCCTCGCTCCGGCCGCGACGCACAGACACGTCAGCCATCCGGTTACCCGCCGCCCCGGCTTCCACCGTCCCGTCCTTGTGGCTACCTGATGCTTGGGAGAGCCCCGCAGCCTCCCACCAGGAAGAGGCACAGCGGGGCCGAGGCTATAAGCGAGTGCCCGGCCGCACCCCATTCCTTGGGAATTCCAGAAAGCCCTGCCAACAGGGCTTCACCCAGGCGAAGCCACGCCTGCCTCGGCCCATCTCTGTAAATGTTGCAAGGCAACTATTGCGGCCCGCGGGGCGAATGCAAATCGGTTAGCATCCCTGCTTCCCAACTGGCAAATACCTCCCCGCTGAGGCGCGTGCTCCCTCCCGCTGGAAGGGCTCCAGGGCCCTCCAGCTCCAGGTGGGTGTGATGGAAGAGGGAGAGGGACTCAGGAGGCTCCATCTCAGACCTCTGCTGACTGGGGGCAGCTGGTGCTCCCGCTGCACCTTCTCCGGCAGGGCTGAGGAGGGGGTGCAAGCCCCCTTCCGAGGATGCCTGCTGTTCAGCAGCCGGGTGGGGGTCACGCTGTACCCCTCGAAGTGGATGTGAGAACCGGCTGCGGGGAGCAGCATCTGCTCAAGCAGGAAGCTTCTCGGTTCTCCAGTCAAATGATGAATATCACTATTCCTCCCAAGAAACCTAGTGGCCAGAGCCAGAATTCCCAAACTCTGACCCTACTAGACTGCCTTACGGCTGTGCAGTGCTTTATGCGGTTGCAGCACAGAACAGCAGCGCCCGGGATGAGACGCATCTTTGCCTTTCCCCAGCGCCATCCATAGCCGATGCTTGATGTTGCATGGGAGAGCGAGGTCTGAGCCACCCCCAGAGGAAATGCCATCCTCTGCCCAAAACAAACACAACCACTGGGCAGCCCACACAATAACTGCTTCCCTTTGCGGCTTGGGCAAGGGCAAAACGGGCCCGTAAGGAGGTGACGCCACGCTTCGCACCCATCCCCGTCCCCGCCGCCCACAAGCGGGACTGCCTGAAAACGGGGAAGGAAGAGACAGACGCGATGCAAAGGGAGGAAAGTTTTGGTGGAAGGAGATTTCCTGCCCCTGACAGCCGCCGGGCTGCAGATCCGACGCACGGCTTGGTGGCCTCGGGTAGGGCTGCGGTGGGAACCCAGCGCCGCGGCCAGCCGCGAGGGGCTCCCCGGTCCCCTCGCTTCTGCACGCCATCAGACGCCGAAACCTGGCTGAGGGATTTGGGGTCCAGGGGCTCCTTTTTCCCCATCCGCGGCTCCGGGAGGGGAAAGGCAGGAAAACTCCCGGCGGGAAGGCGGCTGTGACCTCCAGGCGGGGGACGCGAGGAGGGCCGGGGTCCGTCCATCGCTGAAGCCCACCGGGCGCGTCCCCAGGGGCACGCGTGGCAGGGGCAGCGGGCCTTCCCCGAGGCACAGGCACGCCCCCAGCCTCCCCAGGCCCCTTCTTCTTCGGCCCCTCGGCTACGCCGCGCTCGGTTTCGAGCCGTGCAGGCAGCCAGGTGCCGAGACGCAGCGAGCGGCCCCCCACGGCAGCCCCCTCCCTCACAGCCGGGCACCGGCCGCGGCCGCAGCCAGGGCTACTTCCGATGAACCGGGGCGAAACGCGGCTCCCCGCCTCCCCCTCGGGCCCAGCCGGGCGCCCGCAGGTGGGCAGGGGGAAGGGGCAACCCCGCCGCGCCCTGC
>VXAL01014472.1:26628-123445 GCA_013399475.1 Chauna torquata | reverse complement strand
CTGCCTACACCTGAGAAGAAAGGAGTGGGTTTTCCTTTTTCGCATACCGCCTTCAATGAGTACCAGTTAAGCAAGTGCTTTGTCTTCCAAAGAAACCTGCTCTTCTCAGTAGCAGGCAAGCACACCGTAGTCTTTATTCCAAAATCTCCAGTTGTAAAACCAAACCAAACCTCACTCTTTACTTGGGCTGCAAACCTTCTCTTACATTACTGAAAGTTACACACAACGATACAAAGAGACATGTTGTGTTTTTCAACCTAACTGTGCTCTAGAATCTGGGCTTACAGAGTTTTTAATTGATTCCTAGCACCTAGTTTTATAAATAACCCCCTAAAAGCATCAGTCCAAACAGCAACTCCTGCCAAGCCTGCAGGCAGCCTGAGAGGTGTGAATTGCCTCATTCACTTCTCAAGTCCCCAGCACGGCAGATATGAATTACGTACTAGAAATGCACCGAAAAGTTTTCTTTCAAGCGGTCTCCTGCAAGCTCATACACGTGACAAGAAAGTCATAGATCAAAGTTCAGAGCTACCAGACTGAGGAGGAGATAGCTTTTTTCCCCCGCACACTTCCTGTTCCAAAATACGTAGGATCTCATTCTATATTTCTACAGTGAGCCCTTCAAAGGGAAGCAGGAAAAACCCTAATGACAGAAACAATATGAAAGCCACTGGATACCACTTCTGCTAAAGCAGAAATGAGTAAAAGCAGTTTTGGAACTGTTTTCCTGATGTCAGGAAATGACGCAGGGTACCAGGATTTCTGCACCCAAAGAACTGCACCCTGCTATCTCAGTATACATTCTTTTTTTTGATTGTTCAGTCTGAAAACACGAGCTTTAACACACTCAGTTGTACAACTCAGAAAGGAAGATTTTTAACAGTGCTTTACTTCCTTTCTCCCTCATCTCAGAATCGAACAGCTAAAACTAATGCAAAGCTAAAGCATCTCGCTACACCACTGTAACATTTCTTTCTTCTGGATCAAAACAAAAAAAAAACCAACTCAATTACTTGTATTCGTTAGTTTCAAGTGACTAAATGTTCTTTGCATACAAGCTGCCATGTCATTTGTCTTCTGAGCTTAGCTATGTACTAACATTGTTCAACTGATTACCTAACTCTGTAAAGTTGTTTAAAACCCATACTTTCTATTTTACTGAGTGTTTAATTACTCCACTGATCATCTGCTCCAAGCAGGAAATGATAACAAGACTTTAGAATGAAACATACAGAATTAAAACTGTAATTTTGTCACGAATCAGTAACTGTGATGTCAATAAATACTAATTACCTATGGTAACAATTTTTACAAAGAATTCCCTAGCAATGAGTGAAGGAGTCGGAAAGGCATACTATTAAGGGTTTTAAATTCCTCTTCATGATGCTGCTTATTTCACTAAGTCCTAAACAAGCTGAAGGTTAATGAACTTCCCTGTTTCTGGGCCATCCCTGAAAAGCACAGTCAGTCCCTGAAGAAGCAATCCAAAATGTTCCAAGCAATCTGATATGCCCCAATTGCAGATTTGAGTGGGCAGGAAAAAACACACGTAACATTCCTAAGTTAAATGTTCAGTTTACAAATTAGTTAAGGATTCGTGTGAAAAGCACACCTTAAAGATTATGCTTAAACTATACAAAGAAAGCCAACTTGGAATTTGTGAATTTCAAGAACTATTTTCCTATTCAGTTTTTATTAGATTAATTATATATTTGTTGTGTGTTCCACACTCAAAAATATCTTCACTTATTTTGTAGAAGGTCTACAACCTTTTGACTGAAGGAAGCTAGGGAAATGACAGCTTCAAAGAATCAAAATCAGAGCAGAAAATAAGACAAACGTGATGCTGATGGACTGTGTGGGAATAAACCCTAGTGATATTATACGTAACGTCTGGTCTGTTACTTTCCTCCTCACTAGACAACTGCTGCTGGCCAAGGTTGAAACAATAATGCTAAGTTAGACTGATCTTTGGTCTGATCCACTACAGGAGGTGTCACGAACTACTTCTGCTGCTAAGAATAATGTCTTGGGAGAATCTTAAAGGGGACCCACGTCACTTTGTAAGATGATAGTTTTAAAAGGCTAGTGAGAAAAGATCTTTCAGACGTTAGCCATGAAAACATGAAGAACTCTTTAGAAAACTTGAAACATTAGAAACTAACCTTGGAAGAGAGATGGTTGGATGTTGCTGACATACTGGAATGCATTTTTAAAGAAGACTAACATCGTAGAATACACTACTTGACTCTTATATTTAGCATGTGCATCACTATCAAAGTTACTGATGTATCTGCAGAGGTCTTTCATTCTATGCAAAATATCACCAAAACTTCTGAGGAAGAAATACAAACAAAATTCAGTATGTTACACACACTCCAAAACTAAAGGAAAGAATGCACAATGAATATGAAAAAATTAATGTTTTGGCTCAGGAAATCCCTCAGTTGCAAGTCAGGGAAGGCTGGGAACGCACACCAATGAAATTTCACTAAACATCTGCCTTCATTTAATTTGCTGGGGCACCTAGGAGTGGATACCCCACACTACTGTAGCTCTTATGCATGACTTTCATCAAGAAAGATTTAGTTTAGTGAGTAATCTGAAAGGATTCTCTGGATCTATGTTTTTGCTTTACATTACACAGTCTTGAAAGAAAAACTGCATTGAATTTACACAAAATGTCATAATGTTAAAATCCTTCTCCAACCCATCTCCTTAAGAATTAAAGACAAATCCTCCTTGAGAAGAAATACCTGGAAAAGTACAAATTTCTCACCTTCTTCCTTTATCCATTTGCCATTCACACCTCATTCCCACCACAGACAATATTTTAAATAGCCTCTCCCAAGGATCTGTAATCTGGGATGATTTCTCTGTAAGACCATCTATTACGTATTTCTGAGAGCTACGTTTGCTTGGAGACATAATATCAGAGGAATCTTGTGAACCTAGGAAACAAGCACATTTTTCTCTTCATAAATCCAACTAACAGATTTATTTTCAAGGAGATGTGTAAAAAGGCACACTTGAGCTTTCAAGGTAACCATTCTTTACTGAGAAGGCTAACAGGGAGCAAAAGGTATTTCTGCCTTCTCTTGTTAAGGGAGATAATAGGCTGGATAAGGAGATCGTGGACATTTTGACTTACCTCTCAATACATACGTTAGGAGGACTAATTAGTTGGACAACCATGAGGTATTTTGATATCAAAGATCTAATGAACATCAAATACTACTATTAATCTTTTTCTACTGGATACATTGCATAAAAGTAATGCATTCTTCATTTATAAGTCTCACTTCAGTAAGGCTAAAATGTATTGTAGGAAAGACTAATCTTGTAAAAATATTCTTACCTTGATACTGGCTTTCTGTCTGTGTAGATCTAGTTACATAGTTAATATAAAATTCCGCTGCTTTATTCAGATATTTATATAACAAGCTGGCAGGAAGTCGAACGTCAGGGTTGTTAATTATTAGAGGAAGAACATCACAAACTAAAATAGAAAACAAAAAAATCATTCAGGTTTGTGGGTTTTGTTTTTGTTTTTCATTCTGTTTGTCCTAAGTAAGGTTTCTCAATCAGCACTGTAAACCTCCCTCTCTGTCTGACCATACACCGAAAAGGATCACAAAGAACCTCACATGAATGACTGTAATACCGATTTGTGCCATATGGTCAGCCTGGCCTAAAGTGGCCTGACACTGTTCTGAATAAAGTGGTTTTCTAATCTTAATATCAGGACAGTAGTTTATGTAACTCAGAATCTATCTTACTGCGATACTATGAAGTTGTACAATAAAACACGAACGTTAGTATTTTCTTACCAAATAATTTTCTAAAACAATTCACTGGGGATTCTTGGTCTTCAATACTTTCAGCCTCTAATAACGTTTCTCCAAGGCCTACCTGTATAAGCAGAGGTGAAAATCAGATGCTGGACCGATGTTTTTAGAAACTTTTTGAATTGCAATTCAATGAAGTTGAACAATTATTCAGTGATACATCAGTAGTAATTAATTACAGAGCAACTGCATGTGCTAGTATCTAACTATGTAGTTAAACTAGCCCTACTTAATACCAGATGAAAAGCAATGTCAGAAGACAGCAAAAACAAGACCAAAAGAAAAATTGTGCATGTGACTGTATCACTAACAAATGCACAGACAGGTGAAAGCGGTAGAGCTACTACACCTTACAGCTACTGCTTGTCACCTGAGCTGTGTGCACTCTGCCTGATGCAAGTATGAGGTAGAATACGTTAGTTTAAGTTAGCCTCAGAACTAACAGGTTTTACAGTCATTAAACTACGCTTAAATAAAGTAGGCCATCGTTTAAAGAGCTCCAGTAGTAGTCTCATAAGTCAAAGCTAACGTGCTGGTGTAAGCCTAGTCATAACCTCAAAGCACTCTGCCCTCAATGAGAATTTACTGTCAAAAAGCTGAGCAGTATTATTTCTTAGACTACAATACTCCTCTACGCTCTCTTTTTTTTTTGCTATTCTTTTTCAAAAAGCATGGAATATTCTTTGCATTTACAAAACAAAAAAATTATTTGCTTCCATTTGTTTTCTGCCTAATTTTTTCCTGATGGTAACCTCAAGGTGCAGCAATCTGAACTATTAGCCACAATTCAACATGAATAAAAAGACCAACCCTCTTACTGGGCAAAGTAAAATCCATTTCAGCAAAATCTCAAGAAACACAATGACAATGTCCTGCACAGTTACTATGAGCTACTCTTACCCCATGTTGCACCACAGTCTCTGGGAAGCGTCGCAGAAGTAGTAGTAGCATTTCTGCCCTTTCAAGTGTGTTAAAGCACTGCTCTGTGGCCTTCAGTAACATTTCACACTGGACTCGACCAGGAAGGGTTTCAAACAATCCTTTTAAAAAAAAAAAAGAAAAAGAAAAAGAAAGAAAAAAAGAAAGAAACCGTGCAACTCGCTATGCTTGAATTGTAAAGGTGACTGACAAAGGGTAAAAATCAATATGACCTTGCTATGCAGAGTGAAAAGGATTTCCTTATATTTCTTTCAGTTTTTAGTATCAGAGCCTGGGAAAAAAGTCTCTTTCTCCAAATGAAGCCATATGAAACCTGTGCTTATTTGGGTGCACAGAACTTGATTTAACAAGACTGCTAATGAGTAGAATACCGAAAAGCATAAATATCTTACATTTTAAGATGCTTCTTCAAGAATCATTTACATTCTTTGCTTACATCCCACTTCTAAAATTACTACGTTGATTTAAAAAGGTACCTTTTTCACTTTAAACTTCTCATCAGAAAAGAAACCAATATATTCTCCCTGTAAGTTGTATGTATTCTCTGTGAAAAATAAACACTCCATGAAAATGCAAACGTTTCCTCAACTAGAATAGCCTGCATGCAAAGAGTTACACACTGCTTATCCTTATAGCTTCTGAAGCACACCTTCAAATAGCAATTATAATTTCTCAGGTGTAAACCCTGCTTTCAAAACTGCCTGCGGTTGCCAGCAGTGAACGTCAAGCCCTTGTGGTCACCGTCCAGTTTCATAACCCTCACTTTACATATACAAAATCGCCCCAGTTTAATAATTGTTCATTGTTCTCTGGAATCACTTGGATGATGACCCCTTAGTGCACCTCCACTTATTGCCTATGCAATCACTTTTCTAGCTTACCAGACTATGCTTTTCATTCCAGCAGACTTAGTCTGCTCACACCTGACACAAAGCAATGGGAATCTGCTCCTCATGTCCCTTTGTGTTTTCTAAGCCCAACACACCGAATAAAGTCTGAAATGACTCAAATAACCTGCAGTCAACAAGCAAAGTTAAAAAGACTGACATTTACTTGCCCCACTAGATATGTAACCAGAGGGCTTATCTTCAGATTCCCTCAGGACTCTCTATTCTCTGAGCAGAATCCTTACCTCTTAAAAACTGCGTCTGCTTGTCCTGCGAGTCATTCCTTAATGCCGATGTAATAACGCTAATCTCCCTCCATACTGCAGGCTGATCTGGAAAATTCACAAACCTGTAACAAAGTTTGAGGCAAGGAATGCACAATGATCTCAAAACCTGTTTGCAAGACAAAACCTCCCTATGAAAGAACGCGCACAGGCAAATGCAAAATAGAAATGCGTAATTCGCTGTTCATTTTTAATTGAGACATTTTCTGCATAACTTATCCCAAAACACTCACATGATATTTTGGGAAACACTGACATTTATGGCTTAGGACAGAAGCATGGAAAGAAACGCTGGAATACGGAGCTCCAGCTCTGACGCGAGGCAGTTACATACATGTCATAGAGCAGCCTGCCCGCAGACGCCGTCCTTTCAGCGTTCCTCTCGATGGTGTACATCTCGTACTGCACGAGGGAAGGACAGCACGTTAGCCTTCCTGAACACACCTCACAGATCAATCAGATCAACTCTTCCACTCTAAAAAACAGTCCCCAGTTTCCCACAAAGAACTCACATGTGAATAACAGAAACTGAGATGAAATCATGGCAACACTGTGGAAATTAAGAAGTGGGTTTAGCTTATCTAATCACACATTATGCGTAAACTTCTGTATACGTACTCTAATATTAACTTGCTGGTTTTATTTTTACACAAACAACCAGGAAGAATTTAAAGAGTTCTGTCACTAGGCTTTCCAGTCAAATACAACTCGGAAATCCAACCTATTTTGGAAGCTACAGGCCAAAGAGGAACTTTAAATCTTTATGAGAAACCCTGCCAGGGCGCTGAGCCCGGCCCTCTCAGAGCCCCACACGGCCACTAACGGACGCCGCGGGACCGCCGTCACCACAGCAACCGGCCGCGCCGCCCCCCAGCCCCCATTGGCCGGGGCGCCTGTCAGTCACGCAGGGCCCGCCGCAAGGCCGTGTGGGGGAGCGCCGCGCCTTTACATAGCGCCGGTGCGGCGGCAGCGCTCACCTGGATGTTGAAGTCGGCGGGGTAGAGGCTCCGTGCCGTGATGAGCCAGGCCTTGGCCGCCCACAGGTCCCCCGGCACCAGCTCGCGGGCTCGCTTCACCAGAAACTCGCAGTCCCCCTGCGCCGACATCTTGCGCCCGGCCGCCGGGCGGCGCGCATGCGTCCCGCTGCCCCGGGGCGGCCTCACTCGCTCCGCCTCCCCGCCCCGCCCCGGCTGAGGGGGCGCGCGGGGGCCGCCATTTTGGGAGGGCGCTCGGCGGTTGACGCTGGAGGAGGGGGGTCAGGAGCAGTCTCTGTGGAGCAGGGAGATGGGAATTAGAACTCGTATGGGCAGGAAGGGCCGCAGTGCTTCTGCGTGGCTCAGGGAATAGTTTAGGCTCCCGAAGCTCGTGACTTGTTAGGGGTTTTAGGAGACCACTCTTCAGCGTTTGGGAGCTAGTGTGATAGCTGATAGCACACTGGCCAAGCCAGGTGCAAGAACTGTTCTAGTTCTGCAGGCTGGCATGAGTATAATGGTGGTTAGAGGCAACTGAGTTGGTTGTTGTGGAGCAATGCACTTTTAAAGATGGCATTGCTGCAAATCAAAGCACCCTCTAAAAGGCCTACGCTATAGCACCGCTGTCTGGGCTTATGCTGCTCAAAGGTTCTTGTAGCTCAGGACCAACATAACCAACAGCAAAAGCCAGGAGCAGGACTCTTTTCCCCCACAGAAACTCTCCTAGCCTTCAGCAACTTGGAGTTAACAGTTCCTGGTAATAAGTAAATCTTGATGTTCAATGTTAAGACGCTTGATTACATACAAGCCTCTCCTTATGTAAAATGTTAAGTTTCTAGACCTTTTCCTTGTCATTGTGTTTTATTCCTTTTAAGGAGGCTGTTCATCCTTGATCTAGAAACAAGACCTCATAGACTTTGCACTTGGGAGCTTGCACTGAATACGTCTATAAATCTTTATTTATAGGAGACAATAATCCCATTAGCAAATAGTTACAACAAATTCTTAATCCCTGTTGTAGGTAAGGGATCCCTGTTCTGCTGTGTTGGCTGAGGTATATTTTTTCCTCATCCTTTCTCAGCTATCGCACAAGGCCCACAGATCCTCTCGCTATTCTAGTGCAGGTGAAACCGTGTTCTTGTTGAACTAGGCTGATGCAGATTTTGAGTTGGGGGGAGACTGTAGAGTCCCTGGTGTAGTCTCTAGGTTTGAGAATGAAGTACCGTGTGAGCGCTGGGAACCTGGCTTCTCTGCTCCCTTTCCCCATGCTGCTTGCCAATTCCTCCCACAGCAAAGCTACTGCCAGCATTTGTGAGGAACCGTCCACACTCTTTTGGTGAGAATCTTACTTTGATTTCACTCTGTGGCCCCAGTGTTGGCATGTGCTTGGGGGAGAGTTGTTGTGTTTAAATTGGCAGCCTTCAGCAGGAGGTGGGCTTGCAAAGGCTCTGCCATCTGAAGGAGGGATTCCAGCCCAACTTTGAACTGTCGTTATTCCATGGCCTGTTCTGATTTCCTGCTACTATACTAACAAATCCTAATTTGGATCCATAAGAAGTGACCACAGTAATAACTATTGCAGGAGTGCCTCACTGAAAGTGGTTTACTCTGTCAGTGTAGCAATACCTAGCAGTGCATGCAGGGTCCTGTTCCTTGCTCCCTTTCTCAGCTCTCTTGCTGCGTGCTGATCAGTTGCAGTTTGAAGGAGCACAAAATATTTGATTAATTTGCCATTTGGAGAAGTGACAAAGCCACAACAGAAAGTCTGCTGTCGCTCATAAAACGGACACATACCGTTTCCTCATGTTCCTTTCCTGCGTCTGCTATCCAGTTAACAAACTGCTGTAGGATGGTACAGGTCTTTTAAAATTACTTTACAGCCCTGCAATCCACTGCAAATGTAGGAGTTTAAATTAGTTGCTGGTGTGTAGGTTTATGAAGAACTCTTCCCTGTGTGCTTGTGCAGATGCATAGATCCTACTTTGAAGGGGGAAAAAAAACCAAAAGCTGAAGCATTTTGCCTTTTGGGGCTGAGTATGATAACACGGTTGTGTACTGTCTCTTCAGTAACTGCATGGGAATGACTGATGGGGTGGGCTTTTGCTCCCTTATGTTGCTTGTGAGGCCAGGATCAGGATGCTACAAGAGGCAACTGAAGGGCAGTGGGTATCAGAAGTTGGTTTTGAAGAAGAATGGATGTGTGAGGAGTCCCCTGCAAATTCTGGTGCAGAACTGTCCCCAGACAACAGCTAGACAGAAAGATTGAACAGTTTTTGAACCAGTTTCACAGGGAGTCATAAAAGCAAGATGTAGCTATTTTTAATCCACTAGACAGAGGAGAACTGAGAAGTAGGAACACCTCTTTTTTTTTTTTTTTTTGGTGACTGTTAGCTGGCCTCTTTGATACTGTTTTCTTTTGAATCTGTGAATAATCTTTTTTCAAATGAAGTACTCTGCTGCCTCTTGCAGAGATTTGTAGAGTCCTTGCCTCTGCATTTATTCCTGAAGCTGCATCTGTTTGCCCATCTACTCAGTGCCCCCAGGGAAGGAGGAGATGTGAGTCTGAGCATTTTGACATACCGTGTAACTTACGCCAGCCAAGAAGCCTGAAGGGACATATGTGAGGGTAGGAGCCTCCTGAGGAGTGTTCAGGCTTTGGATGGGTTAGCTGGTAAACTTAAGAGGTCTTCCATTAAGGATGCCTGACCCCTGGTTTTTGGAAGTAAGTGTTTGGTGTGTGATGCTTATAGATACAGGAGGGGGGATAGGAGGATCAGGAGAATTATATGGGATTGGGGTAAGTGGTATCAGAGTGAGAAACGCTGCTTGCGTTTTACTTGTGGATGGGAGGAAAGGGAACACTTTTTTGAGAATATGGGTATTGAGTCTCTGTCGCATTGCATAGGAGTCATATCTGAACGTGCTGGGAACAGAAACTGTAGGGTTTGGCATAGCAGGTCAATGGGCTCTCTTTAGGGCTGTTACTGTGCTGAACCCGAACCGCTGATGTGCCAACGGCTCTGAGTACTCACCTTCCGTCCCAGGAGCCAAGTCTGTAGGTGGTGGCAGGGCTGGGCTAGTCCTGCTGGGGCCGAGACCTGATGCTTCCTCCCCACCTGGAGTGGCTTTCCCAAGTTCTTGTGCAGATTGTGCTGTTTTGAGTTGCACAATGCAAGGCACGCCAAAGGTCTTAATATCTTAGCCAGCCAACTAGAAATGTGCACAGCCTCCTTCCTGCAGGAATTCGGGACCCAGCTGGAATGCCTACGTGAGCCTTGTTTGTCAGGAAGAGGCTTTGTGACCTGCTGTAGCAGGAAACAGGCAGTGTTGACCTCAAGGCAGATTAGTCATTTGATGCTGTGAAGGTTGATGTTCCCTGGGAAGATTGTCCTGTTTCTTGAGGAAGGCATCTGAGTAGCAAAGATAACGTATGTGGTGGATTCAGGCAGTATAGTTGATACAGTCAGCGCAGGGACAGTCATACGTGGTACGCGAAGGCGGTATTGCAGACCGTGAACACAGTGCACCAAATCGTCTGTGCCTCAACGGAGGCTCTGTTAGTGCAGCTGTAACCCTCCAGTCAACACAGAGTGTCCACAAGGTGTTAAGATGGCACCGAACAGCAGCAGAACGCTTTGAATGTCATTCTCCACTTCCTAAATTTCTGCTTTGGTATAATCCTAGCAGATGGTATACATTCTTTGTTGGCTTTCCTGATAACTGCTGTGCTGTGTGATGTGAGTCTGACTTACTGACCAAGATTGATTTTGGCATGGCTAACAAGGAAGCTGCTCTCTTTTCTAAAGCTGTTATATAGATATTGATCTGGAAAGCATCAGTCTCCTTAGTATTTTATGGGTGTGGCCTTGGAAAAGAGCTAGCAATGTGGTAGGGTCTGCCCAAAACCTAGAGATTGTGTGGAATGTGGTTTTGTTAACCAATTTTGTGTCCTTGGGCTTGTGCAGAGCAATTTCTGCAGCTGAGAGGAGTTGTCTGGGCTGCCAGTGAATGAGAATTTGAGGCTGAGACCAAGAGTCTTGTTTGTCCCTGGGAGCTGAAGGACAGTAGACTGGATGTCTGGGCGATGGACCAGAAGGAAGAATAAAAGGAGACTGGGAATCCAAGAGTGGAACTGCATAGGATGTTTGGGATCCAACACGGCTCTCTCTGGAGGCTGGTATCTGTTAATGACCTCATAGGTGGCAATGTCAGTACGAATGTGCATTTTTCAGCAGATCTGGTGGCTTCTCATGAGATGACAGAATGGAGATCTCTGGCTTTAGGGCTGTCTGTAGTCTTCACAGTTCAATCCAAATTCTGACTTTGAAACGCTAGTTGGCCACAATCCATGTCATTTCTGTAACAGCCAAAAGCAGTTCTTATTAATTGACCTAATTTCAACTGAATCATAAAATAATTTAGGCTGAAAAGGACCTCAGGAGGGCATCTGGTATAGCCACCTGCTCAAGATGCAAATAACTGCACTTCTATGGCCCTAAGATGAACAAAAAATCCATTTCAAGCAAAGAGCAAATGGGATCAGTTTCCTTCAGCCTGCAATTTGGCAGTGATGAGCTGTGAGGAATCGGCATTTATAGTGGGAAAGATTTAGGCAGTCTTATGAGCAGCTATTATGAGACATGTTAAAACACTTGCCTAGCCCCTAGCTCTAGGAAACTGGACCAGATTGTAGTTCTGTTCCACACAGCATGGACAGAATTATTAATCACAGTACTCGTAGGGCCAGAGGTACACTCACTTGAGTCAAGTGACACTGTGGCTGGAGCTTTACGCCCAGTAAGTCGTCTGGGTGAGGTAAGAGCAGCACACTGGCTACTTACCTGGTGCGCAAAGGGGACCTTGCATTCAGTTTACAGGGCTAAAAGCTTAGAAAATGCCATCTTTCATGTATAAATTAATTATAGTTTATCCAGAAATGTATTCTGCTGTATATGAAAACACTTTCTAGGGGAGAAATTCATTTTAACCTGAAAGTACTTGAAAGGAAGTAGATAAAAGAAATAATCTTTTCCTATAGAAGTCTTCTTAGTAAAGAAAGAACGTGGAAAGGGAGAATTTATCACCTGGACATACTTCCTTTCCTCCTGCTGCCTTCGTACATGTTCAGGCTCATAATGTCTCTGTGGCAACTCTGAAAGATGCAGAAATAGAAAAGAAATTCTGTATTAACCAGTATGCTTGTTCTTCTCTGCTTTTAATCTGCAGTCATGCTGAAGCCTGTTCCCTGGTTTGTATTTGGAACAGGGTCTCTGACCTGTTCTGTTCTTTTCCCCACTACTTGCAGGTTATTTCTGCGCACATCTCACAGGTGTGCATGGCCTTGTCACTTGGAGTGGGATTCGCCTCAAAAAATGTTGGTGCCTGCAACCTTCTTTCATTTGAGAAGTCATCCTAGTTTCCCTTTATAGTTAGTGAAGAGCAGAAGGCAGTTCAGCTGATCAGATAAGACACAGATTGGAGTAGGTTGAACTGTGCGCAAATGCCTTTGCTTAGGTCTCTGTTGGTTGTAAAAGGGGTGCAGGGTGGTTTCCTGGGATGCAGAGGTCTGTTTAGTAAGTCCCTGTGTGTGATAATGGATGTGGCTGTGTTCACATCTAAGCAGGTTGCTCAGTTTCCATGTTCTCTTCACACTAAATACACTGCTTCAGCCATAGAAGAGGTCTTCAGTCGTGTAGCGGTCATTCCCAGGAGGGCCAGTTAACTCATCCCGTGTAGTCGCAGCTCTCTGCAGTAAACATAAAGCTAGTCAGCAGCATGTGACTACTCATTTCCTTTAATCAGCGAATGCTGCTTGGACTACAGCATCCCGATGGAATTACATTAGAGGTTTCCTCTGTAAGTACTGTCTTTCAAAATTACTTTCTAACAGCACACTGAATGGCATAAGCAGAGAACGGAGTATTGGCAGGCAGTCATCAAGAGCATCCTGCTTTTAAGCTGGGGTAATGATCACTGGTTTGACTATGCCTGCATTTCCCCCAGGAACACGCAATTCTGGTACGTGAATGCAGGTATGTGTGTAATTACCCTCATCATGTGCAGCAAAAACCAGTTGAACAGCATGTTTATAGAAACTGTCCTTAAGAGCGATTGCCTCTTGAAGGAGTACAGCTCGTATAAGAAGAGTGGGACTGTCTCCAGCCAGCCCTGGGAGACGATGCTGAGAGCATATTGAAAAGCTGTCTTCAGCAGAAGCTTGCCAGTTTAACAACTCTGTTCACTGTTCCTATTGCACAGTGGGCTCTTTGACGCAATAGAAAGAGCTGCTTTTTTTTTTTTTTCTTCGCTTCCTCTTAAATCCGCCTGGCCAATTTAAAGCTTGTGGATATTTCTTCCCCCTCCGGGAAAGCTTATGTGAGGATTTTCTTTTTTAACAGTTCATTCCGTGAAACTATTTTTTTTATTGTTTGCTGTTAGAAAATGTTGGAGCTGAACACAAGGCTTTCTTTGCAGGTCAGTGGATGAACTCTTGACCAAGAATTTAACATTTGAGTGTAGCTTTAGCAAGTTCTGTAGTTTGGGAGGAGAAAAGCAAGTTAGCAATGTTGTATCATTTGAGCCCATGTGTGCCTGCTACTGGAATAGGAATCTTTCAGGTCTTCCGTGACTAAGTTCAGTGCGGATGAATTTGCCATCTTTATTCTGTAGACAAATATAGCAAATTAATATCTTATTTAAAACAGTGAGGTGACATCACAGTTATGTCTACATCATTTAATTTCTGGTCGTCTCTACTCTTTCAGAAAATGTAATAAACCTTACTGGGGATTTCAAGTACAAAGATTTTTGCCTTTTTATTTTGAAACAATTGTCTTTTTGAGTCTTTTTTACTTCTTTTCAGCATGCTTTACTGGGAAGCATGTTGCTCCTGGGCACGTGCTGTTTGCAGGGAGGACTGTTATTTGCTATTTTGTATTTCTTCTTAGATTGCTATCAAGAGAACTAAGAAAGGATGTAGACATACTGTTAATGTCGCTCTTCAAGCTGCTTTTGAGGTAAGGCAATCTTCTTTCCCTACTTCTGAAATGAGAATATGAAGTAGATGCAGTATGTCTTTCATGCATAGTTACTAAGATTATCCTGTTGCTATTTATTTTTCTTGTTGATAAAGTGTATTTGTCACAAAACCTTGTCTGTGATACTTAAAATCCTATATTTTTCATCAATAGCTATTGCATTTCTGCATGTTTCTATTAGCTAGTGTATCCTAGATTCATGGTATACCATTTTTGCAATTGCTTTGGTTTTCTCCTCTATTATTATTACATTAAGTGTGTGAGTGGATGTCATGACCTGGGTAGGCAATTGTTATGCAAACTTTGTAAAACTGAGTTACAAATTAGTTCCACTTTCCTTGTAAGTTGATGACTTTTATGGTAATGTTTAACATAAGCAAAATTATTTTCAAGCATACAGGGCACTGTTGGTGTATTCTTTTTTAATAGTACTCTAAAATAAAAATCTAGAAAAACATTGATTCCTATCGTGCTGTTTATTTCCTTCTCTGCTTAATGTCACCTGTTACGGGAAGTACACCACTCCGAAATGTTAAGTCATTGTTACGAGCAGTTCAGGTGAAAGGTGTCACTGCAACATCGGCCATATGCAACTGCATTGAAAAGGGGGTTGGTGTGGGACACCACTGTTAGTTGACTTATGGTTAGTGTCGGGGTAATTAGAAAATACTGTTACACATTTGTTTCTTTTCAAGCAATTTAAAATGTTGCCATGCAATGGCGGTTAAGTTTTCTTCTACCTTTTTCTGTAGCAAGGTTACAATTCTTGTAATTCAAGATTTTGACACAATTTCTTTAATTTCAGTGTTATTTAAATCGATGCATCTGAATCTCTGTGGCATCTCTTACAAGGGCAAGTGTATGTTAAGGCAGACATGCTGTACTGCAGATCCAGAAACCTTTTTCATTTAGAAAATCATTCTAAATCTTTCTTGTTTGGCTTCTCACATCTCTGAAAGTTTGCTGTTTGAATTCCAAATGGTGTTGACTTCATTCAAGAGATCTGTCTTAATGGTTTGTCAGGAGGCTTTGCACATAGGGTGGGGTAGGGAATGATGCAGGGTAAAGCTACTAAGCTACAGTGAACTATTTTTAAGCTTGTAAGAACAGGTACTTTTTAAGCACTTATAATTTACTTGAATAAATTATTTTACTTGAATAAATTCAAAGGTGGTTTTAAAGCCCATTGAAGCTCACCTTTCGTTAATCAACATCGTACCAAATCTTAGCATTTTGTCAGCTATTTTGGGGAGTCACAAATCCAGATCCTGTCACAGTGCAAATACACAACTTATGTCTGCCACCTGTTTTCCTCTGCCTAAAAAAGCTTATTTGCTGCAACTGAAGTTATCTCAAGTTGAATTTGCCTTAAAAACCTTAAAATGACGCAGTATAATAAACTAATGCAGCCATTATCTAACACATTTTCTGAAACCACAAGTTAGATCCATCTCTGATGCACCATCACTGGCAGAGGGTGTGAATTGGGCGTCACTTTGCCAGAAAGCATGAGTGGGGAAGGAGGATAGATGTGGTTGTTTTGGTGCACTCCTTGGGATCTTTGGGGTTGGAGCATACACTGCATTATGTTCTTGGATTCCAGGGTCGTCGGAAGGTATTTCTGTTTCTCCTGATGTTTGTGGTGCCACCATTTACCTAGCCAATGTAGCAGAGGTTGTGGCTTGCTGTATTTCTCCTTGGATGCCAAGAACACTTGTCAGCTTAACTGGGTGCTTATTTTGTTACCCTAGTGACCTGGTCTATGGATTTGCCATGCCCTTAGTAAGGAAAGGCTAGTTGTTGTGCAGTTGTCCTAAATTGTGCACAAATATAGCCAGGTTAAAAGTAAATGAAGTAAGAATATTTATTTGTATTAGTTAAAATAGGCAACACACTTAGAAACACTCATGCAGGATATAGGTAAAGAACTGAATGGGAAATATGCCGAACCTATTTATACTTAGCTTATATTAGAGGGGTTTTTGTCCTGTCTCACTGATTTGATCCTTTTCTGACAATATTTTCTTGCTTGCACATAGCTTACCTTTCAGGTCACATCTATTGGCAAAAGCCTGTTTGTGAGCCTCCATGAGATACCTCTCTGATGAGAGAAAGCTCCATCACACCGTGGATTTGGGAGCATACCTCAGGTCACTTTGAGATTCTTGAGTAACTCCTCATTCAGTCTTCTTTTCAAAACTGTTCAGGCAGTGCAGTTGAAGTCTTTCATCCCCAACCCCACTTTGTGCCTGTCTATCCAGACAAGGTGTCACCATTTTTATTACTTCATTAATAAAGACTGAAAGATAACTTTAGTGCATGTGTTACCTTTTATACTTGACTGGTTAGTTTATCTCTAAAATGGAATAGATCTCTTCACCTTCCTCTGGGAGTTAGGTATCAATAAAAAAAGTCTTCATGGTGAGCTGTATTCTCTCCCAATGAATATATTAACATACTCAGCGTCGTGCAGAGCTCTGTCTGGTTTTTCCCAACACCAGCAGTAGCTGTGTCTTGCAGTACGTAGGAGCGACTGATCCCGAAGCATGTTGTATCATACACGGCTCCATGGTCTTGTAGCCTGTGGACTTTGGTCTCTGAATAAATTGTGCAGTGATGCTACAAGGGCAGAAGCCGCGCTCCTGATAGAGTCCTGGGAAAGGAGGTCAGCCTGGTAGGGTCTAAAGCAGAATGATGCGGTCAGAGCCAAATGATTGTGATCATTTAGGCCTGGGTAAGGTTTTCTCTTTATGGATTTAGTTCTGGTTGCCCAGCATCACAATGTGAAAAGTTTAACACCAAACAACCTATAAACACTTCTTCCAAAGACAGAGCATTTCTTCTGTCACTTTTTTTAGAGAAAATGAACTGTCTTTACTGGCAGCGTAGTCAAACAGCAGCTGCTTCAGAGTGAATGGTTTAAGTTGAGGGGAAGGTTGTGTGAGGAGATGAGGGGAAATACAGACAGGCTATATGCTGGGAAATGGTGCAGATAGGTACACGAGTCACAAGGCTGCTCAGCAGAAGATAACACAGAGCTGTATGTTACTGATTAAGGATGGTCCCACTGAAGTAGGTGATACGCTCCGCAAGCCTTCTATCCTAAACCGAAGAGTTTATGGACCAAAGGATAGACAAATGGATCTGTGGCACACGTGGCAAACTTGCTTTCCCTTTATTCAGGGTGCAAATATTTGATCCAGACTGTCACACGTGCATTTTAGACTAGCTGTGCAACTGCAGTCTGTGAGGGCCTCTCGGCAGTGTTATAATATTGCTAATAAGGAGTCGTGTCTGAAGTCATGTCTTGGTCTGAAGAGAGGCCTTTGGCAGGATGCCATGCTGCTGGAAGGCTCGCCTGAACCCCGGAGGTTTTGCTTATTCATGCAATTGAGTGGGACCCTTTCATCGCAACTTGATTGCGTTTAGGCTCAAGAATAAAGACTTGGATAAAACTACCGCACACTGTGTGTCTCCCACAGCCTCCAGGGAGCTTGAAGAGCTCAATGGCAGTTGTCAGCGTCTGCTTCGAGAAATGCCGGTAGCCTGCTGATCAAGCTGAAAGCACTTTGTTTCTTGTGTTCTACCTCGGCTGCAACAAAGCATCAAAAATTAGGGCCTGAGTAGCAGGTTTCCACTCATTTTGGTTCGTTAACTACTCATTTGCACTACAGCTGTAGGTAGTAACTGCTGAGGGGTTCAGCAAGCCTTTTTTTGCTTCACACCTTCATTGAGAAACACAGACATGGCAGCTTGGTCTTCCAGGCACTGTGCTTGGAATTACTGATGTGATATTCGTTGTGTGGATGCCTGCTTTTAAGTTTCTAGTGGCTGGTGGGCATCAGAGAAATCAATGATGAGGCTGTAGAGGCTTTGCAGGTTTGTTTTGCTTTTTTCCAAAGTACTGATTTTGAGTGTCTGCTTTTGAAGGGTCAGCAGTGCAACCACTCCTAACTACGTTTAAGTACATGGGCAGAAAAGGAGGATTGTGGATTATTTATTTATATCACCTCCGTGGACTGTCAAGGATAACCCAGACCACATAGGTTCTTTCCTTTACTAGAACCTATGGACATGTATTGTTCTGTTCTGTAAAATTGCTGCTTTCCCCCTTCCCCCTCCTGCATTCTGTACACTGAAAGCAATGGCTTTTTTTTTTTTTTTTTTGGCAAAGGCACTAGCTTAGCTTCTCAGTTTTAGAACACTTTTGGATTCTGCTTTCTGGTTCATCATCTACAGGTTTATATATTTTGAGCTAGATTGTAACATGCTAACTTTGTCTATGCAAAGCACCATGAAAGCTGGTGGGAGGAGCGTTCGTAAGAGTAACATGAGCATTATACGTTGTACAAGCAGCATTAAACACTGTACAGGTGTTTGGTTTGCCCTAAACTCTAAGAAGCCGCAGTTCTGCTGGCCCATTGAAGCTATGCAGCCATTCAGCCAGCTTAATCTGTGGCCCGCTCCCAGCCCGAGAAGGGGTTTGCAGAGGTAGTGTTGTGAATGTAATAGGAACAAATGGATTGCATGAAGTAACTCAAGCATCCAAGTAAGCTCCTCTTTGCTAATGATGTCTATGAGCTAGACCAGGCAAAATCTAGCAAAGAAGTTGCAGCAGGGGGAAACAGTAGGAAAAAGTTTGCAGGAAGTTTACTTCTTTGTTAGCAAGTAGATAGACGAGATGATAGCTCTTGTTTCTAAGTCTGTTCCTGTGATGAAGTGGGCTACCCTCTGTTTCTAGGAGTAGCCCTAGTCTTCATGTTGTGTTGACTTGAAAACAGGGAGACATAAACCAGCCACTTGGACATGGACGTCACCCTCCTATTCAGAAGGAAAAGAATAGCAGAAGACTGATAGAAGCCCTACTGAAGTGAAATCCAGGGGAAAAAAAGAATTTTTTCCTTTTTCCTCTCTATTGTGTGACTGAAAGTGGTCCTGAAAATTACTGGCAAGATGATGTGGAACAGTACATGCTTCTCCAACCTTGGAACAGTGTGCAAAGACCCCAGGGAATTGTTTCTACTGGAGAGGGTTGAGGCAGCAGTAGGCTTCTGGCTTGCTATTTCTGAGAAACTTTTTTTAAAGCTAAGGCTATAAATAGTTGACAGTTCTTAAACTGAATAACCCTGTTCTCTTCCTCTCCAGGGTGAGAAACTGGATCAAGATTTTCAAAGCCAAAAGCCTGCAGCCAGATATCAGTATTAATCATCTGTTTGTAACGTTGCTCAGATTTTGAGGGAATTCTCATGTTGTTCCTGTTTTGTGTGTAGTGAGATGACTTACCCAGGGCCTTTGCAGCAGGGCAGTGGCGTCTGGTTGAACATCCAAAGGGCTCCCAAGCACATGCTCTAAAACAGGTGGTTTCAGTGGCTTTCGCGTGTTACTCTGCTCAGGGCTGGTGGTCACTGGTTTGTGTTTCACTCACATCTTTTGCTGGGATGCGAATGGTGAAAGGTAAGATGCTATGCCTCCTCTACTGGCATTTCTGCTACAAACATGGCACTTCGACTACATCTGGGAGGGTGTGTGAAGCGGAGTTCAGTCCTGAAAATGTGATTTTAGTCCTTACGTACTTTTAAGAGTTTTTAAGTATTTCTCTCCATGAATTTACTTTGGAGAAGATAGCTCTTAAAGTGCTGGCCATAGCGATCATAGCATAATTAGGTAATGTTGCATGTGCCAGAGATCAGTGTTAATCACTCGGTATTGGAACAAAGGGGCTTCCAGTTATCACGAATGCGTTGTGTGCATTTCTCTTTTACCCTTTTTAAACCAGTCACCCAACCCCTGATGGGGCTGTTAGGTTTCAACTCGTCCGGTTCAGACAACTTCATCCTTCTTCTCTCAGAATATGTCTATCCGTATTTGAGATCTTTCCCTTTGTGTATCCTACAACCAATGTTTTCATTAACATTTACGGTGAACACGTAGGTACTGACATCCTTCACAGTGGGAAGCTTTGAGTTGCATGGATTTGGAAAGGAGAAGCTTTACGCTGGCACATCAGTCTTTGCTGTGTGCACTTTTAACGTGGAGCCAGTACCTAAGAAAACCACTCCTTTTCAGTTAGAGTAGTCTGAAAATAGACGTAAAGGTTTTGAAACACATTTTTTACAGGAAACTTATTTTTTTGTGAGAAAGTGAAGCCTCTTGTGTTCAGGGAAGAGATCTTGAATTAACTTTGGAAGGCTTGTAGAAAGCTGTTGGCAAGATATACTGTAGTGTGTACTGTGAAACAGGTTACCAACACTTGTTTTCTCTCATCAGATTGCTATTAAATTTAAAAAAAAAAAGTAAAATAAGGGGGATATATAACATCAGAATATTGAAATTCAAATTCAAATCCTAGCAAACTGAAACTCAGTGAAATAGAAATATTTCAGGTTGCATTTGTTATGAAAGTCGTGGTTACGAGCTTAGGAACTGATGTAGAGATTAGAGGCAAGGGACAGAAAACAGCCTAAAGAACACCTCAGTTATTTTCCAGTGTACAGGACAGTGCAACGTGAATTCTATGAGATAAAGCACAGCGGTGGGATCCTGAAGTTTTCTCCTGCTTAAATGAGCCAAGTGTTTATATTTATGAATGAATTAATAAGCTATTCCACAAATATCCCAGCTTTCTCTGAGATTTGTTCAGGAAATGAAAAGCACTTACGTAATGTTGAAGGAATGAAAGGAAAATTTCATAGCATTAGAGAAGGGAAAATAATGCTTCACTCTAAAATGCTCAGGATCTAACTTCACCAAGAAACTGGTTTGTTACAATGTGAAGTACCTGAAAATGTGCGTTTTGAGAGCACATCTCAGAACCTCTCAGAAGTATTATAAGGAGTCAGTATCCCTAATTTTTAGATGTGGCCAGAAGAGTTCAGAGTTGTGTGCGCATGTGCCTTTGCACTTGTCCAAATATGGTTTAAACTTTTCCTCCCTTGAGTCTGGATGTGCCTTTTGCTATGACTGCCAGGCAGAAGAAGCTAAAGAAGGTTGCTGTAACGTCTGTTGTTCGCCAGCAGTTCCAGGGATTGGTAGACGTGGCAGGAGAGCCAGAGCTATATGGGATGCCTGAACGTGCCTTTTGCTGCAGCTGCACTAAGTATGTGGGAGGCAGACCACTTCTGTTTCACTAGAAGCACCTCTTACACTGGGGTGTTAGTTTTTCTTGGTTACCACAGGAGGGCAAGTGAGCCATGCCCAAGGAAAATGTAGGCTTTTTTGGAGATTTAAGGGAGGTAAGGGGTTTTTCCAGTTATTGTAGGACTGTAATTTTATTATCCTCTTTGTATTTCATTTGCTTGAGTTGGTGAAAATAGGCTCATCTGGTGGTAAAGCTTTTTGTTTTTCTAAGATAGTTGTCCATTTCTTCTGTTGTGATTGGCATCTTTTTGGCTATGGACTACTAAAAAGGTCACAGCTTCAGAGTCCAAGTCAAAGAAACTTGGCTGGCCACTGCTTAATAATCTTGTCAACTTGTTAAACCTTAGCAGCAAAAGAGACACAAAGGTCTAAATTGGAGTTAGGAATAAGGATTTGGCAAATTCTGTTTCACCTCTTCCCTAGGATGACAGCCTGTAAGACCTTTTGAAAAGGCTTCTGCATCTCTTTTGGAACCCTCTGGCGTTTTGGTGAAGCCATCTTTATTTGTTTTTTAACCCCTATCACCGATGCAAAGGATTTTTCTCTTGTTTGATGTAACAATATGATTTTACTTCAGGCAGGTCCACCATACACATGATGTGGGCCATTCCTCCTCTGTATTGGTCTAGAATTTCCAATTATTTCCATAGTCGTTGAGCTCTGTAACTACACAGCCAGTTGAAACAGGCAGGCTGCTCAGTGTTTTTTCCACTCCAGGAGTACTTTAATCAGGGAGCAACTGCATTATTTTTTCAGAGAGCTGAGCCGTGTGCGCAAGGTAATCTGTAGCAGTCTAGCATCTTTATTAAAAAGGCTTAGGCATTTCATGCCATTTTGTGCTTCCGCAACTTGTAGTGCAGCTAACAGTACTGTCTTGATGTTTTTTTCTAATACGCATGATTCAAAAGTGATCCATTAGGGATTGAGAAAAGAGGATGGAAGAGTAATGGGGTTGTATTTGTATCATAAGAGACTGAGTTTCAAAGCTGTGGGGTCCTGCTCAAAGGACCTGCTCAAAGCTGAGATCCCTGGTCACTGTGGTATTTGCTTTGCAGAGGTGCTGGTGCTCATAGAGCAGATGAAATCCATTTCTTTAGTTTCCCTTGGAAATTTCATCCTAGAGTTTAAGAAAAAAACAACAACTTTCCTATGGAAGTTTGGTATTGATACATTCTCACAGAAATATTTCAGCTTTCATAAAACAGCAGGGGAGAGAATTAGAGGTGAGGAGAAAGCCTTCAGGGATTCCTTGCATCCGTTATAATCTTCATCTTGGTTGACTAATGTACTCTTCTCCAGACCACCACAGAGAGAATAGGTGAGTCTCCGCTGTTCTGGGGAACCTTAGGACCATGGCGATTTCACTCCCCTGGGGAAAGCCAGCTGGGTCCTCTTCCAGGCTGGCCAAGTTGCACGTCCCTTGCTTTCGAGGGAAGTTCAAGTCCGGAGTGACCAAGGAGGAGAAGGTGGGAGGAGAGGATGGACTCATTTCTTCTGCATTTTTTTTCTTTTTTGCAAACTGCAACTGCATTTTTTGTATGAGTCCCGGGGCCAGATTGTCAGCTGGTGGCGATGATTTCATGCTGGTGGAATCGTGTTCTGTCAGCTGAGCATCAAGCCTGCTGGGAGTGCCACTGCAAAACTGTCCTCCTCAGTGAGACTTCCCTGCTGTTTCTCGTAAGAGTTTTGTTTTCGCCTTTATTTTGTCTCTCAACAAATAATTCTGTGAATTTGTAGAATTATAGCCAAATTCTGTCTGTGGGTCCTCTCATATGAGTATGCACTAGTACTTAAGTGATTTGTGATAAAAGTTGTCTTACTCTTGAAGAAATCTGTCTGTCATTTGAATCTGTCATACAGTGGCATGTTAAAAGCTTTCATGTTGGTATAAGCCTCTTTAGTTTCTTTTCCTGCTGCAACTGTTGTGGGCAGCTCCGGTGTTGGCACTTCCCCCCCCAATTCGTATCTGGAGTAAAGAATGGAGAGGGAAAATAACCCACCCTCTGGAGGATTCCAGTATTTCACACTGAGATTTTGGAGAAGTAGTATTCAGGATATTAATAGTGATACTAACTCGTCCACTGCTAGGGTTGCATTTAGATTGTCGAGTTCCAAATGTCTTTAAGTTCAGTGTCTACTTTAAGTTACTTGCCTGGGTTTCCATGACAGTCTGTGAAGAGAGGAAGCCACAGAGACCGATTTCATCTTAAGTACGTATGCTCTTGTGATTTCTTTCACTGTGTTATTTCAACATGTAATTACAGTAGGTGTCATCATTATTGTCTTTGCTACAGTTGGAAATACGAAGAAACAGTGAAAATGACTTGCACAGGATCCTGTTGCCTCCAGTATGGAGACTTTGCTTGCACAGGCTGGTGTTCATTCCTATGACATAGTCATGTATATACCTGTCATCTAGCAGTTTATCAGGGCTGTCTTCCAGACCAGGTTGCAGACCCTTTTGCCCTGGGAAAGAGGCTGGAACCTGCACGTGGTAACCCCGAAAGTACAGTAGTGTTTTGGAAAGACTCTGACGTGCTCTGCTTTAGTCACCTCAGTGCAGTGAGAGAGCTTCTGCTCTTTCTTCAGATGTCCTTTTGTGTTTACTTGTGTAGGGCTTGTTTCAAGGGGGGGCTTGTTTCCAAACAACAGGGGCTCTGTTGTGATCTTGGCATGCTGGGTGGCACAACTGGAGTCATTTCTCATACACTTCTGGTTTGTACTTTCTGCTAAATTTTTAGTCTCTTTCATTGAACTGATTAGCCTGCTCAGCAGTAGCTCAAGGCAAGCATTTCAGGTCTCTTAGGGCTGAAGCAGCAAAACAGTGAAGTGTGTTTTTGATCTGAAGTGAGAGAAGCACACAAGAATTATCCGTAGTGTGTTTCTGACATTGTTTCTATTACCTTTCCTTTGAGTTATGCTTCTTTTTCTGGCTGAATCTGTTTTCCTCAGCACTGTTTTTTTCTTAATTTTGATTTTGTTTTGTGATCATACTGCATCTCGTTGGTGATCCAGATTAAAGTGAACTTTTCACTTTGGCTCTTGAAGAGTGTGTTTCAGGATAGAGGGGAAGAATTTCCACACTGTGATGGTGTTTTTCAGATCAGAAAGCAGCTAGGACACAGGAGCTTCCCAGTAGAGAAGATTGGTTGCAGTTCACAGGGGAAAAACAGCTGATGCTTCTGAGTCCAAACTAAGGCGAGTCTGCATTTGAATCCGTGTAGGCTGCAGTTAGAATTGGACTTTAGCCAGTCTTCCAGACTAAAACTAACATGAAGCTGCTTTTGCTTTCATGTAACACAGAAGTCCCAAAATAGCTGTCTTAAAATTAATTCAGACGTTGCTTAGGTGATACAGGAGATAACACAGAAGTGAAAAGCTTCAGTCTTGCCCAGTGTGTATTTCATCTAAGTCTAGGGTGCTGAGCTGAGTTGTGACTTCATGGGTGTAGGTGTGTGCCCTTACTGACTGAGAGCTGCCTGTAACTACATGCACGAGAAAGAAGGCATTGTAGCAGGGAAAGCTTCTGGCTACTCCAGCTGAACAAAAGCTTTGCAAACAAATTTAAGAACCGTCTTGTTCCAGAGGGTCCCCACTGCTGCTTCTGTCAGTGACAGTATGTTACAGCCGTTCTCACTGCTTTTTACTTTATTCTTTTCTTTCTATTGTAAGTGTTGACTTGCCTAATTAACAATAAACTTAGTGTAAATGTCTGTACAGACTATAGGGTGGAATGACAAGACTTGGGGTAGTACTATGTTGCTTCTCCTCACTTAGCCGTACTCTTTTCCTGCACTCCTATTGAGCTGTTTTGTGTTTTTCCTTCAAGACCTTTTCCACAACTCCAGCAGGTTTGGGGTTATTGCTGATATGAGTATCTAAGTTGAGCTTAGTGAAATGAGATGAATGGGCCCAACCTCCCTTCACAAACCTGTTTTCTGCAGCACAGGCTCAGCAGATATCACTGTACCAGCTTCGTTTCTGTTACTGCTGTAAGGAGATACTGGTGCTTTGGATGGATAGATCCTAGAGAGTGAGTTAGTATCTTTGGAGAGCTCCCAATAAACTGGACTGCTGTCAATCTGCTGGTTTCACTCCCCTGTAATAGCATAATCTTCAATTTATCTTCCATTTTTTAGCTGCGATGCTCTAGACTGGTCGTTTTTGGACTGGACTTTTCACCTCTTTTCACAGTGCAAAATTTTCTTTGACCCTTTCAGTAGACAGATTGATTCCTCAAAATCCTACTTGCAAAGTTCTCTCTTTCAGCTGTTTCAGGGTCTCTCAGTGGCAGTAGGATTTAGATTGCATTGTGGTTAAAGATCATGTTCTCTTCCGCACTATGCAATATTTGATGTCCTAGCCTAAGAGTAGCAAGACTGCTTCTACATGCAGAGCCTTGCATATCCTGAATTCTCTCATTTTTGCCGTGGATATAAAGGTGTGGAAATAAAGGGCTCTTTCTTCTCCCATGATCAGTTTCTCCCTGTGTTTGGCTTCATCTAGAGGAGCAGTTTTCAACCTGTGGTCTCTGGGTTCCTGGAGCATGTGGATTGCTGCAGAGGCAGACTGTGGAAGGTGACTGAAATGTAAATTCAGCAGTGTGCTTGTGTGGGTTTCCTAATAGAAATTTTGTCGTTGCTGGACACTTAGTATGGTTTGAAAATAAAAATACATCGAAAAACAACTGTTCTCATGCTAGGATATTCCTGTAAACGCCATTATCAGTACTGCACTTTGTTCTCATCTCTCGAATAGTCCTGTTTAATGCTCAGAAGTGTTGACTTATACTGAAGTCCAATCTTCTGGTAGGTTCCAGTGGTTGAAACTTGACTCATGCTGATACAGGACAGAGATCTGTCATATGCTGGCATCGTTTCTGCCCTTTTGGTGCTCCATAGTCTGTGTCCTCGTAACTGTCTCCAGGACACAAGCTCTCGAGCTGAACATCTGTGTCAGTCCAGGTTTTCACAAAGCTGATAGCCTCCCTCTTAGGTTGGCCTAAGTCACGGTGTACTTACCACAAGAATTCTCGTCTTTCCTGGAGCACTTCAGAATGTGCAGACTCGACAGCCTGTACTTTGTGTCTCTTTCCAGAGTTTATTTGACATCTATTTTTTCCTCTGTCTCGATGTTTGATTAACAGTTTACATAACTGTGCTGTGATGCTAATTGCATTACCTGTGAGTAATCCGAGACATACTGACTGACATATGATTTTCAGTGGTATAGTAAATGGGTAGGAAATCTGCTTTGTCTTTGTAAATATATAACATGTTACTGTTGTAATTTGTGCAGGATAGGCTGGAAAGCTTCTGAAAAATGGAAGATAATCATCGATTCCCATGAAGTGATGTTGGGGATGTTCGACAAAGCAGTGCAGGTATGTGTCTGGGACCTGGACTCCCACACTGTGAATGAAGCAGAGTGAGGTTGACACAGACCAAGCAGGTAACGCTGATAACCTGTAAGGAACTTGTCAGTGTATAGAGAGAGGAATCTTGGGTTCAGTGTTTTTAGGGATGGTTCTTGTCCCTGGACATCCCAGGAGCTCAGTTCCGAGTCCAGAGGGCTGAGTTGGACTCGGTTTTTGCTCACAGAGGAAGGGCAAATCCAAGCCAGAAGATTTCTCAAAAAATGATTCTTCCAGGCGGCTCGCAGTATATCTAGGCCATGTTTTGACCTTATCTTTCAGGCTGTGTTGCTGATGTGTTACCATGGCAATGGGGACATAAGGAGGAAAAAGCTAGTAGTAAATAAACAGTGATACCTTTGATTCACCTGCCCCACCTGACAGATGGGGAAGAGTCTCTGAAGCACAGATCTATGGGTCTGGGAGGGGGTTAGAATGGTCAGAAGTGTGTGTGGAGACAGCAAGCAGGATAGTAACACCAGCCTAAGGCCAGAAAGAAAGCGTCAGGTTTTTAAGTGAAGGTACGTAGGGATGTATCTCTTCTGACACCTGTTTGTTTGTTTTTCATTTGCTCCCATGGCTTATTAAGTTTCTGTGAGCAAATAAAAGATGTTCCCTCTCTGATGTAGCTCGGCTGAGTCACTCCATTTCATAACAGTCACAAGTGCCCAGAAAACTTGTAGCTGGATTCAGGCCCACTGGGGCTTGCTGAGATAAATATAGTTGGTAGAAAGGGCTTCCTAACCCAATGCCATGGGAAGGGCAAGAGCTGAGGGTCCCTTGCTTGTTGAGGCTGCACAAGGAAAACAGGAGAATCACTTGAGCAAGGCTCCCAGTCCACTCCTCACTCCTTTTTGAGAAGGGATGTGGTTCTAGTGTGGGCCTTGTGGCTCCTCTAAGGCTCTCTTGATACTCTCTGCAGATTTGTAGGTCTTGAACATGTGTTTTTTTTATTCAAACATATTTCAGAATCCAAACCAGCTGCTGCAGCTCCTTCCGTTCAGCAGAGCCGCTTCAAGCAATGTTGTGGTTTTGTGGCTCTTTGTAGCTGGTAACCTGCTTACAGCTGACTTCTTCACGTTGCAGGGTTATTTTTAGCAAGTTTGGGACATGATTCTAAGTGGTTTCTGCAAATGCCCTCATCTCTGCTTGTGTCCTCCTCACTTCTTCCTCCTATACATATTTTTCCATCCCTTCAGCAAAGTAAAAGGATAAAAGTATGTGCCCAGCTCAGGTATACCAGTGCTTGTGAGGGCAGCACGAGCTATGATTTAACCCAGTCCCTTCCAGTTTCTAGAATGAAGTTATGGGGTTTGAACATGTGGTCTGTGTATTCACAAGCGTGTGGCTTGTTTGCATGCATGTGGTTTTGTGCTCAGCACCTGAAAATCGGAGCCTGTAAACAGCCTGCTGCATTAGGAAATCTAGGCTGTGCTGCTTATTTATTTCAAGTGTAAACGTCATCTCGGCAGGCAATACATCTCCTCCCTTGTATATACAAAGCCTGTAATGTGATTGCTGAGCTTAAATGGCATATGATGGTAATGAATTTTAGTTTTTGTTTGTGTTCTGTAGTGAACATGTGCACCTAATGCAACGACACAAAGCAAGTTTGTGTTCTTTGAAACAGCTTTCAGATGTTCTATTACAATGTATGTGTTGAGCTAATCATAGAGATTGAATAGATGAATTACAGAGGAAAAAATGGTTATTGTAATTTTCAATGAAGTTAGCGCATGGGCTGTTCCGAGTAGTGGCTGCTGGCTGTGGCATCTTGTCAGACGGTCTGCTTGCAGTGTTCGTTCACAGCATTTACTACTAGTGTGCTGATATTTTGGACTGACACAAAACTTGACAAAGCATCAGTGCCAGAAAAAAAGATTGAGATTCAGCAGTTAATACTGTTCTAAATCTTGGAAAGAATCTTAATAATCTTTTTACTTTAAAATGATACCAAAACCTCCACAGTAAATCATTACAGCACTTAGCAATAATTTAATTTTTCTATTTAGATCATATATATAAATGCTCTCTATTTTTTTCTTCCAAGAGATTTGGGAAATAAGACAAATCCAAGGTCTCCTGAGGCCTGATGGGATTGATGGCGTTCCAGAACAAATGGGAAAGCTTATAGAGAAAGAGCATTTTTACAGGAAAAAAAGTAGGAAAGGGTAACTAAATGTATCCAGATGTAAGGCTCTGAAAACAGTTTTTGTTTTAACCGCTGAACCTTTGAATTGTACCTATGAGGCATAAAATCAGTGGTGTGAAAAGGTTTGCTTTCCACCACAACAGCTGACTTGTTTTCAGTAGGAAATTATAATTTGTAAATTTTCTCACTTGATTTATCAGGAGTTACTGAAGTCATCTATGTGACTTCCTCATTTTATCTGACACATGTTCATAAGCTGTAGTACTTCTATTCTTGACATTGCTTACATTTCTTTGAAAAGAGGAGAGAAGTGCTTTGTCCAGCATGTTTTATCTATTTCAGAGGGAGCTGTGCCATGATGGCTTTCTGTTATGGTAGAACTAGTACTGTGTGTTACAAACGTTCCTCTTCTTCATGTCATTACCTTGGCACTCCTTGGGGAACTTGTCTTTTCCAGAGGAAAACGTTTCCAGTGACCATCACAGTAATATTCTTTTGGGAGGTTGTCTTTTTTTTTTTTTTTTAAACATGTTTTCATATCTCTCTTTAATGAAATGGAAATTCTGGCTCTACTTTCACAGTACGCCTCCTTTGTTTCAGGTAGCCTGACTGTGCAATGATTTTGGTTGTGTGAGAAACATCATCTAATTACATCATTGCTACACTGGTGAAGAAGGCCCTGCCCTGTCACAGGCTGGTCTCCTTTTGAAGGACTTCTCAGTTTTCCCTGTGATAGATGCAGCATTTCCCAGCTGAGATTGATCTGGTGTTCATAGTCACAGAAAATGGGGAAGCTGGGGTCCTCAAAATTACGCGCTTTTGGTGTAGAAAGTTTTAAGCTGAACAAGCTGGGTTGTCTTCCACAGGTATGGTGGAAGCTTTTTCTGGTAATTTTGTGATTTTTCTTTGACAGACTTGCAGACTGAAATGGATGAAGCCTGAAAACCAGACTCTCTAATGTATATAGTCTGTGTTCTGTGGCATGGTTCCAAAGCGTGGATTTGGGCTGAGATAGAGCTGTGTTTTGCCAGTGCTTATGAGCACATGAGTGGTAAAACTTTGTTTACATCTTTGCAGACAATGGAGTGCACTTCTAAGAAATGCTCTATTGCATGAGTTGAGTGTGTTCTCAGGAATGACTTGTAACTTGAATTACTGTGGAAAGGGAGGCTGCCTTAAAGCAAGTCTTTTTACCCTTTACAATAAGTTCCCTTTATTTTTGCCTCCCTCTGGCTGGGCGTAAGTGACCCATATCTGGAGGGACCTTCATGTGCAGTTCAGCAGCTGAGGCAGGTTTTCAGCTGCTACTCTTGTCTGTGAATCCCCTTTCGCCTCTGCTAATGGATATAGAAGGGCCTATCCTATAACTGCAGCCTGGTTGTTGTGGGTTTTTTTGTTTTGTTTGTTTTTTGTTTTTTGTTTTTGTCTGTAGCTGTACTCCTTAAGCCTCAGCTTCCTGCTTATAAATAGGCCAGTACAAAAAGGGAGTGTGGGGCATGTACTGCAAATCAAGGAGAGTGGTGGGTTGAGCCTGCATCCAGAAAAGGTGCACACATCAAAATAGTATTCCTGAGGGCATGAACTTTTTAAAAGAAGGAAATGCAGAATGATGCTGAGAGATCTTGACCAAGGTATTTGGCTCACATCTGCTCTTCGAATTCCTTCTCTTCGCCCCTCTGTGACATATTCATGTGAAATTTCAGATCTGCCAACAGCTGAAGAACCTTCCTGTTTAGCTGCAGCATGTGCACAGTATTTTGTTTTGGAGTCCTAATTGTGAAGGCTAAGTGTCTAATGAGATTCTGGAGGAGTCCTAATTTCAAAGTATTTGTCCTTTTCTTACTCTTTTTTTCTTCTGGGTTGGAGTCATAGTTTTTACCATAGCTAAGGTTTCTGGGCTGATTGCCGGCGTTAGAATGGAGTTTCAGTACGAGCCAGGCCTGATTTGCTAGGGCCTTTGAAAGGGCCTGTGCATCCGTTACGGAGAATGAAGCTGTGGGCCAATATCTGGTATTTGATGCCCTGGTGTCGCAATAGGTTCACTGGACCTGACTTCCACTGTAAGAAACATCATTGTTCTGGAGAAGTTTACCACGTAGAGATACAAAATGGGTAGAAGGGAGACCTAAAGAGCGCTCAAAGTGTGCTACAAATCTGCATAGGTTTCATTTGACGCAGACCCCCCGGCCTGGGAGCCAGGCCTTTCTGGGGGAACGCGGTGAGACCCCACGTGGAGCAGTTGGCTCTGCCATCGCTGATAATGATGGCAATATTTCCTACTTGAAGTTGGGGCGAGATGGCTTTATTTAACCATCTGTTTGCAATACGTTCTCACCATTTTTTCTTTTATCCACAGATTATTCTATATCCATATGCCACATTTTGCTGTTCTAACAACTTCTCAAAGGGTTGCTATTTTTAGACCTGCAATAATGGATGTTTGCATGACTCTTCAGCTAGCAAGCAGTTTGTTAACTCAGATTGGTGCCTGGTTCTTCTTATGTTTCTTATATTTAGAGTCAATCACACATTTTGAGGGAGAAGATCTGGGATAAAGCAGAAACAGGTGTATAATACCAAAGGAGGGGTCAAGAACATCTGTTTTTCTTTATTCTTTCCCTTTTCTTTATGCTTTTACTCATATTTCAATGTAAATGGTCAATTTTCTGAACATTTGTTTTACTGTGTTTATTGGCTGTAACATGTCACGGTGCTGCCACTGCTCTGAGTTGCATCCTAGCTGCTCCAGAAGGACTACCCTCATATTTCTAGATCCAAGCTCTCGGTAGAACTGGCTTTCTGTTACTTCAGAGCCCAAAAGCTGTAGGAGCTGAACGCGTCTTGGGTGTGTTGGACTCACTGCAGACGTACTGTACTGTACTGCACAGGCTGTGAGTCGTGCAGTACAAGTGGCTGAAGTCAGGAGAAAAAAGAATAAGCAGTAGGACGCTGGATTAGTCTTACAGGTGGCAAGTCAGTGTGTCAAAAGTATCAGGAGGCTTCCCACTTCCTCACCCATTCCCTCTGTTAATGAATACCTGTAATCATATAAAATAAGTCTGTTGGTTTAGTGTGATGATGCTTAAGCATAGCTGTGCAGTGAAATAATTGCGTTGAACAGGTGATCAGAGGAGCATTTGCCCCAGCTATCTATAGGCATCTGACAGACGAGGTGGTTAAGCTGGTCAGGTGAATTCCTGGGCTGTCAGCAGCAATGTGATTCTTGCTGTCTGTGCTGGAGTCAAGGGAGATAACCTAGCAGTCAGTGCAGGTGTCTGATGTCAGGTAATGGGAGTAGTTCTCTCAGCACGCGTGCCTTTTACTTACGGTAAGGAAGCGAGAGTTCTCCCTGTGATTGTATTCTTGCCCAAGTAGGGTTATAGGCAAGTTAATCATCATCTTTGAACTTCTCCGTTATTTTTGAGGGAGTATGTTTTTCTTTATCCTTTTTCATTGCACCTTAATAGAAACCAGGTGAACAAGTACTAATCAAAGGGAGTAGCTGTTAGAAATGGTTGCCTTCTGAAAGAGCTTTACCACAAAGTACTTAAACAGCTGTTTGGAGTGTGTGGCTGCTCTAACAAGGGAGGAGGCAGAGGAATACCAACTTTGAAGCAGTGGGTGGTAGTGAGGGTTGGAACAACAATTACAACAGGGTTAAAAATCCAGAGGAGTGATGAAGATGCAACATTTCCCTAATAGGGTAATTGTTTCTTGTGTGTATCTGTTATAAAATACAAATTTACACTAAGGGAATGACAAAGGTTAAAAATATTTCTCTGCTGTGAAAGATTTTTCTTCTGCCTTCCAAAGCACTTGGTGTCCTCTGAGAGAGGCAATATAGACCATGAAATGGATGGCTGATCTGCGCTGTCACGTGGCTGCTCTTACCTAGGTTTTTCTTTGAAAACACAGGGAATTCCCTCAGCTTCTTCAGCTTTAGTGAAGAGTTTTTGGTCAAGCTGTCAATGCAAATTCAAGCTGGGTGGTTTTCAAGGGTGCATAACCAAGGAGAGCTAAAAGACCGCAATCCTCTGTGCATGCTCTTATCGAGAGCTTAAGAATTCTTTCTGTGTGCGTTTTGTTTAAAACAGGTATGAGTGGCCTGTTTTACGTGCTCCGTGTCCACATGCTGACACCATTTGCTCTGATTTCATTCTTTCCTATAGGATCTTTCAACTGGTGTTTTTCAACTAACATCTTCCCCCAGCAGTTGCTGGCTGCTTTTTACCTACTTTTCCTATCTCTTTCAGGCAAGAAAGTGTTACACTGTCTTGTCATTTGTTCTTAAGATCCCAGTACTGGAAAACTCTGTTAAATTGACTACAGCTAGGAAAAGTAGATGCTTTCCCATCAATAGGAGAACCATTGTTCTTTTAGGGACTGTTGAAATACTTGTAGTGAGACACTTTGTTGCTGTTTCACTTCCCAACAGCTCTTTCTAATGGCCACTTTTGAACTAATTCTGTGCAAGTAGAACAATACTCAGAAAGAAGCTGATGGAGGTGTAACAATAAAAGAAATACAGGTGTCAGTTTGAAATCCTTCAGGTATTTCATTAGTGTGGAAGGATTTCCGTCTCTGAAGTGTTAGATTGTAGAAATTTTATTCATATCTACTCCTCAGCTGAGTGTTAGTGCTTTTTAACAATGAAATTAACAGGAATGATCAGTTGTAAGAGTAAGGACTTGAAGCCTGTAGACCTGTGGTTCACTACCTGTGCATGTGTTGCACGATTACAGAAAGCCCTACAAGAAGTGAATGGGACAGAATGTACTCTTCTAAGAGACTACAGAAAACAGCCACACTTCCTTTTTCATGGGTTAGAAAACAGGCAGGCTAGAGGACACTGGCTTGGGGGCGGGAATATCTTTCTCTGAGTTAAACTGCTATGGGTCCTCTTTGAAAATGGTATGATTTTATCTTCTACAGAAAGCTGCTTTAAAAGGAGGAGAACGGAGAAATCTGTAGTGGCATAGCAGCAATTCTTCCTTTTTATTCCATTAGCTTGCGTAGCTGTGCCAGCACATATTCTAGCCAATCTTTGTTAAAATAAAAAATAATGCTATCATTTGCAGGCAGGTTTCCATATGAACAGAAACAAAGACTCGATAGCAAGAAGCTTCATCTCATAAGGAAATTTCTTCAAGTATTCTGGTAGGTTATGAGAATTATGCTTTGTTTCTATTCTTGTTTTCTGAAAATCTTTATAAATGCATTGTATTTCAGGAGACTGTTCACTTTAAAAAGATTATCCTATTAAAAAAAAAAAAAGGAAAAAGTTGGGTTTGCATCAACTTTGAGATATGACTTGTTAAATCAAACCAAGCCAGATACTGCTGTGGTAGAATGAGGAAAAAAAACATTATACTGTAAGTTCATATTGTGTGTGTTATTTCAAAAGTTTGCTTGAAATGTGCTTTGCTTCTGACTGAAGCCTAAAGCTGTTGTTTTAAGAGAGATGCTCTTTGGAACCTTTCAGGAAATGCTGACCTGACTGCGGGGTGTACTTCTCCTGTGTAACAAAAGATTAAAAAAAAAAAAAAAAAAAAAGCTAGCTTTTACTGGCAGGGAAACTGGCTTTACTTTTGTCATCAATCAGCTCTGGGTTAAAGAATGAGGATGCCTCTTGGGTGAACTCTTAAAATTTAACACATTTCTGGCTGAAGGGCTGATTTTCAAGAGCTATTGACAGCTGTGGAATAATTGCAGTTAAAATATTCATGATAAGCTACAGTTTCAATCCTAGATACCAGGAGAATTCAATGAGGGAACTGCAATTTCTTGGTGACCGATGAGAACTTAAATCATCTTTATGGGTGTAAATTAGTAGATCAGACTACTTGCTTGAATTGGGGTAGTTTATAAAGAACCTGAAAGTTTAGATCCCGTTTTCGATATGATTTGAGGATCAGAGCTGAAATCTTAGAAACTGAAGTAACTGTGAGCAGGTGTCCATTAACACTTGAAACTGTGGTTTGGATTGCTTAACCGAAGGATATTGAAATGTGATGAATTTTTTCAGAAAATTAAAAACATATTTCTTCTTACAGCCATTTTACCAAAACTGATGGGTCTTGTGGGCCTATGTGCATTCTATGTGCAAAGAAACCCGCGAAACCTGATGTGAAGTGGAAAGTTGAAGCACCGATTTGTTAAGTTAAAACAAAGTAGACCATCTCAACCTATTGAAATATTTTATTTCAATATAAATTCAGGTAAGTGATAGAGTGTCATACACAGATAAATGTCTTCATTCTCTTGAAATCAGTTGATCTAAGTAAAACCTTATAGTTAGCTGTGTTTTCTAGGATAGTTTTTTACTTTTCTGTTGTATTCAGGTTTTTTCAGTTCTTTTTTGGAAGAAGAATTTTATGACCAAGTAGATAGTGCAATACCAAATGTAGAAAGCCTTCCTTTTTCCATCTGCCTTGACCTCTTCTGCAGAAACTTTGCAGTAATTTATCTTTTTAAATTCCTGTAGTAAAGAATTGACTAGTTTAATGATGAAGGTGGATTAGGTGAGATTAAAGTATTGTGTTTCAAATAAAAAATCGAAAAAGATATTTGGAAACTTCCTCTAAGAGAGATTTTTTAAACTGAAATAACTAAGAAAGCTCAGGCTTTTCAGAGAATTACTAGGAGACTCTTTTCTGATATATCAAGAAAATGCTAGGTCTTTGGCCAAAACCACTTATCGGAGCAGCGATGACGAGCTAAATGAGACTCTGTGGCTTGTGTTGATTTTATAGTGCAAACCTGGAGGAGGAAGGAAAGGGGGGGCTGACTCAGAGGGCTCTTCCTGCCGGTCAGTACTGACCAGACTGATAGAGAAACGCAGACAAACAGAGCTTGGGGCTCTCAGCTATCATGAATCTTGATAGCTGTTAATGCTGCATGTTCCAGAGGTGTGCGTAGAGCTTGGGTAATCTGTCTCAATACTAAACTGGGTTGCAGTTATTTCCTGACACCCTTTGTAATGTAAACCATGTCTGAACAGTAGTCTTGGACAGCAGTATTAATTCCTATCTTGATACGTTTTGTTCAGCCTAGGTAACATCCCAAGACATTTTTTCTCTTGCACCTTTTACTTTTCATTATTTTCATTTGAAGCACTGCGTTGATACCAAGCTAGCTAGGAAATCTCATTTGAAGTACAGGGAGCACAAAATTTAGGGCTCTGCAGGACTGTGAAAATATAGCAGTAGACTCGTGGGAGACAGATGGCTCTCTTCAGTCCCCATGTGCTGGAGTTAGGAGGGAGGAAACCTCCTCCATTGCCAACTCTGCTGGAACTAGTGAAATTCAAGTCCAGTTTTTAGCTTGGTACTAGCTATCTTCTGCACAGGGGATTTCTGGCAGGGAGGGCAGGAGAGAATATCCAGGTCAGACTGGATTGTTCAGGCCTCTTAAAATAGTACTGCTGTCTTACAAAGACTTTTGTAAGATAGGGATCTAAGGCATTGTACTGTACTTGATTACTTAACAGCTCATCTCAGAGCAGTGGACTTCCATTGCAGTTTCTTGGGAAGACAAACACCATCACTCCCAACGTCCCCCCCTTCCTCCTTGTTTCCCCCAGCTTTTATTGCTGAGCATGATGCCACAAGGTATGGGACATCTCTTTCAGTCAGTCTGGGTCACCTGCCCTGGCTGTGTCCCCTCCCAGCTTCTCGTGCACCCCCAGCCTCCTCGCTGGCAGGGCACCACGAGAAGTAGAAAAGTCCTTGGCAACTGCAACAACTAAAAACATCGGTGTGTTATCACCCCTATGTCAATCAAAAATCCAAAACACAGCATCATACAAGCCTCTCTGAAGAAAATTAACCCCATCCCAGCCAAAACCTTGACAGTAACACAAGTCCATGCATTTTCATCAATGGAGAAAGACTCTAGTGCTTAATTAGAAGCATGATAAATCCCTCACTGGTTCATTAACTACATCACAAGTCTGGGCACATGCACTGGGCTCCACATTTCATCAGAAGTCTGGCTGTGGTACTGTCTGATGTACATCTGGCAGAATCCCTAGGGCTCCTGGCAAAAAGTGACGTTAGTATGTACTTTGTACAAACATTTTAAGTAACAAAATCATTTGACATACAGAAGAGATGGATCTAAACCCATGAACATTCACGGTGCGTCCCTACGTAGGTGTAGGTCCCTTCATTTTTACAGGCCTTTCTGCTGCTGACCCAAGCTACTTTTGTAAGGCTATGGTCATCTGCATTCTTAAAAGGAGTGACGGTTCGTTCTTGTGGTGGCATCCAGTTTTGTTTTGCCTGTGTAAATCACTGAGTGCGTGTATGTAAATATTAAAAAGTGGAGGAACAGCATTTTTCCATGTGCAGACTTAAATGGATAAGCAAAATCTAGTCTATTGCTTGTTTTAACGAGGAAATATTAAAGGTTTTTTTTTTTTTCCTGTACATCTTATTATGCTGACTCTGAGCCACTTCAGAAGCTTTTATGGCTTAGTATTACGCTTAAACTGAGTTTAGTCTTTCTGGAAGCCCTCTAAATGCAAAGCAGTCATTGAATTAGATCTTTAAATGAAGTAAATTTAGGGTAGTAACTTCGAGCTGTTCCCTGGCTGTAGGTTGTCCTTGTTCTGTTAGCTAGTTTCCTGCAAAAAGAAGCTGTTCTCAGGTAGCACGCGGCTATCCTCAGTGTAGTGTAGGGCTGTTGCAGCCTGCTGTGTTTGGGGTAAACTGCTCCTCATTGACACATCTACAAAACTGAGGTGGCACTTACCTAAAGGAAATGAAATTGAAGGTCATGGTCAGAAGGTGCCAGTCTTCCAGCAGAGTTGTGTCTGCCCAGCCCAGCTGTTAATCCTTAGGACTGGCAATTGCAAAAGTTTAATTTACTCGTAAAAGACCAGGCATAACTTCAGGCCAGCTGAAACGCAGATTTGCCATCTCCGTTTTAGGAAAATTGAACATAGTTTTGGAACAACTGACTTCTTAAACCTCTTCAGGTCAGAGCACACTAGTGAGAAGTGGTTATTTAGAGAAACGCATTGTCTTTTCTGTGTAGCATGGAGTCAGTCTGTGTGAGTCACAGCATCTCTAAAGCAACAGTGCATGCTTGTCATCTGTTCCCTGCAGTTTCTCTTTGGAGCTTGACAGGGAATGCATCTGTCACATTGCCTGCTGGGGTTTAAATAGAGTGGTGGAAACTTCCAGAGAAGTTTTGCAAACACATTGGTTTCTAAAGGATTTTTGGCATTTGTGGTTACTTCGTAGGAGAAAGCAGAATGTTATGTTTTCTGGCATTGAGCGGAGCATTTTGCCTGTCTTGCTCTGTTGCAAATAAATACGAGTGAAGTGTTATGCGTGCCTGGTGAGTCTTGTGAAACAAACAGGGCAGCTTTGGGGATTTCTGAAGAAAAGGTGGGTTTCTGACTTGTCCTCACAGTTCTTCTGGAGGCGTCCTGTAGTGCAGCCAACTAACAGCGGCACTGCGGACGTGCAGGTTTCTATAACTACAGGCTACTGCGTTTAACAGAGAGAGGTGGTGTGTTGTGGAAGCAGGGTGGAAATCTGAGTGTCTCAAACAAAAATAACATTCCTAATACAGACTCATGCGATGGCTTCTGTGGAAAACAGCCAGGTCTTCAACAGATAACACTTCTGGAGGAGAAAAAGCAGTTCTGGGAGTGTCAATGCAGTTACTTAAAGTAAAATCGTTCTCTTTTATAATGAATAATGACATTGGTTTGTGGAGATAATTTTAGACATTACATTGGTTCTTTTGAGATGTAGTTAGAATTTGAGGTTTAACCTTAGTGTTGTTGTTTTTGTTTGTTTGTTTAACTTTAGAACTCATTTCTTTTACAGTGAAGAGTGGAAAGCAAGGGTGCTTTCGCTCTGGTGTTTGTATCCACATTGATACACCCACATACAGAAATAAACTGGCAGGACAGAGGCACCCCAATACTCCTTCAGAGATTTTGCATTAGAGCTAATGATTAGTGTTAAAACTATTTTTAATATTGAAACTACCACGTTTTCTGCATATAACAGCAGAAGACTTTTTGGGTGCCTCTGGATTTCTGTTTTGGACTGTCTTTGGGAAAGAATCACCTGCACAAGCATAGAGACTGCGTCTGAGTGGATGATCTAACGCAAGTATGCATGGACCTCAGAACTCAGCTGAAGCGGCACGGCAGACAGTGTAGTTAGGTAAAGTTACTCATTTACCTCAATAAGAGGGAAGCAATCAAAATAGCAGTGCAAGGGGCCAGGGTACTAACGAATGCAGAAGTCATAATCCCTGTATTGGTTTTGTGACTTTTACAGTGAGAAGCCTGTAGATGTATCTTAGCTGTGAAAACAGCTGCTTCTCTGTTCCCTCACAGGAACAAAGCATAGTATTTCCATTACCATTCGTGCTTTTGAGGGTTTCTTCGCTTGTTTAAGAGTGCTTCTAATAGTGGTTGCAACTGACTTGCAAGATGATCAGATTGTAATTGTTAATTATGGAGGGGAACAGTGCAATTGCCTTTCTGTGGGTGGAGTTAGAGACTTATCTCTTTGAGATTACAGGTGGCAATGCATGTAAGATTTTCTGTTAGCTCTGGAATCAGATTAAGAAATAAAGAAGGCTTTTACAGTGAGTTATCTACTGTCTTCAAGTAGCATTTTGCTCTTAGCAATTTTATTTACCATTTTGATTCTGGACACAATTTCTTAGCAATCCTTTATTTCTGTTTCAAGTGTTCTGTGAATTGCAAACCAGATATTAGGAATTTAAGGGGTTTGTTTGGGGTGTGTGTGTCAACCCAAGAGGGGGCAGTGATATGGTTTTTAACAGGTGACAACATGGAAAGACTATGAAGATGCATCCAGTCAGTTTATCCGACAGGCTCTTTCCTTTATTCAGTGTTTTGTATAATTCAGCCCTGGGCAGAAGACGACGAAGATAGGATACTCTGTGCTGAGCAGTAGTGAGAAATCACGATTTGCCGTCAAGGAGAAATAATTTCTTCTTGCATTGCCTCCACATCTATCTTAAACGCTTGTGAGACTAGATTTTAATCCCTGTGACATGTTCCCTGGTGATGAGTGGCTTGAGTTTCTGTCTGCTGGGGGTGGTGGCAAGGGCACGATCTTGTTTCTAACATTTAAAGCAGATTAATTTGTCTGCAGTGCTATGCGCAGTTCTTTTAATTAGAAAGCTCAAGGCAAATGCCAAGTGGCTGCAGTATTTTTTTTTTTTTTTTGTAAGACACTTAATCTGGGTAAAACATCTGCTTCCTTCTCCCTGCAGCTCATTTTGGTGGTTAATATGATTCCAGTGAAATCTCACTGTGACGTGCGCTGCTGTTCAGTGAGGATCTTTCAAACACCTACATGAAAACTAATTGTGGCTTCTGCCATTCACCGTCTTTCTTTAAAAAGGAATTTCGAAAAGTTTTGTTATCTAAAATGACAGTAGCCAGTCTCACTTAAAGCTGCGATAGGAAGCTGTGGCAGAAAGTACATGAAAACATGGACTTACTTGGCATTGCCCATGCCATGCGTGCTGATACATGCTGTCTCTGCAAGCGTTGTTCTTCTGCCATTCATTTCTGTCCTCAACATGAAGAGCAAGGAAAGTGTAGAGCTCAGAGGGGAAAAACATATAAAGATAGATTGTTTATATTGTTTTGAGTCTCCCTTCTGCATGAATTCGCACTTTGGTTTCTGAGAGCCAAAAATTCAGGCTTGAAACACGCTGTTTTTTATGAGCAGAGATAAATTGCCTGTACCTCCACAGTCTATTAAAAATCCAGATGCTGGTGACTAACAGTGGTGGATACATGCCATCCAAAATTTCAAACCAATTTTCCTAAGTTTTGCCTCTCCCTGTGGCTGGATGCAGCACCTTCCTCTGTACAGAGCAGTTTACACGGTGCTTACAGTGGTGACAGAACCTGCTTCTTTGTTTAGATCATTTTTGGGCCCAGGCTCCCTAGCACATACAAAAAGCACCTCTGTGAGCTGGGCTGACCTCTGGCTGGGCTAGCAGGTCGAGCTGAGGTTGAAGATGTTTTGGCAAAGAGAGGCTTTTTTTGAATTAATGTTCTTTTCCTTGGCTATCAGACTAACCACTGTGTATTTGTTAAAGCTCCTCTTTGCAAATAGACTAATACTACTTGATGCAGCTGACTGCTGTAAAACACAGAGGCGTTTTTGTCAGTTCCTGGAAAAAACTGGCGTTTCATTTTGTCTCCACTTCATCTCGGGCTCTCAGTTGGTGTGAAACTGTAGGTCTGGTGAAATCAACAGAACAGTTGTTAGGAGGAGTTCCCGTCCCTAGCTTTCTGGTGCTGTCTGTGCAGCTGAGGTGCCATGGCTGTGACCACCTCCAGTGTTGACTTAATCTGCTTTTTTTGGCACTGGCGTGGATGGGGACTGCTTTCACAAGCATGTCTATGAGATAGTAGTACAGTAGCATCTCTGTTTTTAAGTATCAATCGCTGCCTGTAAGGCAATGTCGCCAAAGCCACCAGTCCAACTTAATAGGACAGCTCTAGCAATAGAGGGCAAGAAATGAGTGCTTGTTGTCAGGATGCCTCCAGTTGTGATAGTAAAATCCCCATGAAGGAGGTGGAAATCCCCATGGCCTGAATTTCTTGTTATGAGAATGCTGTTCAAAGGACAGAGTAGCTCAGTTAATTTATTGTCCTGAAATGTGTTTAAGATGCTTCTTTGATGGGTGAGACTGCAAACCAGAAAACTGGTTAGGAAAAAAGAGTACCCTAAACAGAGACCTAGTATGTTTAAGCAAACATAGCTATATGTGCACATATATTCTAAGGTCAATGTTTGAAGAGCTCTTTACCCAAAACCTGAATCTGATGCTGCTTACAGAAATGAAATTGTGTGTTTGCCTAAGCCATTGAGATGTAATTTCAGTTTATACCGTGTTAGCACAACTAATCCTTTCAGTGATGTTCAGCTTCTGCCAATTCTGTCAATGGACTAATTGTGTGAAGTGAAGCTTACAAGCACAGCAGTGTTTTATGTACTACATCTTACCACTTCCTGACCCTGCCTCACTGCACACTACCTTCTTGCAGTCCTCTAGCCAGATCTGTTGTAGAGTTAGAAATGCCCAGATTAATTTCCCTGCTTTGACAGGCTCCTTTACATTGCAGGAGGCCAACTTTTATAGCGCATCCATAGGAAGCGTCTCCACTACAGCCTTTCAGCACGCAGGATACAGACTGAAGATGTAGGCAGCTGGCAAATGTGAAAGCAATGAAGAGGTGTTTTGAGGCTGACAGTGCTTTTTATAGTACGTGTGTTTTCTGGGAAGGACATAAGAAGGGAGATAAACAAGAGACCACTGTTGCAAGCTGAGAAGTAGCTGTAGCAGACCAAGATGTTCCAAAGAGAAGATCACTGCGAAAAGGTAAGGATGCAAACTTCATCCTGTCCCTTTTCCTGCTGCTTGAATATTTTCTTCAACATCAACAATTCTTCCTTTGAAAACACTGATGTTTTCTGGAGAATCCTGTAAATGCTAAATAGCCATTCAGCAGTACTTTGAGAAAAACACAGTAGTGTTTTTATAGCTCGCTCCAGCCTCCTCAATTCCTCCTCTATTTTTTTTTTCTAGCAATTCTGCAGACTGATAACAGCTAAAAGATCAGGAATATCACTGGATAATTGCTGCATACAGAGTAATAGTCCAGCAAGACACTGGGTGGAAGTCATGTAGAAGTTGATAAAAAGTCTTACAGAAGACTTTGAGTCGAGACTGGAAATAACTCTGAAAAGAACATGCTTTCTCAGATAAACTGTTTTTACCTAAGGGCCTGCCAGAAAGGATGTCTGACTAACAAGACGACAAATCTCTGTTGCAAAAAACCTGTGTCATGTCATGTATGCATCCAAGGGGAGACTGTCGAGGGGTTAATTTGATTGTGTTGGAGTCTAACAATGCAGTGTTACAGTGTAATCTAGGGTGTTACTCAGCCTTGGCCTGTGTCTACTGTCAGACAAATAAATGATGAAGTTCCTTTCATAGGTGTGGATTTGTGCCAAAACTGAGGGATTTTGAAAATCCCACTGGTAGTGTTGTCAGCATAATTGTTTTAATGTAGCTTGCAGCTAGATCAATACTGATGTTCAGTCATCTAATTTTTCTTTCCTGTTTTTAACTATATTCAAGGAAGTCTTACTAAAAAATGATTATGTTTAGAGTTTTAGCTTCCCTTATTTTTAAAAATGCCTAAGCCGGTTTTCCCTAAACCTTCTCTCTGGTCTTCAGTCCTGGGCAGAAAGCATATGTGGAAAACACAGTAGTACTAGGCATTGTTGCAAGACTTTTTTAATGTTATGAGAAACAGAAAAGGGCCTTAAGATGATAACATGGTGTGCAATGATAACAGCCTCCTAGATGGAAACAAAGCTTCCCCTGATTTTGAATAAGACTTGAACCGAATGCTCCTGAAAAACCCTGTCTCTGGTTCTTGGTATTTTATGGGAGCATCAGGGAGGATATACCAAACTGAACCATAGTTTCAGCAATTGGCCTTGATAAGATTTTAATTTCTTGGTTCTCAAATTGCTGCTCCAGATCAGGCTTCATATGTATGAATGGGACCACATTTGCCACCTGGTATTTTGGAAAAACATGCCTGGAAGCTGAAATGTGTGTTATATCTGTGGGACCGGCTGCCTTCAAAATTTGAGTGCTCCAGGAGCTGAGAACTTAGAGGACAAGCATTGCTCAGAGCTGAGCACCTTAACATCTGGCTGGAAAGTAACAGATGATGACTTCCTGGTATTTCTAAAGCATGGCAGACTTTGAGGCCTGGACTAGTTTTTCATTGGCAATGGGCCTAGTCATGTTGTTAAAGTTAAGCACATGCATACAGGATTGCCTGCGTAAGGGTCTTAGCGCCTTCTGGGTCTTAGCACAAACACTTCACGGCTCTGAGATCTACCAGAGCAGTTGAGAAATGACAGTAAACTCTTAGAACGCTCTCAACGGTCTGGACTGAATGACCAAGTTCTAATGTGCCTGAATGACTGTCCCTGTCATTTGTCTTTCAGGTCCTCAGGCTCCATCAGCCACCAGCTGATCACATTGCAGCAGTGTAGGTGTTGCCATGAGGATCAGGAGGTGTCCTGTCTGCTTTGCAGCTTATCTTTTGGTCGTGCTGGGTAAACACCAGAGAGAGCCCAATATACAGGCAGAGCACACATTTTAAGAGAGCTGACAAGCCAGTTCCTGTACATACATGCATCTGTGTAAGAGTTCTCCAAATCCAGGGGCCTCTGTGGCACTGCATGGATGTAAGAACTGTTGCATGTGTTGGGTTAGACTCTGCTTTTTGAGAAATGATGCTCCGACGAGGATTTATTATATTTCTCCCTCGACTTGTAGGCCTGCTGGTGGTGGCCTGTTGCTCTGTGTCTATTGTTTATATGTTGGCTTGCACACCCAAGGGTGACAACGAGCAGCTCGCCTTGCCCAGGGTGCACGGTCCGACTGCGAAGGAGGGATATGAAGCTATCCTGCAAGAGCGAGAAGAGCAGCACCGCAACTACATCATCAGCTTGAAGAAACAAATCGCCCAGCTGAAGGCTGAGCTCCAGGGCAGGAGTGAGCAGCTTAAGAACATGCAAGACCAGCACCCAGACCCCTTGGACATGCAGCTTGACCCCAGTAACCCAGAGAAGGCCCAGGCTAATCTGCTGGCTTTCCTCCGTTCCCAAATAGACAAAGCAGAGGTGCACAGCGGCATTAAGTTGTCCACGGAGTATGCGGCTGTGCCCTTTGAGAGCTTTACCCTGCAGAAGGTGTACCAACTGGAGACAGGGCTGACACGCCACCCAGAAGAGAAGCCTGTGAGGAAGGATAAGCGAGATGAGTTGATAGAGGTGATCGAGTTAGCTGTTGGGAGTTTGAACAATCCAGAGGGAGACAGCGGTACAAAGCGCCGTGTATACACAGCCTCTGACTTCATTGAAGGTTTGTATACAGACAGTGGGTTAGAGAGTCCACGTACGTAGTGCTGGTGAGGGGTTCTGGTGCGACAGCACAGGTGTCTGGGACAGTGTTAGTGCTGTGACCCAGTGAGGCTGTCTTGGGCACAGCTGCAGAATGGCAGCTTTTCTGGGGAGCAGGACTTTGTGACAACAGAGCCTGTCAGTCTCTCGTAGTGACCACCAATGTGTGCTTTCAGTCATGTGGTCACTTCAGGACTGACGAAACAAGGCATAAATGACCGGGCTGCAAGGCCATCTCTGTTACCAGTGTTAAGGTTGACAGCTCCAGCTCAAATCCAAACTCGAACGTTACCCTCGCTTCCACCTGCACAGTTCCACCGAGGCAACAGAGTGGTAAGACAGGTTTTGAGGACAGCAGCTGAGGAGCTCAGGAACTCAGCTGATACCACCTGTAGCTTCAAATGACTGTGGAAACCTTAACCTTTAAAAGCAATCTCCTATGCTGGGAGTGGGTTCTAAATTGAGCCCTTGGATTCTAAAATGAGCTAAAATGTGGCTTTCCCATTCAGTGGTGAAGTCATCCAGAGGGAGGGAGTCCTGCATGCGACTCAGAAGCCTTTGAATTCTAAAAGGAGTTCAACAGATACTTGTCTTCACCCATACATGTAATACTGAGGCAGTAAGTGTGCATTTTTAAAGTGCCACTTCTAACAGCAACCAGTTTTCACTTCGTGTCTTCTGTCCCTCAGTCTGAAATGCCTGCTTGTTTCCAGTCAGGTGCTTTTTCCCAGCCAGAGGCACCAGGTGTATTCCAGGAGTTGCAAGGTGTCTGCTGCATGGCAGCTCTGAGTTAAAAGGGCAGGAATGTGCTGCAGAAACATGCAGGACAAGATTTCACAGATCTTGTTTCCAAGGGCTCATGGCTGTTTCTTATTGACTGAGAAAGCTACATTTTGGCTTGTTGTAATATGGCCATCCTAGTTTCACTTCATAGGAACTGGCACATTCCCTGTTTGTTGTTCAGTAGTGTTGTCTGTAAGCGACATTTAATCAACAGCTGACCTAGCTGAATTTAACAGAGGAGGAGAAACTTGTCTTCCTGATCCAGAGATGATTTTGCTGCGTACTGAGAGGGCATGTTGGTAAGATGCCTGCCTTTTATGGAGTGACTGCTTTGTGCTGAACACAAGCCCCTGTGTTTATCCCAAATTACTACTGATTTTGCTGTGGGTTGTTCTCTTCACCTAGTTTTAATGAACAGAGTAGAGCAAGATACATCCGCCATCTGATGAACAAACTATTGCTGTTGTGCGATGGACAGTAGTTCCTGTCTGCTCTGCGTGTTTCTGTGGTGATCGTGGTGTGAAGAAACAGCAGATTCCTGAGGCTGTGATACACCTGCAGGTGCCTCCCACAACCTGGACACGAGTTGTTCAGACTGGAGGCCCTGCTGAGGCAGGTCCTGTCTCTTTTCTGGTCCAGGCATTTCCTCCACAGCAATCAAATTCCTCTCGCTCAGAGATGGAACCCCAGGGCGTGGGCAGAGAACTGGGAAGTGCTTCTCTCTGCTGGCAGTTGAATGCACCATGGAGCTACTTGCTTCTAGTCCGCTTCCTGCTGTTTGCTCGGTTGATCATTTCAAAATACATTTCTACTGTTTATTATAGGAGCTGTGGTCATACTCTGAGGATCTGAACAAGCATGTGTGACTGTTTGGCACCAGCTCCTTCATGGGGAGAGGGTGAGGAGAAAGGAGACATTTCTTCTTGTACATTGCTTCATATTCCATTGAAGTTACCTTTCTCTTAGATCCTGCTTTTATGCACAACCGAGGATCTTTGCCTGGTTACCAGTGCTCTCCTTGAGGAGCAAGGCAGAAACTGTTGTGCAGGAAGGCATGTGGAAGGGATGCATGCTGCAGCTCAGCAGTGCTGGCTCTGTGGTTCATTTTCATGCACTAATGGCCTCATTGGCTTTCACATTCAGTAAAGAAGTAATTGAAAAGGAGGGAGCCTTGCCTGCGACTCAGTCTGAGCTCAGGAAACCTTGTGTCCTGCCCTGCAAGGCAGGCCCTTGCCTCTGTAGGTACAGGGTAACAAATCCTCATTCTTACGCAGCTGTGCAGACTGATTTGTTTGCAAACACAGGGATCCACACACTGGATCTGGACACAAAGAGCTGATTTGGCAGAAGATTTCCCTGCAGAGTTGCTTTGGAAGTTTGTCATCTCTTGGCAATCTCTATCCCCCATCCTCCATTCTCCAAGAACAACAAAAACTGCTGATCAAAGCACAAACAAATCCATTGCTCTGTACATCTTAAGGAGAAGGGAGAAGGTTCCAGTTCTACATTTCAAGTATGGATTGGACTCGAAACTTGGTTTAGAGACAACCCCTGCAGGTTCCACTGCCTGTGTAACAAGTTAGTGTCAGGCTGGATTCTGTGGCAGCTTCTGGCTGCTTCGTACCGATTGAGCAACACAGCAACCATGAGTGGTGTTACCCAGCCAGCAAAGCCAGCTGTTTCCATTTTCTAGAGCTGCCCCGGGTAGCTGGAGCTTTCTGGGAGATGTGACCCAGTTCTGCATTGAAAGTAATAACACTTAACCCTGTAAGCTTTTTATCGTCCAGCTGCTTTAGAAGTAACAGCGCTCACAAGCTGTATGTGCCCCTTGTATTAAAAGGTGCCTTTGTGTTAAGGTTGGGCAGGTGGGGTATGAAACAAAAATCAGGTAATCAGGGTCAGAGACCACTCTGAAACCTGAACTGCTGCTGTTGATGTGAGACTTGTCTTTGTTTTTACCCAGTTCAACCAAGCCTTTGACGCCTGCTTTAGTCCTATTTACTCAAGCGTGTTGCTGATCCTGAGTATTACTAGCATGTTGAACGATGCAAGTAAATCTTGTTTGCTTGGGGCTCTTGTGTGGATTTCTTTATTCTTATGCTTCACATCTGGTACCTGCCATCACTTTTTCAGTGCTAGTTCGTTGCTAACGTACCAATAGGCAGAGTGGTGGTGTGCTGCAATAAATTTAATTAGGGTCTGTATCTCTTCCTTTTTTTCCATTTTGTGCCTTTACTCTTTGCAGAGGAAAGGTATTTCTTCAAATACTTGCATCGAAGGAGAAATGTTTCATCTCTGTGGCTGTGATCTCTTAAAATAAGTGTTGCATCCTCTGCAGTTTATAGACAGAACTACTTGTGCGTGGGAATTAGACTGTGACCCTACTACCTTACATCTGAGCTAAACTCCTTCTCAGCAGATTTGCTGTTACGTGAAGTTTGGATAGGCTTCTCAGACAGTTCTCCTTCCAGGAGTAATAGCTGACACATGGTGGAATTTTCCATTTTTTCTTAACTCAAAACCAAGAGAACCACACCTTCTCCCTGGGGCCTGAACCTTATCCATCTGGCTGCTGCTATTCAGACCTGGTTTTCTATTCACAGAGGCACTTGGGCTGTTCAGCTGCTCTAAGCCTCCCCTCAGCCCTCTTGTTCCTCCCCCTTTTATACCAAGTTCACTGGTTTCCTGCCATGAGGAGTTACTAAGAAATAACAGGGAAAAGATCAGAAATCTCTGTGTATTATAAGCAGGCAAAGGACTGTTCTGTTTCCAACAGAAAGCCAGTTGCTCAGTGGGCAGAATAGCAGGTCTGATCATTAATTTATGTAAACTGCAGTAGAGCTGTATAGATTTGGATGGCATTCATTTTGTCAAAGATGGAGGTAATAATCTGAAGACTCTGAAAAGCCTGAGCAGTGTTAGAAAAATGAATGTAATCACTGTGTGGTGATACTCTTTCCCAAAAGGAACAGTTCCAAAAAAATCTCTGGATTGCTTCTGAAATGCCCTGTCACGGCACTGTCAAATACACTGTATCATAAGTTTTCCTGCCTGAAGTACGTGGCTGTCTAGTGACTGGAATTTTAAATAAGGTCTGCGACTAATGAAGAGGAGTAGCTTTGCTTTCTCAAATTGTCAGGTACTGGGGATGGGCTTCCTGATGCAGTTTTGCCCTGGAATCTTACTGGGAGAAAGGATGATGCTCTTCCTTGAAGGATAAGATGCTGTATTTTACTCTGTGAAGTAGTATCGAGTTACAAAGGGAACAATGAATGCTGATAAATATTAAAAGTGATTCCTACAGCATCCAACAGAATATCAGTAGTGAGCACAGGTCCAGGAGGTGTTTCTATTGACGGTGGAGGACCTGAAACCTATAGTCTGTGGAACCGAGGCTAAAATTGCATTAGCTGAACAGCGTTTTGTTAAGATTGCGTGACTGTTTGCTAGTTCTCACCTCCACGTAGACCTCTGAAGTTTGTTTGCCTGCCCTGATGAGTAGAGATCAGGTATTTCCATTTCTTCAGAGTGCCCTAGGAATTGCTATTCCAAAGACTGGACATTTGCTGCTCTTTAGTCAGTCCTTCAGCCCGGGTGTTTTTTTTTTTTTTGCTGCTCACTTGTTCTTTTGCTTCATGTTATGGCTAGTCTCTGCTGACCCAGAACTCCTGTTCGCTTACCTTTTTATACTGGGTTTCCAAAGGCTTTCCTTCCTGCCTCTGAAAGGAGCGGTGCAAATTCTGAAACACAGCTGCTATAATGGAAGCAATAGATGATTAATTAACCTTCTTTTACCCATAGTGAAGATCTAGCTTTTCCAAGGTACTCTATTTTCAGGAAGAACCTTTGTTTTCTGAGACGTTTTTTCCCGTCCTTGTAGCTTATCTCTTAAAATTGAGACTGTTTGCATCTTTGAGTCATGTAAAAGGTCTTGATGGCACAAGTGAAGTAGTGCCTCCGGAAATGGAAAAAATCTTTTGAAAGGCAGGATGTTCTGCTGGGTGAGTCCCCACAGTGACTCAAGACATTCAGGCTCATTTCCAAGGCTTCCTGTCTGACCTTGGGCAAATCACCTTGTTCCCTGTTTCTAAAAAAGATGCATAAATTTTTGTCAGTTTAGGTGCTTATCCTGTAAAATAGGAAAACAAGTGATTAAATATGCATTGGGAATAACCCAATGTTTAACTACATGCATGAAGCTTGCGTACAGTTCTCTTCAAGATAAAATGTTAGGATTACAAATTCCTGGATTACCACCTTGCTTCTCTTCACCTAGGCTGCTTGTTTTCCGCTGTACTAGAAGTCTTGAACAACAGAACTGCGGTGTTAGAAGAAGCCTCTGTTGATGTGTGCATAGCACTTGGAGGATACCCCTTGGGTCACCACATACAGTCTGCTTTAAGGTGCTTCTTGTTTATTTGGCAACACTCCCCTAAGTCCACAAATACAGTATATTATCTCTGGGGAAGATGTAGAAAAGAGTTTTAGATGTTGCCTAGTAGATGTTATTAAGTTGGTTAATTTAATTTAGATCTTTGTTGTTATGAAAAATGTCAGTTCTGTGTCAAACATGAAGCATTCCTACCTATTTCTCTCTGGAGAAATTGCAAATCAAATTTATTTTTTTGTTTACCTTAATGTCAAAAGGCTACATTATCCTTCCACAACACAAACTTCTTTGGCATGACCTGTATTCAAAACGTGCCTGAGTAAATGAGTGAACCCAGCGGTACACTCGGATCATCAGCAAGCTTTCTGTAAGAGTAAGTGAGTGAGCTGAATCGAAAGGCCCAGATTTCCATGCTCTGACCACCAGGAGGAGGAAATGCAGGGACAATTCAGTCCCCATTCAGATGATCTCCAGCGCAGATTCAAGTTCAGTAACAGATGTAGTTTATGGTCTGTACCTTGGACAGACTGTATAGAAAAAGGTAGGAGAAATCAAGAGCATGGTTTTAAAAGACTGGCAGCAAAATATTGATGGATCTACTATCTCATTGGATTCGTTTGCTATGCTGAAGGAATGGAGCGTTTGTTGAATACGCTTGCATTAAAAGTAAGACATGAAGGGAATAACAGATCAATAAATTTTCTGCATATAGTAGTAACCAGCTGAAGTGCTCATTTAAGAATTAATCACTTAGACAATGGTAGTGAAGATGAGACAGTCCACAGAACTCTTGCCAGATAAAATCACACCTCGTGAGTCTTTTGGATGTTCTGGGCATACCAGTGTAAGGCCTGCAGTACAGGATGAAGAGTTTATGTCACTTGGCCGTTCAAGGAAACCTTTGACCCCGACTGTCGCAAGAAGTATTGACAGAGCCAATGATCTATAGGTCAGATGCACAGCAGTGTTATATATCAGGGAACGACTAAGATGAAACAAACAAACACACAACAAAAAAAAACATTGTTTTGGCCAAGCTGTTCTTCATAACCAGGTGAAGAGGAAAAAAAGAAAAAAGTCAAGCTGAGGAGTTTTGTTCCAGACATGTTTTGCTTGACTCTTGAATTTCTGAAAGAAATGGAAAGCAATGCAATTATACTCTTCTACTGATGAAGTTGCTAGGATATTTACAGTGGGCTTAAGTACTTAGAACAAGCATTTAATTTTTCCTTCTTAAACCTAGTGGATCTGACTAAGAAAAAGCTTTGAGCATGCAATGCAGGGACTGAAGTGTCATTTTGAATGGATATATTCTATAGCCTTTTTGCCAACTACATTCTGTTTAAGGTATCAGAACAGTGTTTCAGCAGGACGTGACCATTCCATATAGGAAATAAATGCATCCAAAAAATACTGACCGCCTAGCCTAGGAATCCTGTCAAGAAACACCTATGCAGCTTTCACTTACCTGAGCACCTGCTCCGATGCAGCTGCTTAGCCACATCTGCAGTGTTGTTTCTTTGCACAGCCACATAGTGTCCGTGCTGGGGCAGCTGACTGGGGCACAGGGAGGGATGGACACCATGCAGTACGTAGCAGTCCTTGGCTACTTTGCTTCTATGATTGAAATATCCTTGGAGACTGCCTAATGCAGTCTGCAGGATTGTGTCCTGGGTCTAGCCTGTGACAAGCTCCGCAGTGTCATCCTTGCACACCATTACTCACCCAGGAGCGGGCATCGTTGCCACGAAGAAAGAAAAGTCTCTTGAGAGTTGAGGAACACGAGAGTTGTGTCCCGATTGGCAGAGGGGGAAGTTGACGGCTGCTAGGACCTGGTTCCCTAGTTCTGTTACAGGACTTTCCAGAGAACCTCCCAGAAAGGAGGAAATGAATGTGTTGATCAGGAATGTGTTGAAATGAGTGTGTTGATCAGGAAATTGCTTTTCTGGGAGATAGCCTAGTTGCTCGTATGGCAGAGAGGCAGGTTGCCTTTCGCAATATCTCTGCATCACCATTACCATGCATGCTGCGTTCTGGGGTGGAGGATGCATGCCTGCAGTGTGCAGTTGGATCAGTCTGAAAAGTAAGGACAGTATGTCTGCTGGGTTATACTGTGTGTGAGCAAATGGTAACCTTCAGGGGTTTGTAACTCAGCCAAGTCTAGGAGTGTGCTTGTCAGAATGCCAAATGACTCCTGCAACCCAGGCTGTGTTGCTGCCAGAGTGACTGCCTCCTCCAAATGAGAGTGAGTTGCATACTGGTTTAATAGGAAATGTCTTGTGCCTCTGCTGCTTTTTCAGCTTAGGTGTAGCACATTAAGACTGCATCCTTTCCCCCTGCCCCAGAGCCCAGCTTTAATTCAAAATTGTCTCTCTTTTGTCTTCACACAGGGATCTACCGCACAGAAAAAGACAAAGGCACATTGTATGAGCTGACTTTCAAAGGAGACACAAAACATCAGTTCAAGAAGATAGTTCTATTTCGGCCATTTGGTCCTGTGATGAAAGTGAAAAATGAAAATGTCAATATGGCTGACACACTTATTAATGTCATTGTGCCATTGGCCAAGAGAGCCAGCAAATTTCGGCAATTTATGCAGAATTTCAGGTGGGTCTCCATTCCAGTGCTGCCTCTGCTTTATCTTACTTATCATACTTGGAAAGTAAGATGTAATTTCAGGAATTATCAAGGCCACTCTCAGTAAGAGTTATGCTACTTTTATATAACATTTTATGTGCCATTAAGAAACCATTTTTGAGACTATAGAGACTGAAAGACATTTGGTGCTTAATACACTGTCAAGCAGTAAAAGCAATTGTATTTCAGTCATTGAGGTTTCTGATTTGCATGTACCCGGCTTATGTGTCTAAATCTGTTTTGTTGGTGCACACACTATTATGTGGCAACGTAAGGATTTCATGCCATTAGTTGCAGAGGAACAGTGCTAGGGGAAAAAAGAGAATTAGTGCTCCCAGACACTTTGCCAGGCACTATTTGAGAAAAGATTAAGGCAATAAGAGGCAGGAAGGAAATGTATTTGAACTTCAGGATAGTTAGTTTTAAACTCCTTTTCTTTTTCAGCGTAGAGGTGATGTTTCGAGGGAAAATTTAATTGAGAAGTAGCTTTAAATAGTTGCCCAGAAAAGACTGTCTTAGCAACAGATACTGACTCTTGCAGTGGGATTTGTTTTGCTAATTACAGCCATCTATAAATAGACTTCTTGTCTAAATTAGCCATCCGATAGATGCTTGTTTGTGATAGATGCACCCTCTGGTTGTCTAATCTCTCTGCTGATGATAGAAGAAATCTTGCTGGCTAAACATTGTGCAAGTGAGGCATCATGTCTACTGTTAGGTCACATTGGTTGTACCCTTAGGCCGTTGGCTTGATCTCCAGTTGATACTTAGATTTTAGGAAGTGTTCCTTAACAAAATGCCAAAGATCTGAACTTGGAAATATCTGTTATAAAAACAAAGTTAAGAGGTAGGGATTGTATAGCTTGTTTAAAATCCCCCTTCTGGTATTCTCTGAAGTGCTACAGTTAACGCTTGCCTGATTGTTCTTCTTGTGGCTGGATTGGCTGTTTGAACAGTGTCCTATTAATACAGGAAACACTGTTTAGAGAGTTGATACTTAATGTGCCTCAAAGATAGTCTGCGGTCCCTTCTGACGGGCAGTGAGCTCCTTTGTCAGTACAAAGATCTTTGTCAGTGAATCACACCCTCAGGAGTGCCTTCTAAGGTCCACCCTGCTCTGCCTTCCCCAGCAGGTGCTGGTTATTGAAGAAAGCTAACTTCTGGGACAAGTCATAAATCTGTCTCTCTTTTCTAGGGAAATGGGCATTCAGCAGGATGGGAGAATTCACCTCACTGTAGTTTACTTTGGAAAAGAACAAATGAATGAAGTCAAATCTATACTTGAAAATACCTCCAAGTAAGTATCTGAATATCTGGTGTGTGCTGTTCATACACAGCGATCGTACATGAAGCGGAGGCTAGCTAGCTGTCCAAATTTGTAGCTGTGCCAAAAAAAAAGTCCTTAACTGAATTGGAGAAAACATTGTTTTGTTTGTATCAGTAAAAACAGTGTTATCCTATCAGTCCCAGATTTGTGGTTTTGTGATACTGGTCTTTAGAACCACAAAGCAGATTTTACGGATTTTACCTCAATGCAGCTTTTCTTTCACACTGGTAATCAGGCCCAAACTTCCTTAGTGCTTCTGAAGGTGGCTTTTTAACTGTTAGGACTGAAGGCTGACTTCCAGAGACAGGTGCAGGCAATTTCAGTAGAGCACGCGGGACCTAGATGCTTTTGGCCATCTAGCCAAAAGATCTTGGCTAGATCTTTTGTAGTTCTTCGTTATAATCTCCATGCTGGAAGAAGACCCTTATATAAATACAGTAATATGAGCACAAGTATTTTATATTTGCCTGATGACAATATTTTTGTCCATCTAAGCCTTGTTAGGATTTTTGTGAGATCTGCCCAAGGAATGTCTCTGACAGGAATGCTAGCGTAGTAGTACACAGGTCAAGCTCTGAATGCAGACATGGTGGAAATCTTCTTGAGACTCTAAGAGGTCATCTCTTCCCCTAAACCACTCTCAAAACCCTGATACCTTAGATTTCTAGGTTAATTGTTTCATATTGGGTTCCCGCCCCAACTTGTATGAAGAGCTAGAAGGAGAGTGTAAGTTGCTGAGTATTTTCCTTCTCCTAGATCAGCCAACTTCAAGAACTTCACTTTCATCCAGTTGAATGAAGAATTTTCCAGGGGCAAAGGATTAGACATTGGTGCTCGAGTTTGGAAAGGAAGTAATGTTGTTCTCTTTTTTTGCGATGTGGACATATACTTCACAGCTGAATTCCTGAACTCCTGCAGACTGAACACACAGCCAGGTACAGCTACTCACGAAGTGTATAGCCTTTCAGCAGATTTTTAGCTATTGCGTAACAGTCTTCACCAGAGTATTCTTGCATTTGAATTGGTAATGAAGCTGCTGTAAATCATTCTTGAAACTTAGAGAACTAATTAAGCTGTATAAAAATTCCATTGCGTGTTGACTTTTGAAAGATTACAACACTCCTGCACCCACTGTGTTTGAATTCCTTGCCTTCAGTACCTCTGCTTTCTGGAACTGGATCTTTTTGTTGATTATATCCTCACATTCACATTCTCATTCAAAGAGCACAGGCTCAGTTGAAAACCTGTGTGACTATGTCTGGTTTTGGTCCAGTGCCAAGAGCATCTTGCAGGAGCAAGAAATGTGTTTTATACAGCCTTTTAAAAAATTAACCCATTGTCATTTCCAGGAAAGAAAGTGTTTTATCCTGTTCTCTTCAGCCAGTATAATCCCAGTATAATTTATGGCCACCAGGATTCCATCCCATCTTTAGAACAGCAGCTGGTAAGTGTATGTTTTTCTGAATGCCTGCTTTTATTTGGACAAAGCTTTCGTTTTTAAAAAGTGCGTGTGCTTTTGAGTAGTGTTTCCCTATTCCTTGTGCACGGTGAGGTGCACAAGACACGAACACTATGCAGGGAAAATTAGCTACGGCAGTCACCTCACTGTGAGTTCTGCAGTTGTTTCACAGGGAAATATACTGGTACCAATTATTTTAACCCTTGTTTGATATTTTGTACGCAGAACCTAAGAACTTAAACTTTGCTTCTCTGTCGGAAGGGATTTTCTAATTAGCAAACTCCTCCTCCATGGCGTGGTGTCTTGGGATGAAAGTCCCTGACATTGCTCTCATTTCCTCTTTGCACTGAATACTTCCTTTCCTTGCATATTCAAAAGCTGGTGCTTGCCACACCTGCCCCTCTTGGTGCCAGGCACTGCATCTGCCAGGGCTCATCCTGTCCCAGGCTGGACACTGCCGCTGTAGTTAAGAGTTTGGGGCTGTTGAGAGCCCAGCAACAGTCACAACTGACAAACAATCACTAGGGGGCTGAGTCCAGTCTTCTGTCATTGCTACGACCACTTTGTGCAATCTGTCTAGAAAAATGAAGTATAAGAGTTTGAAAACCTCACCCAAAATACTTCACTTTTTCTCTACTTCTCCCTGTGTTACACAACAGGTAACCAGACCTTTTTTTTTTTTTTTGTTACCTCCTAAAATAGAGCACACTCTAGACTACTGATGGAGGGAAAAAGTAGCTAAAGATCAAGACTGTGTACCACCTAGTGATTAAAAAATACTTCCTCATTCACGGTATCTATGAAAAGGCAATTGTTTTTGAGCCATCACACTTAAAATTTATTTTTGGTGACTTTTTTTCCAGACTGAAGAGTCTGGAAATCCTTTTCACCGGTTTTGTCTCAGAGGGAAACCTGTTCTAGGAATACCATAGAATTCACGTTAGCCCTCCTCTCTGATGAGAGCCCATCAGAGATCCTCAGGCTTGTAAGCACTGTGCTTGGAAAGGAAGTAGAGTTTAGCTCACAAACTAGCATAAATTCCACAAACTATGTTGTCAGGACTGTGCAGATATTTATAGCTAATATTTGAATCGTAAAATGGGATTCTTGTTTCAGAAAAGCTTCTTGATTTCAAGAAGTACTGCCAATCTCATTTTTATGTAGATTTTTATATTTTCAGCCCACATTAGATCCCAGGCATGAGGCCAGATCTCTGCCATTAAAATAAGACAGAGTCAGCTCTCCATCCTGGTATTTGGGCTGCCAAGAAAAAAAAAAGAGCCTTCAGAAATGTTCGAAAGAAATTGATTTGTGCAGCAGCCACTTGCACTAATGGGAAATAATAATGCTAATACATAGGAGTAGCTTGCTATAAGGGCATCGTTATGGAGATTCCTTGTTATGGTGCAGACCTGGCAGATGCAATCTTGTTTCCTTTTAATTGGCTTCTGCAGTGTCTTGGATTTTTCAAGGAGAGAAGAAATGAGAAAAGAAAGAGATAGCAACAGGTGCAGTAAAATAAAAAAGCCACTGAAATGACAAGGAACAAAAAGGGGGTGGCATGAATGAGAAATCAGGAGAGACTGTTTTGGAAGAGGATTTTTTGATAAAGGAAATGCTGGGATTTGTAAATCCAGAAATGGAAATCCTGCCTCATCATCTCCTGTAACACTGTTGCAAGTGAAGCCAAAATTTTCAAAAATAGCTGCGTAAGGGTAGGATTGTAACCACCCTTCCCAGAGCGTGAAGTACTGTTGACTTCCTTACAGTCTCTTGAAACTCTTGGATGTCTCACCATATTGGGTCAGGTCGCTCACACATGAATTATGACCTTGGCGATCTATACTTGGATATTTGCTTTTTAAAATGATAGCCATGGCCTCTCATGGCTCTGATTTTTCTCTCTATATAATAGACTATATTTTCATAGTCCATCTCAATAGTGTAGACCACGCATTCATTATGACAAAGGCTTTTATAGGATAGATATTTACCACCTAACATTTCTGGACTCCACTTTTTGCTGGATTACAGCAGTTCTGTAATGAAAATTATCCTTACTACTTTTCAAATTTTTGTTAAAACTAAGGTAATCAGAAAGCTGTCATTTGTGCAAGCGGATTAGAACATCTGTTTTCTTCCAGAGTTCTTGTGGTCCGCAATCCAGATGCCACCATTTGCTCTACTGCAGAGCCTGGCTTTCCTGACTTGCCAGTATTTCTTACATCTGATTTGAATCCTGCAAAAACTTAGTGATTTCAGAGGATGATTTACCACATTCAGGGACTTGTTTCTCTGCTGCTCATGCTGAAAGCATTTTTGCTCCCATATAAACGTTCCTTTCCCCCCATGCAGATTATTAAAAAAGAAACTGGATTTTGGAGAGACTTCGGATTTGGGATGACTTGCCAGTACAGATCTGATTTTATCAACATAGGTAAGAAAAATACACTCAAATATATCTGCTGTTTTACTGAAACTTAGAAAACTGTGATCAGCTTCCCTTTCCCTGGCCAGTGTGTCTATGCCTCTGCTTTGCAGCAGTGAACTGGCCAGATGTTCAGACTATTCCCAGGTGCTGTAGAGGTTACCAGAATCTAAGCAGTGCTTAGTACAAATAAAGCAATTTTGGCTGGTGGTGACAGATTTGAAGTGGAGGAATTTGAACACTTTTTTGTTGGCAGAAAGTATGGCTGTTTTAAAGGGCTGACTGCAGCCGGAAACAGCTGTAGTGCAATTAATAGCATCAAGTTTGGTAGTGGAAGGTAGCGTTATTCTAGTACTTCTAGTGTTATTTTGGATTTTTTTTGTGTGTGTCAGGTGGCTTTGATCTGGACATTAAAGGCTGGGGTGGTGAAGATGTGCATCTGTACCGCAAATACCTCCACAGCAACCTGATTGTGATCAGGACGCCCGTCAGGGGTCTCTTCCATCTCTGGCATGAAAAGCGATGTCTGGACGAGCTGACCCCAGAGCAGTACAAAATGTGCATGCAGTCCAAGGCCATGAACGAGGCTTCTCACGGCCAGCTAGGGATGCTTGTTTTCAGGCAAGAGATTGAAAATCACCTGCACAGACAGAAACTGAGCAGTAAGAAGACATGAAGCCAGAAAGGTGGGCAAAAAGCCTCTGAATGGACCTTTTTTTTTTTTTTTTTGAAAAGATTTGCTAGCTAGAAAAGATGGGATGAGACTGAAAGAGAATGGAGATTCCAGGAGGCTGGCAGTGAAAGCAGATGAGGAAAGTTCTCGTCCTCACTTCTGGCTTTTCTTAATAGGGCTTTTAAGTTCTCCATTAGCCTGACTGTCCAACACTTGCTCCTGGGGGAGACTTGAACACTTGATGAGATTCAAGGTCACGGAGGCAACAAACATTACATAAATGCCAGTGTGATACAATAACAAATGGATGTGCTTTTCCTTTGAAATGTTTGTAAGATGTTTGCAGTTGTTTAAGGGATTGACCCTTTGGCGGACCGATAATAATGAGTTATTTTCTACATATCTAAAAAGGCTTGCTTTTGAAAAGTATAGAGCTCCTGCTCTGAAAAGAAAATCTGATTGTTAGCGATGGTTAAGCTGGAGTAACCAAAAATCTTTATCCCTTACGGGGCTGGGATGGGGGAACAGCAGCAGTGTACTTTCAGGATATTCACCAGTTCATTTGGAGACAAGAGGCATCTCAGTGCTTTCTAAAATTCAGGAAGAGACAGCCCTATCAGTCAAGTGTGATGTTTCAAAAATACTGGAGGTTAGTGTTGATTTCTATTTTGCGGACCGTGAACCAAAAGCAATGAGCCGTGTCTGTATCATGTGAATCAGATGGTGTATTTCTGCTTTACAGTACTGTAAGTGTCTCAAGATGCATTTTTAAATGGAGTTGGTTTTACTTGGGAGTTATGTTATTATACTTGCGGTTTTCTAATTCTAACCTTACTAGGAAATAGTACAGCCTTCCAGCACTGGGCAAATGCTCTGCAGATCTGTTTTTCCTGTGGATGGGAACCGGGTTCAGATAAGTGAAGTGGTGATACTACAGAATCTGAGTGCTGGAAGGAAGAAGCTTTATGCTGGAAGAAAGGAAACACATTTGAACTTGCAGTACTGATTTAGCGGGAGGCTTTAAACTCTGAGCGCCAGATACCAAAAGTGATGAACATTTTCTGCCTTTGTACCAAAGTATTCCTTCTAAACCAAATCTAGAATCTTGCCCATGGTATAGCAAGCTTTTTGTAATTAACAAAATAAATTTTTATAATGAATTACTGGGCCTGGCAAATTCTCTTACGGTAACTATAGGTGCATCCTAAAAATTAGTTGTCTTAATAGATTTTTTCAATTGTCTAAAACTGTTGAAAGCGTGAGTTATTGCTGTTGTAAAGCATTTTCTCTTAATGCTGACTGCTGTTTATCATTTTAATATTTACTAGCCAACAAAAAATGCATGGATTTGGCAATCCCATTTGCTTCCCTAAATGTTGTTTCTCCCAGTGGTCTTTGTTTTACAGCTTCAGATTAATTCAAGGCAGTCTGAAACTAGGTTCTAATGTGGTTTTTGGCTTGTAAAAGCTGAGAGAAGAAGTATACAAGCAACGAGCAATGAATAAAATGCCATTTGTCCTGCTGCTGAGCAATAGGAAGAGTACTTGTGAACCTCTCTAGAAAGCATTGTGTGCAGAATCTGCAAACAGAGAACAAGCTACTGTTAGTACCTCTTCCCTTGATGTATGTTTACATGTGTTTGCCTTCTGTGAGATGCAAGTGATCTTCATTGCATTTCTCTTGCAAACACCAAACATGTCCCAAAGCAGTGCACAAATACACAAGGATCCGACGGAAAGAGAACTCTGTGTGCTGAAACAACCCCCAGTGCATCACTTGGTATGAAGTTACCATAAAAACTTCAGCAATAACTCAAGTAGGTCCTCCAAAAACGTTTTTGTCTCCAGCATGCATGATGAATTGTTTAAAAATTAATCTGTTACGATGGAGAAAACTTACAAATATTAACATGCTGGGGGGAGCCAGGCGTGGCTTGTTGAATGCATATGAGAGCTGTGATAACTGAGCTGTTCCAAGATGACAGCTGTTCCTACAGTCCCATTTAACCTGGATTTGAAACTGGGTGACGCATATTATAGAAATTTTGTAATTGTAACCTGCCTTGAGATTGGCCTTTTCTATTTCCCCTGGCATTTTCCATTATCTTCCCTTAAGTTTACCCGAAGCCCTGAGCAACTTAGTGTAACTTTGAGGTTGGCCCCACTTGTAGAGCAGGGCTGGACCAGGTGATCTCCAGAAGTCCCTTCAAACCTACGTTAGTCTCTAATTCTAAGCACTGGGCACCTGGAAGTTCAACACATCACTGCTTTGGGTACTTTAGCTGGCACATCATCAAGCCCCTGTCAGAGTTTCACATGTTATGTTTTTAAGAGGTCTTTTGTGATTTTCTTGCATTTCCTTTCCCACAGAGATGCCAGGAATAATGCTGTCTGTGCAGTTCTTGTCCCTTAGCTGCAGAACCCAGTTTGGCAAGAGGTGGGATTGAATCAATGATGGAGAGCGCCAGCCCACAGTCATTGGCCGCTCCAGTGAGATTTGCAGGAAAATCTAATCACAGCAGAAGTCTGGTAGGGCTTGCTTAAAGGTGGAGACTGCACTGACATAGGAGGGTAAAAAAACAACAAGAGAAAGGGAGGAAGTTACTGTTACCTACACTTCTATGAGACAAGCGGAGCTGTAACAGCTCTTTCAGGCCACTTAGATGAAATACAGAGAGAGCATCCAGCAGAACCATAGCTTTTGGCAGGCAGCTCTCTACCTGCCTTGTCCTAGAAACAGACAGCTTGTGATCTTTCCCAGAATGGCAGCTTTGGCTGGATCTTAGTTGGGGAGGGAATACAGGTCACCCTGTGTAGTCAGAGAGGCCGTATGGAGACTCCTTGCTTTACTTTTTGAGGACTGTTGCATACTCTGGCTAAAGGCATGGAGGCATCGGGCAAAACAAATTGCCACATCCTTCCAGGTGTCATTATTGTTCCAGCAAGCAGTTTTCAGCTGGGATCACTCTTGTAATCCTTGCACAGAGTCCCTTGAAGAAGGAAAGAGTCTGTAGAGAAACTCTGTAAGATGAGTAAAACCTGATTCCTGGCTGCTTCAAGTCATCCTTGGTCAACTCATTCTCAGGGCAAATAGATTTCAAAACAGTGGCAGAGCCAGTCTTAGGGTACCTATTCTAGCAGGGGTTGCTGCTCTTATAGTCAGTGCAATAATCTAAAGATGTAGGTATAAAATTTCATGTTTCTTCCTTCACTGCAGGCGAGTGAAGCTGGGAGTCTTTAAAAGCAGAGGCATGATTTCTTCAAACATGTAGGACAGATGTGCTTTTTGATAGTGGCTTTTCCTGGGCTGTACTGAGCCAACACTTGCGAATAAGTAGTTATAATATAAAGGTATGTGAAGCTACCAGCCATTAGTCAGCAGTCCAGACTCTGAGGAGGCCCACTGCAGATCTTAGAGCTACAATTGGTTGTGTCTGTGAGGTCCTGCTGTGTCCATGCCAGATCAGCCTGCACCTTATTGCTGCAAGTTAACACCCTGCCTCTCAAACTGCCTTTTTAAAGGAGACTTTGTCCTCTGTCCTTACCAGCCGATAGCCATACAAAACACTTCACGATGTGTCTCCAGCAGGACAACAGCTATGCCATGCTTTTCACCTGAGAACGTGAGAACAGATGCTCCCTTTTCTCTAGTATTGCAGATCTCTGAATGACCTTTAATTTTGGCCATGTTTTTCAAAAGAAACAGTTCAGTAAAAGCGAAGGAGGGCTTTTTCTCCCCTACAAACAATCTAGTGTCCCTTCCTGTGATTGATGTTGATTATGTCAAAAATACCCGTTTGATATATGTGATATACTGTTCAAGAAGCTCCATAAATTGATAGTGCTGCCACCGTTGTTGCTTTCAGAATCTCTCTTTGCATTAAGGCTTTATCTCTAGTTAAACATGCTGCAACTGGAGTGCAGATTATGCCCTCCGTCTTTGCATGGAAACCACCTATCAGCATAGTTGTAAATTTTAAGAACGGATGATTACAAGAATTTTTTAATCTATGTTCTGCAAAATACAGGTCAATATAAGATTGAAGGTTTCGACTGCTTCTATGAAGCAGAGTAGCCCTGATCCAGCCGAAGGAAAGGAACGGGTAAACAACTTGCTCACTCCTTGACGGTCACATCTCTAACAAATGATGATGTTAGCAGATTCACACAACAACCCTCAAAAATGTAGTGTTTGTCATGTGCAGCAACTCAAATTGAGGCAATCTGGGTGAGGATTAGTTTTTTTTATCTGATTCTGTCCAGCTTCTCCCCCAATATTCTGAACTGTGTGTATTTAAAAAGCAGTGTAACAGATAAAAAGAGAGAACCTTATGCTGAAAGAAAAAGTTCTGTGTTAAAGTTCATACCAGATGCATCCCAGTAATCTGGACACAACTTGAAATAAATAGCTCCATTCTAGAAAGTAGCATTCTTTACTGGCAAACACTTCTGTAAACTGTACTAATACTGATATAGGCCGTATTTCTTACATTGTTTAGGCTCTGTGCATGTTTCTTTTGAACAAATTCCTGTATCCCTTCTCCCTTCCCTTTCAAAAGGTTAGTCCCCCTCTATGCAGAAAGGCCAGTGCGGGATTTAGATACAGGTTAAAAGAGTGAGGGTCTATATTCAGAGGCTAAAGGAATTTCTAAAATGCATTTTTCATGAAAATCCCTCTTCAGAGAACACATTTCACTGAAAGGCACCGAGGGTTTGCTTGGATGTTTGGCTTGAACATCCTTGATTCCAAGGGCACAGCATTTTACAGGATTAAGTTTCACATTATACAAATTACTATCAAGACCAATTCACTTCTCCAGGTTGTTCGGTGGCTTCAGGAAGCTATGATCTCATTCAATTGCAGATACCGATCTATTTCCCAGACAGCACACAACCTTGCATTCAAGAGCAAAAGGCAGCTTGAACATAGATATCCCTGAGGAAATCTGCAAAAACCCATTGAAAATACATGGCAGTATCTCCCTGTTCAACCGATACTTCATCATCTAATTCACTCCAATGTGCATGATATTTCTGGGTGCTTTGTAGCTTGCTGGGCTGATGCATCCTTTAACTGTTGAAATAACAAGCCCACGACAGCAGTTATCCTCCCACTGCTTTGTTGTGAAGGATTTAAAATAGAGGCGCTTATGGCAAGTTTCAGGTAAGCATCAGCAGCTCCAGTTCGACGTACAGTCTTTGTGAAAACAGGCATGGGGCTACATAATGAGACCGGGAGGTTCACTTGAAGAGAGAGATGTAATCTGGTTCGTGGTCCTCTTGGCCACATGGATAAAGCAACAGCTCCTTCCCCATGGAAGTGATGACTTCATCCTGTTGACAGAGGATAAAGTTAAACACTTTTCAAACAGACCAGGATACACCCGACCTATCACAACATCATAAAGTGAACAGCAGTCTCCCTGCCTCCATTACTGTGTGGACTTGTTCATCCCGCTGCGCGACACGGCTCAGAGCCCTGGGAATTCAGGGGACAGATCCACATGGATGACCTCTGCCTTCAAAAAACAATCTGCTTGGTGCAATAACCCAGTGACATGATTCTGGTTGTTCCTGGAAACAGCTGTGCTTATCTTGTAGGCGACCACAGCTTCTACAGTGTGAAATGCTGTCCTGCCTAGAACGTGCTGGAGCGAGGACCGTGCAGCATGCAGGTAAGCAGGACTGCAAACTCACTGCAGTTGTGCTAGTGCAGGCGGGGGTGCCCACAAGTGGGTTCTGTGCTTCTGGCTGTGTTTGTGGGAGGGACAAGGGTGGATCCTGCAGTGAACACCTGCACTCTGCTTTGGCAAGCCCTTTTCTAACAAGAGAATTCCCTGGAAGTAGAGTTTCTGCTTCCTGTCTTGTTCTCAACCCCAGCAGCAGATGCGTGATGGGAACTCGCCTTCTTTCATGGTCCCCCAGTGGATGATAAGCAGAACCCACCAGAGCATTTCAACAGGGTAGGTTCACCCTGCTCACATACATCTGCTATAGTGCAGTAGAGTCCATAGGATTCTTTGCAGACTGTGGGTGTGACTGTATCTTTAATGCAGACGTGCACAGCCAGGCTTTAAATCCTCCAGCTTTGGTAGCTGTAGACGTCTAGCTCCTGCTTTCAACAGATTCAGCCTGGACTGTGAAACCCACGCAAGAAGAAGGTTGAAGTAGCCCAGATGGAGCTCCATATAGCAAATGAGCATAGGTATTTTCCTCACATCCAATTTAGTTTAGCCATGTCTGCATGGTGCTAAGCACTTAAAAGAAATGCAAATTTTTTATTATCCTTTAGGCAAAATGATTGTCCTGTCCCTGGGCAGATCTTACAGTAAATGAATACACAATCTGGTCCTTCTTGGAGCCTATCCAACTGCAGTCAATGCTAGCAAACACTTGGCATTACTGTTGTAAGAACCTACCAGCCTTCTTCCTTCCTATAAGTTATTTGCTACTTTTGCTCAGTATTGCACCTTGCCTGCTTAGAAATTATAAAGATACCTTCTCCTCTTTCTAAAGCTGGAGACAAGCAATATTTTCTGCTTACCTGTCTTGCTGGGACTCCATCACCACAGAGAAAATCAAAAAGGTCTGAGTAAGTATGCTGTCACCTATCACTTTATCATCATTTCTACTAAATAACATGTAACTTGAGCCCTGTGCAAGGTGTTCTGCCTGCTTGAGGGGGAGCAATTCAGGTCTAAGACGTTTGAGATGTATTAGATTGTCTGAGACATCCCTGCTGGGCTGGCATACCCTTCTGGAGCATCGTATAGAATACCCAGTGGTAGCTAAGATGTGTCTAATTGCCTGCATTATAACAACTGAATCTGTTCCTTCTTATTTGAAGTGCCCTGAGGCAACTACACAAATAGTTAATGAGTGCATTGCTAGATGTTCACCTTGTGGTAGTCAACAAGGTCAGCCAGTGTTGAATGTTGTAGCTGGTCCACTCCTAGGAAGCTGTAGGAATCACTAGAGGCATCAATAAGGAAATGTTTACATCCCTCCACAGACCGATAGGAGAGCACGTAGCCTTTGATTTTCTCGCTGACCCGGACCAGAAAACTCCCTGGCACCGTTTTACTCAGAAGCTCCTCTGCTTTCCTAGAGGTTAGGATACCTGTTGAAAACCAAAACACAGAACTGAAGGGAGAAGAGCATTTGCACAGGAGCGGATGGAACAATTATCACAAAAAAACTGCTTTACCATTCTAAAACTAATTCATGGCACTTCCATCTCTGCATGTTTTCTTGCCCACTAGTCCAAGAACAGTATTGCCTTTGCTAGTAGCAGACCATGGTCTCAGGCTAACTGTACTTTGTGCTAACTGTTCCACACCGGCATATTAGGCTTTTTATCAACTGGCTATGAGAATTTGAGAAGATCTGGCCTCTGTTCTAAGACTTTAGCTTGCCCTTTGTTGTAATGCTAGAGGAATTTAAACTATCATGCATATTTAAAATTGAAAACTTAGCTAGCCACCTTTGAAAAGCTCCTGGGCCCAGTCTGTTGCAGCAGCCATGTTAGCAGAAAGAACTTAACAGGTTGGGTTGGGGCAGAAATGCCCAGAACTTACCATGGAACCAAGGAGCTATCATGTCTGTGGTTTTCTGATAACCAGCTCGGAGTGGGAATTGCTCCTCTTTGAACCACTTGATGATGCTTTCTTCAGTGGAAGTGGAGGTTGTCCTCTGGATTCCCTCTTTCCTGTTACAAAAGACAGTAATTTGTGCATCGAGGTCAAACAGCTTTTGAGTCCTTGGCAGGAATTACCTTTTGTTCAGTGTGTTAAGAACAGCCCTAAACATAAGGCTTACAATAATGCAGCTGTCAGCCGTATTGTATGGTTTTCAGTGGACACCCAGCAAAGAGGATGTACGTGTTCTGGGCTCAGGGTGTTCTACTGTATAAACCTGTCACTGAGTCTGACTTCACGCGTGGCAGGAAAGAGAACTTGACTCTATCAGAAAAGTGTCTTTTATCTCTAAAAGCTCAGTATAACTGGGAGGTTGGGCACTTTGGGAGGAGGCTAAGAAGGGCAGAGCCAAGAGAATGGGGGCCAGGAACAGTAGGCTGAGGGTTTGAACCTGAGGACGTGCTGGTTGGCAGCTCCCGTGATTCCGTGGCATTTCTCCCAGCTGGGCAAAAACACACAGTGCAACTTTTACGCCCTGACATGGACACTGGTACTCAGCTGATAAGCCATCATCTTTGCTTTTAATGGTCCAGACCTGGATTTCCAGTATTTTCAGTGGAGATGGGTCCCTTTGCAGTAAGCCACCACCTGTCCTTGTGTGTTACAGCATGACAGAAGCTAGTCTTGTCTGAGGAGCCCTGGTAGATAGGGTGAACTGGAGTCACTGAAAATCACCGGAAGACTGAACGGAACTGCATGAGTGTCACTGAAACAGGGTTTCTGGTGTGGGAGTTTATTCTAGTGAACAGTAAAGTCAGTGAGAATCCCAGTCTGACAGTTAACCTCCAGGGGCGAACAAATACGCCTCATCACTGTAATCAACAGCTCTGCCACAGTCTTCACACCCTAGGCTGGATATAGTCCAGCCTCTCTGTTTTTCCCAGTGGAGTGTCTCTTCCATATGAGGAAGAGAGCTAACATTTCTCATCTCAACCAGCCCTTGCCAGAGCAGAAGAATCTCATCCCTTCTCCCCTCCCCTCAACAGTGCACAGGGCTTTCTCTTACCTAATTGCTTTCCCGTTTGCTATCACAGGAGGTGGAAGTTTAGGCTTGGGTGGGAGAGGCGGGTATTGAAGCGGTCGCCGATCTCCTGCTGTGGCATTCTTGGATATATCTGCCTGCTTCCCTCTGTGGACTCCCTGCAGTGAAAGCCTCCTGTAGTCATCCCTGGCCTGCCGTGCAAGGGAGCGTCTCTTCTCGTCTGCTGCCTTGGATTTCCGCACTGGAACAAAAAAAGAGTCCTATAGGAGCGAAGAAGCAGGCAAGTTTTAAGCTTGCTGCCCCTTAGCCATCTCTCTGCTTGCTGAAGTAGAGGAATAACTTGTTTCAGAGCTTTTAGGTTCTCTCTGTGCCCTGGGCACAGTGTTACCATGGAGGAAGAGGACTCTGGTGCTAAGGTACTCCCCTTCCTGTGTTCCCAAGGAGGCACTTTAGGTTGCCTAAGTTGGAAGTCATTCATCTTCCACACAAGCCTGTACTGGCTCAACTACTCTGGCCACCGTATGAAAGATGCACTCATTTGTAAGAGCATTTGCCACCTGTCTCCCATGACTTTTGGGCATCTGCTATTTAAAAGGGGCCAGTTTTTATTCCTTCAAGAATAAAAATCTGAGTTCTTTCTGGGCACCTGGTTCCTTTTGTACTTAGAGACTACTTGGTTTTGTTTCACATGCTGACTCTTTAGATTTCTGTTGTGCCTTTTGTGTGAGCAGAGACCTGAGCAAGAGGGAGATCAGATCAAGATAAATCAGATCTTTATCAGATCTGATCAGGAGGGAGGCAGATCTTACACTGCATGTGGTGAAATAACGTTAGAAAAGCCACAACAATAAATGAACAAAAACATGGCTTCTCCAAGTGGCCTTGTATGGCCACAGAAACCGGGGTAGGGGGGTGGAACTGCTGAAATGACCCCAAATCAATCCTCTGAAGGATGTGGAAGTCCTGATGGGCTTTGAGGAGGAGAGGGAGTCTTGCTGAGACTGTTATGGGAAGTGGAGAACTTGACTGGACTTTTTTTTCTTTTTTTTTCTTTTTTTGCTGAAATATTGCTTTGATTCTCCAGGTTATAAGCATTTAGTAGCTCATCCTGGAGTCTGCAACAGTAACCAGCTCTCCAGTCTGAGATAGGCTAGCTCTTTCCTTGCTTTTGTAATCAACTTCAGATTTTTTTCATTAGTAAAAATAAAACACTTGGCCTGAAGTGGAAACAATTGGTAGTACAGCATTGCCATCTACTGAACAGCAGAGGAGGAACTGTGGAAAAAATGCATCAAGTTCTCCTTCAATATTCCTTCTCTGCAGGAGAGGAAGATGTGAGGAGCAGAACTTGAACCTGAGTGGAAACAAAGGCAAGCAGAGTATGAGAGTATTTCTCAGTATTTCCTACATACCAAGCTTGTGACTCTTTTCCAGCCACTGGGGAAGCCGGACAGCAAGACTCCATGAAAAGGAATCAAGGCAAAATGTCTTTTTAGTTCAAGCTATTTTAAAAAAAATCAACTTTGAAGTATGCAGTTACTACGGGAGATCTCTGAAGGAAATGTAACGATCATAGTAACCTAAGTAGAGAGTTCAGGAGGTACTTGGCAGCAGTGATAGATGTTACTGCAAGTCTCATACTGTTTTGTCATTTTCCTTCCTATTGTCAGGGTTCATTACATTAGAAGGTGCAGCAGGGCTCTGCTTAGGTGGGATTTTGTTTGTAAGGCAGGGAAGCAGATGAGAGAGCTGTGCCTTGCAGGAAAGGCAGAAAGAAGGGAGGTTTGGAGTAGCCCCTTTTTCGTGTTTTATGCAGCCTCTTTTTTCATGTTTCATATTTCCAAGGTCTCAGATCAGCCCACCTCTGCACAATACAGCTCTGTCATGCGAAAAGGAGTTTTACCCTGGCCTTGTGCTGACTTTCTGCACAGAACTGAGTTTTATTGAGCAGCAAAAGCCCTCCCCACTCATTTCCGAAGTCCAAAAAGGGCTTCTTTCACTCAGTGAAAGGAGTTTGCAGTGAACGAAGTGCTTTTGAAATTGCCCTTTTTAGTTTGTCCTGACCACCTATTATCCTTGTCCATAAGAGCAATAGTTACTGCAAAGTTCTACCAAAGGCCAGCTTCTAGTTTAAAATGAATTATGCTGGCTACACTTGTGGCTGTTGATTATTTTAATACAGTATCTGAGGGCTGCCACGTGCCAGCAGGACCCCTTCTGCTTGGCATTGTTAGTGTTTAAAGCTATCAGATTTCTTTAAAAAGAAAATCAGCGTAATGAAAATATAGAAGAGACTGAAAATGGGAAATGGTTACAAATGGCGATTTTTCTGTAGGATAAATTTTCCATTTCCCTGCCCAGCTCTAGTCTCAATGCTGTGTGGACTCAGAAAAATTTCTGATTATGCAGCACTGTGTTTTTTGGCAGTACTCTCCACCCACCGACCAAGAAATATTCAGTTCCAGTTTTGCAGGAGAATGACTGAGACGACCACACAGAGCCCTAAGATTCCTCAAGCCCCATAGGAAAAGGTCGTCCTAAGATCTTACAGGATTCCTGCCATTCAGGCTCGTTCTCATCAGATTTCTGCAGCATACTCTGGCTCTCTGAGCTTGTGTGGCTTTGTGGTATTGCCTTCAGTGGGACTGTGGTCTCTTCTGAATTTCTCCTCTGTGCTTCTTTCATCTGTGAAAGAAATTATATGTTCAGTGCTTTGTCCCAGTCTAGTTTTAGCCTTGCTTCTTAGCTAGTCTTGAAATACCGGGAACTCCATTCTTTATTTTGAATCCCTTTGATTTCAGCAACATGCAGACCCTCTTCCTTTACTGCAGGTTACAACAGAGGAAGTAAGGGAAAATAGTATGTCGGAAATAATCAGGAACATCTTCTCACGCTATTCCCCAGTCTGCCAGGCTGGCCTGCTTTCTATCATCTCCAAACTGTAATGCCATACTTGAGGAGTATGGCAATGCTGGGTAAAACTGGTCCAACAGGTGGACATTCGTAGGTCGGATGAGTCTCTGAGGCTGACTGGGGCTCTAGGATAAAGTCCGGCCTGACTCAATGTGTTTGGAGCATCCTAGATTGCAACTTACCTGTGGGAAGCCACCCTTCCTCGTGCGGCTGTCTGCCAACATCTGGTGAACATCCCTGGCTTCCCTCTGGGCAGAGGAAAAGAGCAGTGAGAAATGAATGCAGCATTAGGACCTTTACTCTTTTTTTTAGAGCATGCCCTTGCCAAAAACCTGGACATTTGGTGAATTTACAGGTGGAGAGTGTGGGTGCCATGTAGCAGTGCTGGGCTGCCACAGCCTGGAATGCTGTGCATGTGGGAGTGCCACGCTTTGTGCTCTGCGGACTGCCCTTCTCTCGCAGTCTTCCGCAGGAAGCCCAGCAGGGCAGGCTGGAGTGTTCTGCATTTTCAGAGCTCATGCCAAGGAGAAGCCACTCTCTCCTTCTCTCTCTTCCCACAGGCTGAGCACAAGGATCTCAGGACTGCTTTACCCCATGGAGGTCTGCACCAGCAAAGCACCCCCACTGCGAACCGTGCTTGTGCCTGGGACTCGAGGCACACCTGTCAGTGAGTCCAATCTCCTGCACGTGCAAGCGGCTGGACAATAAGTGCTTAATGCAGAAGGAGTGATGCGACATTTATGTTAACAAATTCTGCCAGCTTTCTCTGACGTATGCTGTTTTTCATCATACGAGGCCTAATATGCGACAGGAGGAGAGTCAGGGGTATCAGGATTGTCCCAAGTCTGCCCAGATTTGCTAAGTGATACTCCCAAGTGGTCCAGGGAGCAGACAACCTCCCTTCCTTCCCTCCCTATAAAGCTATCCCTAGCAGAACCTGCCATCTAGAGCTTTACCTGCCTGTGCTCAGCTGCTGCTGTGTCTGGGTGCAGCAAACCACTGCTTGTCAGACTGACCCAACTAGCTGTGTATCTCCTGTGTGCTCTTCCCTAAAACCAGTCTAGCTACACTGGCAGAAGTTGGTATCTGAGACCTGTCTTTCAAGAAAAGGTTAGCTTGTCTTTGAGCAAACGCCCACCCACCTCCCTGTTTGACCCAGACTGCCTCCGACAGCACTATGGGTAATGAGTTAACTGTACTACACCGCTTACCAAGGTCATGCTTTGTTTTATCTTCATCACCTGTTTGGCTAATACTTAATATGAACCTGGGTTTCCAACTTCCCTGTCCTAGACGGAGAACTAGGAGCTTAAAATGTGAGTGAAGCAGCTTGTTTTCTTAGATCAAACCCCTATCCCCTGCAGCAGACAAAGCAATGCCCAGTTCCCTCAGGTACAGTTAAGTGGCAACTAGATCTCGGAAAAAGCAGTGTAACAAGGAAGGTGAGGGAAAGCTCCCCTCCCTCTCCACGCCTACAAAATGCAACACCTGGGTCTGCAGTCTGTACCCCTCCTCCTAGTAGCAAAAACATCAGAAACCTGAGAAAATTACTAATAACATAATGACAGAGAACAAGAAGTAAAATAAACAAAACCTCTGTTTCCATTTGCAAGACTTGCAAAGGGTTTTACATTTTTTGGTGCTGGTGGTGGGATTTTTGGTTGGCTTTTTTTTTTTTATTATTGTTGCTGTTAGCTGTGACTAATAACTTCCTTTAAAAGGGGAGGGAAAAAAAAAGATCTCCCACATAGTTGCTCAACTTCAGCAAACAGTGCTGAGAAAACCCTGGTGTGATTCAGAGCCTTTTGATAAAGGAGTCAGCCACAGAATTCCCTTCAGTATTTTGGCAGCAGTGGGAGAGGCACTCTACCAACCTTCAGTTATCATGCTTTTATACTGAAATACGGCATGGCTGTGTGATAAAAGAATATACACTCATACAAGTTAGCAGCAAAAGGCTGAACAAAAACTCTCTGAATGAGATTGGACTTGTCCCATTGAATTGGCAGGACATTTCTGCTCAACTTTGGTTGCATTGGTAGCTAATTTAATTTGTCTTTTTCTCAGATGGCTTTTTGTAGCCAATTAAAAAGTAGAAATGTATTCATTACAGAAATATTTTTCTCCAGTAATAAAACACCTGAGTAAAGCTGTAGTTACTGACACTGTACTTACTGCATTTGAAGTTTTCCTATGCTGTCAAGGTCATAAGCTGTTTTCTAATTTTTTTTTAACTATTATTATTTTAGAAAAAAAAAGTGGGAATTTGAAAATATGCATGTTAGAGGATACTGGTAAAACTACATTCATCTGATCTTTTGTAAAAGTAGATGATTTGTCTGAGGGCCATAGCCTCGCATGTGCAGATCCTGGGATAGCCTCCCTGGTCTTGCCCAAAAAGCAGTCTAAACCAGCCACAGGGCAGCACAGACAGTACAGTGACCCTCGTTTTATCCATGAAGAATGGAAGCAAAGGAATTGAGAGTAACTTGTCCGGTGGTACAGAGCAGATCTATCCCAGCTGAGAATAGCACTCAGACCTCCTAAGTCCTAAGGAAGGATGTGACAGCATGGCTTCTTCTAGGAGTACAGAAGAAAACCCTGAACGGTCAGCTGGCTTTTCTCTCATTCAAATTTCTATTTATAGCAACCAGGATTTGCTGCACTTCCTAGATCTCAAAGCAAATGATTCTGGTTAGTATGGAGAAAAGGGGAAAAGTACCTTTTTGAGCTCCTCGCTTTTCCCCATTGTGGCAGCAGCATTTTTTTTCCCATCTTCTTTCTGTTCCTCCACACTGTTTTTATTGTTCCCCTGAACATCTGTCTCACCCAGGACTCCCGGTTGTGGATGCAGAGACCGTGTTACAGAACAGTCAGTAGTCTCTCTGAAACACGAGGGAGACATGTCTTAGGAATCCCGGGGGGAGTCACTTTCTGCTCTATGAGCACCCAAGAGGAAGTTACACACGAGCAAAGCAGTGCTGCAGTGGAGCCGTGTGCATGCATGAAGCTATCATATCTCCAATCAGGTAGATGGAATAATTAAATTAATTACTCATTATGAGTAACTGTTGGCTTGCTGTACGCAGGCACCTGTCGGTGAATCAGTGCGAGCCAAACGCATCACCTGCTGCAGTAATAGAGTTACCATTTCCTATGATCTGCTGTGGTTACTGCACAGCAGGGACGTCATGAGAGCCTCCATGAGCTGGGGCAGGCTTCAGGCTGGAGATGGCCTCTGCCAGTATTGTGCGTACTCACAGAAAGCCAACCTTTGCCCGTGCCTTTTGTCTGCAAGTAGAGGGTGACAGTGACAACCACACCCTGCCCAGCCCCACGGTGGAAATCAAAGGAAAGAAGAAAGGAGTTTTATAAAGGGCTTGCGTTACTTCCTGGTGGCAAGGCTGGACTTGTCCACCCGCTTCCTTGTGAGGAGGAAAATTCACAGAGCAGAGGGAAGAGTCCCCAGAAAAGAGTCCAGCCTCTAATTTCTAGAAGTGCCTTCTGCTCCGTGTCTGCCCAACAAGTCCTCCAGGTGAAGGGTGCTTACCTGGCCTCCTTGCCTTGCTCGTTCGCTAACTGCTTTGCCCTTTGTGCCTGGATCTCTTCACAGATGGCTGCATATGATTTATCTGAAGGATGCTCGCCCATCACCCAGACCCAGACATCGTTGTCGGCACCTAGCTTCCATTTCACTGACTTCCCGTTGGCTGGAAAAGAAGTAGCTCTTTCGCAAACACTGTTTGTTCAGCAGCTCTGTGCAGGGCCTGTGTCCCACGTGCTGTGTCCCCCAGCTGCCGTTGTTGGCAGAGCCTCTCCAAAAGCGGCTGTACGTGAGGAAAGCTCAGCTGGGACACAGGACGCACCTCCCATTTCATCTGGCAGTACTGCAGCCAGGTCAGTGAAGGAGACATTTCTGAGTCTGGGGGCAAGGGATGCCACTGTTCCCTTTCCTTCTCTAATTCCTTACCCCTGCCATCCCTAAGCCCCTTGTCCAGGGACTGGGTGGGGGTGAGCTATCTGCAAACAGCAGGTGGGAGAGAGCTGGGAGAACAGTGCTACCATGCTAGCAGATAGCATGCTGTGTAATCCAGGCAAGGGGACTTCAGGACTAAAGGCTCAAGGGAAACCCCTGCAGATCTGGTGCCTCAGCGCAGGTAAAGGCACTCGCCAAGCTCCCCTATGTTGCTGGCACCCCAGGACAGGCGTTCAAGTCCACGGTTGTTTTATAGACAGACTGAGAGGCTCCCTTTCAGTGGGACGCTTGACGAGATGCATTTCCTGCTTCTGGGAGCAAGGAAGCCATGTCTTCCCAGGAAGGGGGTTTAGGAGCTTGGCTAAGGACAGAGTTTCTGGGCGAGGGAGTAAAACCATTGCATGCCAGGCCAGAACTACCCCATCGGAGGTTGGTTTAGTTACAGTTTGAAAGTACAACTATGATGTGTCCCTGGGAGAAGAAATTGCTCTAGGGACACGCTATCTCCTCTTTCTAGGGAGCAGTTGGCTTGGTCAGATCTGTGCCAGAGGGGGAAGCAGCTGGCAGGCAGAGGCTTACCTTTTCTCAGTGGTGGCTTCTTTGCCGAAACCTTGTCTGCAGCAGCTTCTCTTTCTTTCCACCGTCTGATCTGCTCCTGCCTCATCTTGAAGAAGAGGATCTGCTTCTGCTCCTCACTGAGTTCTGCCAGCAGGTCAGGATCGATGTACATGTCCGATAATATCTGTTTCAGCATGGCTGGAGGTTTCAGTTACGTTTGTGGCAATGATCTCCAGGGATCCGGTCCTCTTCCTGGCTCAAATGTGCCTGCACCGACAAGAAAGACTCCCTCCCCGCCTGGGCCTGGAGCAGGAATGCAGGCGTGCCAGGGTAATTATACTTCTTTCTTTTTTTTTTAGCTCAGACTTCCTGCACAGACCAAAAAAGTAAATAAGTAGCTTAAAACCTGCTATTAAAATTCCTTGAAATAACAGGTGAGCTCAGCTCAGATGCAGCCCCCGCATGCTCTGCAGGGACAGCTGGCCAGAAGGGCGAGAGTTCTGGAGCGGGGAGGTTTTGTTTACATACGTTGATAAACCCAACTGATAGTATATCAAAACAGAGACAGCTCTGCCTGTTATAGTCATCAGAGGTGTGGCTTGTCTGTGCCCAAGCAAACATTCCTGCTGGGCAGGGAATCAATGAGCCCATGAGTAGACGGCTCCTCGTTTGAAAAGGAAAACTTTGAGATGGGGCGGCATGATGTTAACAAGTCCGGCCAGCCTCATTTTACTATGGAAAGATTGGGAGGGCTTTAGGCTCTGCTTTTGAGGTAGGGGTGGGAGTCGCCTGGTGAGAATTTTGGGGTGCTCCCATCCATCAAAGGCAACATCACAGCAAGTCAAGGGAGTACAAGCAGCACGGCTGGTTTCTCCAAAGCCAGATGACTTAGGTCGTCAGCAGCTGATGAGCTGAGGCAGCTCCCGGTCTGACAGTTCTTGCTGAGGTGCCTTTCCCACGTGGCGAGCCTGACACCGCACACCCCCATTTAACAGGATGAAGCAGTGCCCCTGTTCCTGCCCAGGATGCCAGGTCGTGTCTGGTGCACGCGGGCAATGTACTTAATGCCCACACAGCTATGCTTTGTGCCCGCATATTTACACTCACAACAGAAGTTGCTCTGGAAAAAACTGAGAACGCTCTTAGAGGAGCACTCTACTGGCAAGGGAGTGAGGAAATAGAAATGTGGACTAAAGACTTTGAAACCAACTCTTTTCTGTATCTTATCTGGATAACCTCATAAAGGCTGGGAGGCTGGTTGACAGCACATGCGGTGACGCTGTTGTACAACCCTGGTCTTGCTGAGGGAGGAGGAGGAGAACACAGGAAAGCTGACAGCCACAGATGAAGTACAGTTCCCGAGTGGGCTGCAGGGTGGCTGGCTGGCCAGGGGCAGCAAGGGGTTTCCGGACCAGCTTTTGAGATACGTAGCCATCAGGCTACAAAGAAAAGGCTAAGCGGGATTATTCACGTGCTTCTACACAAATCCAGGGTGTCTAAGGAACAAGCACACTAGGATGTGGCACAGTAGGTGGGAGGAAGGTGGTTGTTGGGGCACAAATGACAGAACGACCTGTGCCAGAGTGAAGTGGCAGTATGTAATAAATGCTGGGGTCAAATCAATTGAGCCTCTTACAGTAAAGGGGCTAGATCCCTAGGGACTGGGTTGAGCCAGGAAAAAAAGTGTTGGGAGTACCTTCAGCTTCAGAGCATGACTGCTGGGATTCAGCCTGGAGTCTGCTGGTTTTTATTTTTTGGAAAGGAGTAAAAGAATAGAGAAGGAGGTGGCATAGAAACATAATATTGAAACTTTCCAAAGGAGCGTGAACACAGTGCATTTAATTAGTTGAAATGGGGCAGCAAAACAGCAGCCTTTGTAAAGTCCGACTGGCAGGACAATATCTGCTGGTTTTTTTCTCATGCAGTGGTGGTCTCATCCACCTTCCCCCATCTCACCCCCATGCCAGCATCAGGCAGGCTTTTGGGGCAGGTCAATGGGAGGTGTTCTTATCTGGGCAATGCTTTTTGGTATCCCCCAGTAACAGAATTGTTCCAGCTCAGCAGCCAAAGAAAGGAGCTTGGGCTGTCCAAGAGCCATGGAGGACCACAGATGTAGAGAAGGAACAGCTTTTTGTGGGGAACGTGTTGGTGAGCAGTCCCTGGTCCCTGGGGAAACATGAACTCTGTGTTAAACTGCAAAACTGGGAAGCGCTGCTGGGGGATTACCATTTAAGCTTCACTGCTTCCTGCTCTGAAGCACTATCTGAAAGAGGAGCTGTTTGCAAACAGATCAGGGTGTCAGAAAAGCACCCTTAGTCAGGAGCGGGACTCTTAAGCTTTCGGTTTGGGTTTGTTTGTTTGTTTTTAAAAGACTGTTTCATCACAGTACAATTTGGAGGATGCAAAGTTCGAGGTTTATTTTAGGTAAAGTCCTGTCTTCAGAAGGTACTTGATGTTGCTCTGATTTTAGGGAACATGACAATCCTTTTGTCTAAGCCCAAGGCGTTTTTTTGCTTGGAGAAACAGCTAGGGTTAAGTCTTTGTGGATCTGAAACAGTAGCAGAAGCGGATGATAGCTTTGAGCAGGGTCTGAACTTGATGGTTGGGCCAGCAGAGTTAATCACAATGTCTAAAACTGAAGAGGCTTTTAATATAGCAGTCTTGTTGCACGAAGGGAGGTAAAATTCTTTTATTCCCTTCAGGTGAGAAGGTATCATTTGTGGTTTGTGTGGGCCAAATGCTGAGTGGTTTGCTAAACAGAGGGCATTCAATATCTTGCCCGGGGGGGGAAAAAAAAAAGTCAGCCAGCTGGTCAGGTCTCCCAGCAGCTCTGCCTTCTGGCTCAGGGTCAGCAGAATTACTCTTCCCTGTAAACCCTTTCGTAAAGGCACAGCTCGCTAGCCAGCATGGTGCTTGGAAAAGAGGATGGCCAAAAATCGCCGTGTAAGGATGTCCTTGCTACAACTGAGCAAGGTCTGTGTGTGTCAGTGGCTGGCAGGAGTGGCTGGAACTGACTGGAAGTGCAGGCCACGAGCTCGATTCCCCAGCCAGCTGCTGCTCCTGCACCCTGCCTCTTCATGCAGCAATGAGCTGCTTGAATCCGCGTCGCCTTTGTGTCGGCCCTTCTCACCGCTTGGCTGCGCAGGAGGTATTTGACACGGGGCAGTGTGGTTTATGTTGCAGAGTTAAAATTTGCAGTGAGCAGAGCCGCAAGATGTTAAGCGGTGCTTCTTTCCCTTCCCCTCCCAGCACTGCCCCCGGTGCTTCAGGTGACCTTCCTCACTCTGGGACGTGCTTCTCTCTTAAGGTTCCTTGTGCTCTGTGTCAAACCCGCCTCTTTCTGCCTGACTGTGTTATCTGCCCAAAGCACTGGGGAGACAGCCCCTCACACATCGGCAGTCCCAATACCAGGTTTTACCTGGGGGCTTGGACAGATGGGTGAAGAATCCAGATGTTTGGTGCCACCCACCGAAAGGAAGGTATTCTTCCCCTCGCCTGCCACAACGTCTGCCCAAGGACGACCTGGAAATTCTCTTCTGTTGCACTTAAGAGCCAGCTCACAACTGTGTCTCACTTTGACTCACAGGCTGTACTGCCACTGGAAGTAATGGAGACATTCGCTGCTCGAGGGAAACATACGACGCTTAAAAAAGCAAGGCAACGCAGCGTTTAAACTGCCTGCTGGAGAGCAGTCCCTTCTCTGTGCTCACGTAAATCATCTGCCGTTAACAGGGGAGATGCAGGCATGTGAACACACATCACTCCGTGTGCAACAGGTGACACTTCAACCACCGACCGTGTCCTGGTGCTCACTGTTCTTGCTGCCAGCGGAGGTAAAGGTTTTCCAAAAAAAGCAATAGGCAAACGTACATAGATATGCATTTTATATGCTTTATATCAATCAATCAAATAAGAGGGTGTAAAATGAAATAGTGGGCATAGGGAATGGTGGTGGTTGTACTCATTTTCTCGGAGGCAGCTTCTTCAAACTGCTGCATACATCCCTACCGAAAATGTGACAGGAACATCAAATTAAGTGACCCAAGAAACTCAAACACTGGGAGAAAAACTTGCAAGAAAAGCTGTCACTGCTGTTTGTTTGTTTGTTTTTGTTTGTTTTATTAAATGCCACTTACATTTCTCCTCCCTCTCTCTTTAATCTTCTGCCCCTCCCCACACTCTGGGGTTGATAAAGACATGACAGTTTCAAGGATCATAATCAAGTTGAACCTTATCTTTCAATGCAAGACACGGCAAGGTCTCATACTCTTGTGAAGCACATCAGAAAACACTTAACACTACTTCACTCGATATGAAAAATAGTTATAATGTTTTCTCTCTGAAAAGGGCTTGCTGTCTGTGCTCTTTTTGTTGCCTTAGCTTTTTCAAAGCACAAAACAGTGATCTGATACCCTAAGAGGTAAACTAGTGTATCTAAGCCCTCACCACGGCCTTGAGGACTTTAAAAAGCCAGACGAAAAGTAGAAAAGGACAGACTATCATTTCCTACCTTTGCTTCAAGATGCCGGAGGTAAATCCAGGGCCCCTTTCAGGCGGGCACTGTAAACACACCGCGAGAGCAATCCTGCGCCGGGGAGCTCATCGCGTGCGTGGCCGCTGCACGGAGCGAGGAGCGGGGCGGCGGGGCGACAGCAGCTGCTTCAGGCAGCCCAGGCAGGCAGCAGCAAGGGTGAGATCGACCTCCGCGTCTTTCGCCTCTCCCCAGCCCTTCTGTAACTGCGGTGCCCACACAAAGTCTGTTTTTTCCTCTCCTCTTTAAAGCAGAGGCGTATTTCACACCCTCAGGAATTACAGGGGGGAATGCTAGAATATAGTGTTATGTTACAGGACTTGGAAAATGCCGCCCTTCGAAGCCATTCTAGCCTTTTCCCCGGCTGTGCTGCCGTGTCCTACGCGAAGGCCTCGGGATGCTGCAGGCTGCGCATCCTCGCCTTTCCTTCCAGCCCCTGGGCTCTGCGTGCGGTGCAAGTCCCCAGCAGCACCGCGCAAAGCCCCTGTGAAAAGAAAAGGGTTTCCTGCAGGAAAATAACCCCTTGCTCATGCTGGACGCGCTCGGGAAGAAAAAACATGTTTATTATTGATTCCCGGGGCGGCCGCACGGGAACGGCGGGGACCCTCAGCCCTCCCGGCCCCGGCCGCCGCCTCCCAGCGCCTCCCGCCGGCGGAGGCGGCCGCGGTTCCCNGGCTGCCGTTGTCCCGGCGACGGTGGCCCTTCGGCCCGGGCCCGTAGCCCGCCGGCAGCGGAGCGAGGCGTGAGGCCCCGGGGCGAGGAGCGGGGAGCGTGTCCTCGGCTGCGGCCCGGTGGAGCCGCCGCTCTTCGCCGGCTTCCCGCAGCGGGGGCAAGCGCCGGCGATGGAGAAGTACCAGGTTCTTGGCCTCGTCGGGGAAGGCAGCTACGGGGTGGTGACCAGGTGCAGAAACAAAGAGAGCGGGCAAGTCGTCGCCGTCAAGAAGTTCCTGGAAAGCGAGGATGACACGATGGTGAGGAAGATCGCCGTGCGGGAAATCAAGCTGCTGAAGGTGAGCGGGGGCCGCCCGGGGAAGCCCCGAGGGGTGAAAGTTGAGGGGGTGGCTGCGTTTTAAAGACGAATCGGACCAAGCAGATGTCTTTTTGGTAGCTTTGCTTGTGTGTTCGTGATGACCGAATCCCGAGTCAGGTGTTTAAAAATTCTCCTGAAGGCAAACGTCTCCTTCAAGCGGAATGTTAACCTTCATGTCTGCGATCAGGGCTTTCCTTGCGTTAAAGGTGTTAATGGTTCAGAACCGATGGGTGTGGGTAAGGTCTTCCCGTAGAGACTAGATGGGTTCTTGTGAGAAAACTGCCTCTTGAGATTCCTGAAGTGTCCTTTAGGGAGTGGTGTTTACCCAGGGAAGTTAGAGGGTGGGTGTAAATTGAAGATACTGGGTCAGTTTTGAAAGCCGTTTTAAAAGGGGAACGCTATACCACTGTACATCAGCTTACAAAGCACAGATAACCAAGCCCGAACTAAATGAGACTTGTTCAGGTCCTTTTTGTGTTCCCATGAGCAGCCAAGCCATGGTAGATTCATTTAGCCTTGGAGTTGTAGCCCTGCAGAGCTGCTTTCCCTCCAGCTAGGTGCTGTGCTGGGTTTCCCTGGTTAGCCCTGGCTCAGCCAGAAGCTTGTTTACATGCCCTGTATTCAGCAGGTAAAGGTAAAAGGAAGTGAGCCGCAACGTCTCCATGTCCTCCTGTTGGTAATTGTGTCCCCCTGCCTTGTGTACTGAAAGACAGCACAGTACTGCTGTTGATTTGCTGAAAACAAGGCAAAAATGTTGAGCTTATAAAATCTGCAGGTAAATGGTGACCTGGATGTGTGACAGCGGGCCTAACCAGACTGAGTGCTAGTGTTATCTGCTATGGAAATCTGCTTCTAGGAACGCGGTGGGTTTTTTATGGCACTTTCCTGGCAGGCTTGAACTGCCTGCAAGAGGCTGGAGGAAGGCAAGCATCAAATTCCTGAACCTTATCGGTCAATGGTTAGCCTCTAGGCTGAAGCCAGCTGGCGTTATTTCTCTTGCTGTCCGAGTGCGTGATTTGTCTGTTATCAATTGGGGACTCTTTATCCTCACCTAAATGTCGGTTGTACTTCTGTCTGTTGGCTTCTTATCAGCAGTGTTATGTGGTGTCAAGCTCTGTAGTCTCATTGTGTGGGTTAGTTCATTAAAGGTTCTCCATGGGCTGTAGATACTCTGTCTGGGAAAATACCCAGGAGCTTTAGATAAACAAGGGGATTTTCTGTGTGTACTCTTCAGTGTTTTGTTGTGTGGTCTGCCTGCTCCCTCTCTTGGCTTTGTTCTTTGTGTGAAAGCTTTTGCAAGTTCCTGGGCTGTTTCACTGCAAGGTTTTTCTGCTGCATTTCTTCATGCGTAGGATGATAAGGATGCAGGCGGGGTTCTGTGCCAGGACACCATCCCTTCTTCTGCTTGCTTTTTTTGACCACCTTCAGTCCCTGTATTCTCCACCATAACCTCTTGCAGTAGTAGCAGCGTTTTCCTTCTTCCCTGAGCTGCAGTGATGATGTGTGCTGTCCTGCCTTATTCCCACCAGAGCTGTTAGATATCTTGGCGTGTCCCAAAGTGCTGTGCACAGAAGAGTGCTTGTCCCTGTGCGTGGGTACACGTGGTAGTTTTAAGTGTTGGGACATGGGTGATCTGTCTGGTGAAGAAATGAAGGAGAGTCTGATTACAGTTGGAGTATAGCTAGGCTTTTCTCAGATGTGGGGTGCTCTGGAGGTGCCAGCCTGCCTCCTCTCCACTTGGCTTCCACAAGCATCTCTTCCCAGGTCTGCCAGACTATAGTCCCAGTGCTGAGGAGGGAAAAAAGTCACCTCTGCCATTGCTGCAAGAGCTATAGGACACTTAGAGTTAATAGGAATGTACGTACTGGAGCTTGAGATGCAGCCAGCAGCTCTAAGTGTTGTCCCCTCAAACACCTTTACAGCAAGTCTGCATGAGTCTGGATTGTACCTGGTCTGTTGGCAAGCCTCACTTAGTTACTGAGTCAAAGCACGTACCACCTCCTAGGTGTGCTGGAAATTAACTTGTTTTCCTGGGTAAACGGGAACTTAGCAAGGGGAACATTTCCATATATAGCTCAATAAATGTCCTCTCACAGTGAGAATAAATATCTAGAGATTTAATCTGGTAGTTTGTTCACTCGCACATTCCCCGTGAACCACTTTTTTTTTTTTTTTTTTTTTGCTGTTCTGGAGTTTGTACAGAAGTTTAATTTTTGCTGACAAGAGCAAAATCTCTTCAGGTCTCCTGTGCAGGGAATAAATTATTCTTGAGGCAAGAGCTTGAGGGAACAGCTGAAAGAGAAGAGTGAATTGCCCCAGCTCGACTGAACTTGGTTCTGAAACGCAATATTAAGACAGAATATGTAAAAGCGGGATGCCTGCTGACGACCTGTGCAGCAGTCCTGCCTGGCACAGCAGCCTCTCTACGTGGACATGAATGTGACCACAAAGGCCATGGAGGAACTGGTTGCTGCTGAGGCCCAGGATGGGAGCTACGGTTGCTCCCTCTTCTCTTATTGTTAAGTTGCTCCACCAAGCTTACCTTTTACTGGTCTTTTAAATTGGAAGTGTTTGCCAGATCTCAGCATCTCAGCTGTTATTTGTCCCTGGCAAAGCCAGCAGTGTTTTGCCCTACCTCCAGTTGTGTTGATAACGCTGTGTAGAAGTGCGCATAAGACAGTACTCGATCTTGCAGTTGCCTGAGTCCGAGTCTTGGTGTTGGAAAAAACTGACCTGGTAACGCTGGCCAGGGAAGGCAGTGCCTGGATAGGTATGGTTCAGCATTTAGGCCCGTGTTTGTGCAGAGCAGCATAACTCCTGCACCCAGAGGTCTTGCCGCATCTTTACCCATCACCGTTAGGTGAACATGTACCTGCCTCCTCTGCACGTAGAAGCTCGCCCAGGCAGAGATACCAGGCTGTGAGGTATGAATACATAACGAGCAGATTCAGGTGCTGTGTTCAGATCAAAAAAGTAAAGAAAAACTGTCCCCTACTCTCAATTTCTAATTGAGCATCATTTAAAAATCTTCATTTTTCAGCCCTTCTGAGAAATCAGGGTCTTTGATGCTCCTGCCTGCCAGGTGTCCGCTGCAGTTTGGCTGGCACTTCTTCTAGATTAGCAGAGCATTTCCCCTACAAGTCCCCGTGCTCTGCAGTCCTTTTGAATCTTCCTTGGTCGTGATCCCTGAGATATGGTGCTGCCTTCAGGCAGCCTCCAAGGGTAATGATATTTCCCTGCTAGGCCCCAAGCTAATAACTATGTGTTGTAGCAGGGTCTGTTTTGTTGAAGTGGTTTGTGATTAAACCAATGTTACACAAATGTGTAACAGACTAGAGGTGGAATCAGGCCTGGTCTGAGTGAGATAAAGCAGCCGTATTTTCTAGGTACTGTGCTATTTTCACTTAAGATGCAACCTTTTTCTCAAAATCATTTGCAGCTTTTCCCTCTGCATAATAATAAATTAAAAAAAAAAAAACCTTCTTATTCTTGGCTTGTCACTTTTCACTCAGAATCCACTAGACACGGTTTAATAGAAGCTGTTTAATTGTTAACTGGAGTGTTTTAGGTGGGAATGCTGAACTTTCTTTTTATCCATTCAACATCCTTGTATTCTGTCACATGTTACTTACTGTGAATGTGCATAAGCTGGCAGTGCCAACAGAAATGCATTGGGTATTGCAGGAGCTTAAAAGAAAAGACTTTGAACAGTTTTATTAGAAAAATTAAGATACAGACATGAAGTAGTTGGTGATGAACTGACAGCTAGGTAGAACAGAGGTATTACAGCTGCTTTTGTTTTTATTCAAAATGGGGACATAAGAGATTTTAAAAAGGAGGACTTAGAGGAATGAAAGAGAAGAAGGGTAAAACTTTTTGGAAACGTGGGAGAAAAGAGATGAATCTGCTTTGGGTTATTGAGAGAGGCAAAAAGTTTCGTAAAACAAAATGTTGACAACTGTCTTCAGTGATCCTTTGGATGTTTTGAATCCTATCTGGAAGAGGTAGCTAGCATTGCACTTTGTGCTCTGCTCTGAGGGAGCTGGCAGGGTAGTGTAGAGTTACGTGGTCACCTTTATGAGAATGGACTGTATTTGCGACTCAAACTTCTTTAGGAGACAGTGTTACAGCAACAAGCCATATTTATTGCTGCTTGAGCTGCATGCAGTGAAAAGAAGTGTCTTTAATCAGTATTTTGTTTATTTTTAGGTTCCAAATACATGTATTTGCATATATGAGGTGGCGAAAATCCTCCAAGTTACTTTAAAAAAATGGCGAAATAAAACCTATTTGAAATATCAGTGAGCTGATTTTAAGAACAAATGGATGTGGGTGCTATGACAAGAAGAACATTCTCGGGCAGTGCATCAGCTGGGCTGCAGTTGAAAGTGTCTGGTCTTAGTTTACCCATTAAATGCTTTTGTGCTCTCACAAAATATTTCCTGTTTTATAACAGCAACTCAGGCATGAGAATCTTGTGAACCTGCTGGAAGTGTGTAAAAAGAAGAAACGGTGGTATCTGGTGTTTGAATTTGTGGATCACACAGTGCTTGATGATCTTGAGGCGTTTCCAAACGGACTAGACTACAGCAGGGTTCGGAAATACTTATTTCAGATTTTAAGAGGAATAGCATTTTGTCACAGCCATAACGTAAGTATGCATGAGAAGCGTGCTCTGCAGTTAACCTTGAATGGATAGATACAGAGGCGTACATTTGATACTTACTAAAACTTAGAGAAATAAAGCTTTGGCTGGAGTATGGAAGTAGAGCAGAAAAGCCTGAGTTTCATACCAAATGTCAGAGCTTGACGTCGGCTAATCCAGTAGTCTGTCTGTGATGGACCTGTGAGAGTTCTTCAAAGGAAGGGTCCAGAAGTCCAGGGGAGTCGAGTACTGGTGTCACCTCGCTGGAGGCTGACTTTCTTCTGGCAGAGGGAGATGGTCTGTCTTTCAGAAGCTTGCTTCTGATGGTGTCTGTGTAAACACGTGGGCTTGCTTTTTCTCTTCAGCATTTTTAGGTTTTTGTTTTTGACTGCTTTGTAACACAGGTTTGCCCATTTAATCAAAATTGTTTAACTATATATATATATTTCTTTTCATGTTTGGGGAAACTGTCTCTCATGTATTCCTAAAATACTCTTCGTGTTTAACTGCAGGATATGCCCATGGCCCTTGCAATACTACAGCTTTTAAACTTGTGATCAAGGCCAGATTTTAAAGTATAATAAACTGTATCTGTAAAGTACCTAGGGTAAACACATGCAGAGAGGTACATAAAATTACACTTCTGTGCTAAAACGGGAGGTTTTGTGTCCACCTGTGCGCTTGGGTTGGCGCTTGTTCACCAGCTGTGTGCATGCAGCTGTGTTTTGTAGACTCTGTGTGTTTCCTGTGCCTTCAAAAATGTAATTTTCTACCTGAATGTGAGAAAGCTACTATTTCTGGTGGGCCAATCCGTTTGCTATGGGGAGATTATTTGTCTTGACTTGCTTTTCTCTGTGCAGATAATACATCGGGATATTAAGCCGGAGAACATACTAGTCTCTCAGTCGGGAGTTGTAAAACTATGTGACTTTGGTTTTGCTCGCACGTTGGCAGCTTCTGGGGAAGCTTACACAGACTATGTGGCAACCCGATGGTACAGAGCTCCAGAGCTGCTGGTGGGAGATACCAAGTATGGCAGGTAGGAGGCTGGCAGGTGAGGCCACAGAAGGCTTGTGGGCTTGGGGGGGGTTCTCTGTTTTTTGGGGAGGCAGGGGGCTCTCGCTTGGCAAACAGGTTAAAGGAATGCTGGTTACTCACTTGTAGATGCTTAAGCTTTCCTCTTCTCTTCACATCTCTGGAGCTAACTACTGCCGGCGCTAGGCTTTCCTGGCTCAGAAGGAGAGGAGAAGGAGAGACTGAGCCAGCAGCACTCCTAGTCTGTTGCTTGTAGGAGCTTTTCGGTTGCTGATGCTAGTATTGGAGGAGGCTACTTCCTTCCTGTGCAGTTGTAATCCTGGGTGGGAGGCAGAGAAGTCTCTCTAGACAATTTGAGACAGACATTTCAGGAGGGAGGAGGTGGGATGAATGAGGTTTTTCTTACTGGGTTTCCCAGTGCTGCAAAACCGTGTCAGAAATTAAGCTACCGTTCACAGGTCTGTTTGTACACCCCTGCAGGTGTCCCTGTATGTCCTTAAAGTTCATTTTTGGTAAGTGCCCCAGAAGAGCAGATGTGTGCAGAAGGAAAAGCTGCTTACCTTTGTGGTCTCCAAGGAACAAGATTTTTCTAATGTATTACGTTGCACTAGAATTTTTAAAGCATTGGGGTTTGGAACCTGATTTTAGATTGGTCAGGCTTCTGCTAGTGTTTGCCTGCTTCAGGAGCTGAATCCTTGGCATTCATCAGAGCACTTGTAAGCTTGGAAAACAACTGTTTTGGTGTTTATGGGGCCAAAGCTGCCCTTGGGGCTTGTAACCTGCTGAAGACTTTCTGGGCGCTGGCCCAGCTCAGCCTTTAGCTCAGAGAGAAGAATGAAGCCATGCTGAGCTGGGATGTTTTTCTTCCAGGGCTGTGGATGTGTGGGCTATTGGCTGTCTGGTGACAGAAATGCTCACAGGAGAGCCTCTGTTCCCCGGAGATTCAGACATTGACCAGCTCTACCATATCACCAAGTGCCTGGGTGAGAACAGCCTGTCAGGCTCCTAGTGCCTGCTCGCTAACGAAGGGATCAAATAAGTCTTGATGGGGGGGAAGAGGGTGTGGAGAGAGACTATGGTGTGTGCTGAGCTGTTTCTGAGAGTGTGGTTTCTTAGCACTTTTTACAAAGGGGGAGCTAGGAGCCTGCGAGTACGGCATCAATTCATGGTGCACATGTGGAAAGAGAATGACCCGGATTGTAGCCCTTACAGTAATGCTGACCTGGTATTTCGGCCCCTTGAACATTCTGCAGGACTACATTTCTTCCATGTGGTTGCTTTGGTTGTGTGGTTCCAGGTAATTTAATTCCAAGACACCAGGAGTTATTCTATAAAAATCCCCTCTTTGCTGGCATGAGGTTGCCTGAAGTGAAGGAGGCTGAGTCTCTGGACAGACGATATCCCAAGCTCTCTGCTGCAGTGTTAGATTTAGCTAAGGTACGTAACTGCTCATTTTGGAAGTTGTTCTGTCTAGAATTTAGTACAAATGTTTCTCTGTTTACTTGCCCCTTGCCTTTGGGAGCTGAATACAGCCTAAAGAAGGGGCTAGCACTGTCCATCTGGCTTGCTTTCAACTACCCATGCAATGATCAACTGCTTGGGTTGGCAGTTTAGCGAGGACTGTAAGGACACGACGACTACTGTCCTGCGTGATGGGAGAGACTGAGCCTGTCATGTCCAGAGCCGAAAGGGTCACTGCATACCCTCTGAGGAGGACTTGCAGCATGCCTTGCACCTCTTCTGTGCAATACACAGTAACACGTAGCCTCTTACTTTTTCCTTGCTAGCAGAGCTGTGTGGATAGTGTTTTCTGCCAACCCCCTCTTCACCTGCTGGTGGAGGCACTGCAAGCAAATAGGCCTGGGTGGGATGACAACATGCACCTTGCTCTTGGAGCTGTGTGTCTACTGCGTGGGAGCTAGGAAGCGTACAACTTGTAATTGATTCTGAAAATTTTTTCTTTTTTCACACAGTAATCTGGAGCATCGATATGCTGGGTAACTAAAATAACCTAAAAAACGCTTGGTTGTATTTGAAATGCCTAATGAGCAAAACAGTTTCTAAAGCTTTAGCCAAACAAATGTAGCTGAAAACAAGAGAGGTTTACTGGGAGCGGAGTGATCTATTTGTAAGGCAGGTATTACCTTTGCGATCAGTCTTTGTGAGCCTTAGTGATTAGAATGGATGTAGCCAGCAAATATTAAACTTTTTTTGGTGGACAAAGTGTATGTCTCTTGGGCTTATCTCAGTGTAAGAGGCCCTAGAAGTGGGAGCTTTGCAGCTGTATTTCTTGACTTCATTTGGAAATGCTAAAGCCTTTGTTTCATTTCTGATGTATCTGCCTTCTAATGTTTATGTTGGTTTGACAGAGGTGTTTGCAGATTGACCCAGATAAAAGACCATCTTGTGCTGAACTCTTGCAGTGCGATTTCTTTAACAAGGATGGATTTGCTGAGAGGTAAACAGTTCATTTCTTACTCAAAACAGGCCAAGATTAAAAGGAAGTTAAGCAGTTGTGCTTGAAGATCACATGCTGGGTTTGGAGAGCTGACAGTTGCTGAGTGTCTGGGTTTTGTTTGGTTTTAGCCTTCCTGAAAATGGGAGAACAGTTGAACGGGAACACAGTGCAGAAGCATGTTTACCACATTGCCTTGTTGCGACATTAATTCATCAGTGTATGCCCAGTGTCACAGCATATTGGATAGTATTGTCTTACATTGTATTCAGTGTCTGCATCTTCACCAGAGTGGGATACAACCACCTTTATTGCTGTGATGTGAAAAGTGTGCACATGTAAGATTTTATTTATTTTAATGGATACATTATGTTTGGTTGGCTTCTCATTACTTAAAAAGACGTGGTTTGTTTGATTACTTGGATGGCTATAACAACAGCCTGGGCTGAACACTAACTGATGCTGATATTTAGATTAACAGAAGCCTTTTCTTTCCCCCCACCTTCCCGCCCCCTGCCATGATATATAATATAGATTTGCTCAGGAGCTTAAATTAAAGATTCAGAAAGATGCCCGAGACCACCAATTACAAAAAAAATCAAAAATCAGCAGAAAGGATAAAGATGATGCTTTAGAAGACAGAAAGATGCTTGGTGTTCAGGTTAGTCAATCTTTGTTTTCCAAACCTGTATTTTTTTCATCTTTTAAAATCAGTATATAAGTATGTGCTGCAGTTGAATCGCATAGCAAAAATATAAGCATAATTTTACATTTCATTTTTTTTTAAAAAGACTAGATAACTGATGTGCCGGAGAAGTTCACCTCTGTAAGTCACTATTAGTCTAAACAGTGCTGAAGACTTTGTTGTTCAGTTCAAGGCAGGACAATGGTCTTGTGCCCCTGCAGCTCTGATGCTCGGTGCAGAACAGTGTTCAGGCTGTTGTGTAGAAGTTCTGTGCCTTTGATTCTGACTGGCTGCTACAGGTTGCTCTGGTCCTTGGCTGGACACTCTGCAGGTGGCTATTCTGTCAGTCCCTTGTCAGTAAAATACTTTGTGATGCAGTTATTGGCAAATACAGAGCTGAAGGGAGAATCAATTAGGAAGTGTAAGTCATGTTGAATGAGCAAAACATGCTTGTATGCGGCTCTTTACCTGTGTTAAAGTCTAGTCTCCAAAACTGCGTATTTTGCTTTCAATCAGATACAAAGGACTAGAGGCTTCAGAGTGACATTGAGGTGACATTGGGCTCAGTTCTTATTTCTTTGGGAGTGACACATGATACGGCTGTTCTTCCTCCATCACTTCTGATCCCATTCCAAGGTGACTTATTTACGGAGGGTGCTGGAACCCTGACAAGTTTCCTCGTTCCAAATTTAATGGCAAACAGGTTTTTTATCACACTACTAAAAACAGCTCCATCTCCATCAGATCCTTGCAGAGTTGTGCACTTTTAGGCTTTTGACTTTTTTCCTGCATGCGCAGCTCTAAGTTACTTTTTAAACATAACTCTAAGAGAAACATGATGCTTATCTTCCCAAACAGGATTTCAACATTGACCCAAGGAGCAGAGATGCAAAGCTGTTCAAAATGAAGTGCTCTAAAGCTGATGGAGAGAAAGCAGAGCGATCTTCGAACCTGAGCTCCCTCTATGACAGCGCAATCAACCCATTTAAAATAGGCCCTCAAACCAGCCTAAAAGATACCAGCAGCTGCTTGGACTACGCCAAGAGTGCAGGCATAGTTATTCCTCCCATCAACCAGAACATTTCTCCCACTATGGCGGGGATGGGGCCTCTGCCTGGGAACCATAACTACAGGTAAGGGAGCAGAGCTAGAAAAGCTTATATCTGTTGACCCTGCTGCTGAGGAGCTGTAATGTGCTGAGGAAGGTGCAGGGTGATGATGCAGGAGTACGAGATGTGGGTTTGGGACAGCATGCAGCTAGGAGCAGCTCTTGGGAGGAGGATTGTACATGGGTCAGAAAGCCTGGCTTCCCCTCGAGTAGCTGTGAGGGTCCACGCAGCTAGAGGATGTCTGTGTTTCTGCGTTTGGCAAAGCACTGCTGGACAGCAACAGCTTGCCAGCAGCTTTTCTTTGACTCATGGCTTATCCTTTGGACTTGTGCAAAGCGTTTGATGCTGTCCCACACAGCATCTGTGTCTGTAAATTGCAGAGTCATGGATTTGACAGATGGACCACTTGGTGGATAAGGGATTGGCTGGATGGTCGCACTCAAAGAGTTGTGGTCAACAGCTCGATGTCCAGCTGGAGACCAGTGACAAGTGATGTCCCTCAGGAGTCGGTACTGGGACCGGTGCTGTTTAACATCTTTGTCAGTGACATGAACAGTGGGACTGAGTGCACCCTCAGCAAGTTTGCCCCCAACACCAAGCTGTGTGGTGCGGTCGACATGCTGGAGGGAAGGGATGCCATCCAGAGGGACCTTGACAGGCTTGAGAGATGGGCCTGTGCCAACCTCATAAAGTTCAACAAGGCCAAGTGCAAGGTCCTGCACCTGGCTCGGGGCAATCCCCAGCACAGATACAGGCTGTGCGGAGAATGCTTTGAGAGCAGCCCTGAGGAGAAGGACTTGGGGGTGTTGGTGGGTGAGAAGCCCAACATGAGCCGGCACTGTGCGCTTGCAGCCCAGAAAGCCAGCCGTGTCCTGGTCTGCATCAAAAGAAGCGTGGCCAGCAGGTTGAGAGAGGTGATTCTCCACCTCTACTCCGCTCTCGTGAGACCCCACCTGGAGTACTGTGTTCAGCTCTGGGGCCCGCAACATAAGAAGGACATGGACCTGTTGGAGCAAGTCCAAAAGAGGGCCACGAAGATGGTCCAAGGGCTGGACACGACTCCTATGAAGACAGGCTGAGAGAGCTGGGGTTGTTCGGCCTGGAGAAGAGAAGGCTCTGGGGAGACCTTTTAGAGGCCTTCCAGTACCTAAAGGGGGCCTACAAGAAAGCTGGAGAGGGACATTCTACAAGGGCATGTAGTGATGGGACAAGGGGTAATGGTTTTAAACTAAAAGAGGGCAGATTCAGGTTAGATAGAAGGAAGAAATTCCTCACTATGAGGGTGGGTGGTGAGGCACTGGAACAGGTTGCCCAGAGAAGCTGTGGATGCCCCATTCCTGGAAGTGTTCAAGACCAGGTTGGGTGGGGCTTTGAGCAGCCTGGTCTAGTGGAAGGTGTCCCTGCCCACGGCAGGGGGGTTGGAACTAGAGGATCTTTAAGGTCCCTTCCAATCCAAACCATTCTGTGATCCTATGAGAACTTTTTTGTTAACTGGGCCCAAGGAGAGTGTCATCCCTTTGGGCCTTCTCTCTTTTAGCGTTTAATGACAGTGTTTCTGTGTGTCTTGCATTTGTTTGCATTTATATTTACCATGTTACCCTGGTTAATACAAAGTTTGGGTCATTTTTGATTACAGAGTTGATGAAAAGAGTAAAAAATACTTGAACCCATTTCTAAAGCAACGGAAACGTTCTCCAGCAGGCCATTACAGTGTAAGCTTGACATCGGTAAGTTGTCTGTCTTTCCCCCCATAGTCTTTTCTTTTATTCTTGTGCAAGTTCCAGCTGAAGCAGAACATTGCTGTGTTGATACATTTTAAGTTTAAAGCTTGAAAATAGCTTTGTTTTTTTCTATATCTACACAAGCTGACACTTACAATTCACTTGATTTCAGGTTTCTAATGAAAAGAACATCCTTCAGGCAAATAAGAAGAAATGGGAATACTCCAAGACAGATGTGCGTTTGCCAGAACTAAATCATCTCCCTGAACTGAGAGGAGTGGAAGGTATGAGCGTTAATGTCCACTACATAAAACCTGGATCCTAAATAAGTGGCAGGAAGCAGTCTGCATTACAACAGTCAGCTCTTGCTTCTTTAACATTGTATGCGTTGGTTGCATTTTGCAGCATGGCATCCCAGATATCTCAAAAAGGAAAATAAAACAGTTTCAGAGTCCCGGGTCCCTTCCCTTGCTGCTATTGACCTCCATAACCCAAGTCTGGCCTCACAGCAGGTAACAAAGCAATAAAATAGTTCATGCCGCTCTGCGTTTCTTTGGTTCAGGACTTTCTGAACAGCACGACCCACAAGTTTTCCACCTGGCTCTTAGCAGAAGTAAAACTTGGCTTGGTTTCTCAACTGTCTAAGTAGAAACACTGGAGGCCTTATGCTGGGGGGAAGGAGAAGAGTCACAGATAAATGTGGGGCTCTACTTGTCTCTCTGAGGTTACCTAAATACTGTGTTTCTTAAAAATAGCCATCTGAATTGTTGCCATTTCAGCCAGCTGGATCGAGGTAGAAGTAAACCTTCTTCTCCAGAGTTGAAGAGAGACCAGCAGGGATATGTGTTTTGAGCAGAACTGTTCTGGCTCTGTTATATGGTGAGGGGAGGAGTGCAGCAGGGAGCGAGAAAGTGTAGGAGCCAGGCATTCGGAAAGAAGGGAAACATTTGCAACTCTTAAAGATTACTTCCTCAGTAACACTGAGATGTTGTTTGGAAGTTGTGTATTTCCCTAGGCTGCTACTTTGGATACCTTGCTTCCAGTTGAGATTTGTCAGACTGTACTGGAGGGAAAAAAAAAGTGTATTGTTGGCATAATTTTTTGAAGTCTGATTTGATCAAAGAACAGTTGTATGTTGGCATTGTGTTTCCTAGACAATCGTTTCTCATTGTTCTCTCTATTTGATACTACACTTGGAAATTGAACTCTCCTTTTTTTTTTTCTTTTAAACTTCCCCATTTACAGATGTCAGGGACCTTGATGCCTGGTGCATCAGAAGCCAGTTTCCCCAGAGTTGAGCACTAGCGTTACGGAGAAGGAGATAACACTTGCCTTTAAAAGGTAGGCTTTAATTTCTACAGCAGAGCCTCCTGGTGTTTTTCAAATGGGTTGTTTCATGAACACTTAACTAGCTGGGAGGTGCGATGGGAAAATCCTTTTACGCTTCACACTCTGGGTTAGGACTTGTAGCTATGACACACTGCTTACTGAGGGCAGCATGCAGCTTCCTGTACAGATACTGAAGTGGGCTGCAGCAGGTAAATCATTTTCCTGGCTGAGGTGCTAGGTATTGGTGTTGGAAATTAGTCACCTCGTGAATTTGGGAGTTGACGAAGCTGGTAGAATAACTAAAAGGGGGAAATAGGTGCTTAATAATGATGTTATGCAATTTAACTTAATCTAAATTTTTTAATGTAGCTGTTGAGCAGTTCTCAAAGTGGTTTTGTCTGCAAGAAAACTCATAGAAAAGGTTGTGTGGTTTTTTTGTTGTTGTTGTTTCATTTGTTTGTTTGTTGAGGTATTGTTACCTCTTGTTGCTCAGCATCTTCCAGGGAGTCTGTTGCGTGTCGGAGTTTGTCATGCCTCTTGAAAGCGGGAACTCCAATGCTTTGCTGATGGTTTTTACTCTCATGAGCACCCCTCTTGCTCATCTCACTGAGGCTGGACAGAAGGACCGCACCTTGCAGAGGGAGCAGAAGTTGGGGAAAGAGAAAGCGGGAAGGAGGCAAGGTGCCCTGGAAGGCTCCTAAGAGGCTGTGCTCCAAAATCTTGCTGGCTCCATTGGAACCTTGTGTCCTGCATAGATGGGCTTGTCATTGCAGTACTGTTAATGTGCGGGTGCAAACTGTGCCCCTTAGTTTTACAGTTTGGGCTCCAGTGTTTCCTTTTTGAGGAGGGGGAGCAACTGCTAAGTCTGAAATGTGTTTTTAGCCTTGTGCACAAGTGCTGCACACGCTTTTAATCTATGCGAGTGTATTTGGCACATACATTCAGGTGATGTGATGGCTTAAGAAAAGAAGAAAAATCACTGGGATGGGAAGCAGTCCTGATAATATAAATGGGGAAAAAGGAGCATTACTAAAGTTGTCTCACCTGTGAAACATAAAGGTGTAAGTGCACAGCTGTAGGAAGTGCACAGCTAGTAATAAATAAAAGTAAAGGAAGCCTATCACCAGGGAATACCTGTGTGTTTTTGTTTTCCTACATCATCCTGCTTTTCTCCTCTTGATGCAGGTGGCTGAAACAGTGGGAAGAACCCACCTGAGTCTCCAGGTGCTAACACCACGTGGTCTCTGGAGAAGAGAGATCTCTTACTCTCATGTTAGCACAGCAGACTGCGATGGGAAGTGGCATGGGTCCAGTCTGAGGACAGAGCTCTCGCTGCCCCGTTGCTGCTGGATTTCTTGCATGCAAAACAGCTCTTGAAATGTTGACTTCCTGGCTTAGGGCCAGGTCTTGACAGGCTGCTCAGAAAGAAATAGCGGTTGTCGGTGTATGACAGGCAGACGCTGCTCTGGAGTATTTCAAAGGAGGCTGGGCTTTCTTTTGTCTAACTACTGCCCTCTCAAGAGGGTTTTCTTTTTAAATGAATGGTGACAAGAGTAGATAGCTGCTGGATTTGGTATGTTTTGATGGGCAAAGGAAAACATCTTTGTCTTGGAAAAATGTCCTTGAAGAAAATGTTTGTGCAAGAAATACAATGTTTAAATGTGTAAATGTTCCTAACCATCTGAAACTGTTCCTCCTTGCTATGCTCAGCAGCATGTGTGCACTTGCGTTAGGTTCCTTTTCCCTCCATGCTCTCTCCCCCAGTCTTTGGTCAATTGTCTTCTGGGTGTTAAACTGGGCCTGCTGTTTGGCTGCGCTGGATGAATGGGTGGCCTCTGTTAATGGCGAAGGAAGAATATCGGTATAAAATACTGAGCTGCGATGCGATGGCATGTGAAAAGGCTTTTGTGAGTGCGCGGTAAGTCCCTTAAATCATCAGTCCTTTAGGTCCCTGGGGGGAATGGGACTTGGGGAATGGGACTGAGTGTAAACTTCAGCAGCAGCTTGAGGTGAGAAAAAGAACAGATCACTTGTATCTTTGGACTGTTACGAGACCACTTTTGCTTACCTGCTGTCAAGTTGGCTTCAGTCAGTTCTGTGGTATCGCTGTGTTGCCCTCAACCCTGTGTTCTGGCAGCTCAAGGCTCTAGGGTGTAGATAATTTTGGAGCTTGTTGCCTGTCCACAAAATAGGCCCACTGATGTATCATGCCAGAATACAGTATGAATGTCATCACATTTAGAGCTCTGTGGCTATGCTGTGATTTGACAGGTACACTACAATTTTTAAATAAAAGGATATTTAAATTCCAAATTTCTTGGTACGCGTGTGTGACTGCAAATGTAAACTGTGCTCACCTAGTCTTCAGTGGACATAAACTTGGCATTATATCTGCTCGTTCATATGGTGGCATTGCCTGTGTTGAAAAACAGGACTTTTGGAGCAGTTTTTATTTAACACCTGAGATCTAGTTTTCTTGCAACCATCTACAAGCACAGGTTCCTAATGGCCCTCAGCAGCATCCAGACAGCATGCAGCTGAGTGCGCTCTTCTGCAGTGTGCCCTTTACCTTTCCAGCTCAGAGTCGAATACCCCTGCTGTTTGGAGTCCTCAGGAGGCATGTGGACTGTATGGCCCCTGGTACCCCCTACTCCTTTTCCACTCACTCTCTTGCGGATGAGAGCTATTTCTGATACTTTCTCAGTTAACAGCCTTCCGGGATCATGTCAGACGGTGTGTCCTGGAAAGAAAGGAAATACAAGATGCCACTTAGCTTCTGCTAGGAGTTCTCGTTTCTCTTTTCAGCTAGCATATGGATTTCCCTCCTTCTTCAGAGCTCTTTAGATGGGCCAGCCCTTAATGACTAGAGGGTGGGAAAGTTACTGAAACCATAGGGCCCTTGCTGAGAGGCAGCTTCTCTGGACATACCAAGGAGGCCTGGAAGAGGAGGTAAAAATCACATCTTCTGTGTGGATAACAGAACAAACACGCTGGGATCCTGCAGCCAGAACTGCAGCTGGCACCTGTGGACAGGCTGTTCAACTGGTTTTGTTGTGCTGGCTGCTGGAGGGACTGGATGGTTGGGAGGCACCACGAGGGCAGTGGTTATAACCTCTGTTTCCCCATGACTAGTGCTCAGTGTGGCTCCCATTCCAGGCACTGGTTCACATGCCCATACCAGCAAAGCCAGGCTGGCGTTACCATAATGGAAATGTCTTTCTTAAGGCTAAGAAACCACACAGCTTTGGTAGTTGTAGCGTGTCTTGAGAGAAGGAGAGTCCTGTACCCCTGAGCGGTGAGAGTTTCCCATCACGGGGTGACTTTGAGGGGATGCTCTGCAGGAGCGACAAGAGCCGAGTGCCTTGTTCATGTTTAAGAACACGTTGACAGGGTTTTAATTCACATTATAAAACGGAAAGCTCAACGTAATCTTTGACTTAGGCAAACCATTCCCCGCTGAAAATGTTTAGGGGAATCCTCCTGCCATCCGCCTGCGGGCTGCTTTTCCCTACATCGTTTGAGATGGCCAAGATCTTTGATTTTATTACTGGGGGAAAGAAGCTCCAAGAGGACGAGGCGTACCAAAGCTCCACGCGGATTGTTACGAACTGCCGCTGCCCCGAACCACGGCCGTAGCAGGCGCCCCGAGGGCCCCGGGCAGCTCCCGCGGCCAAGAAACAGCAGCAGCAGCCGCCCGTCAGCGGAAGGGGCGGTGCGGAAGCGGCGGGCGCCCGGCGGCAGGGCCGGGCCGGGCGAGGCGGCGCGGCCATGGCG
>VXAL01014472.1:0-26514 GCA_013399475.1 Chauna torquata | reverse complement strand
GGCCGCCGCGCGGCTGACGGCCGTGTCCCCGCCGCGGCGGCAGGCCCAGCAGCGCTGCGAGGGCTGCCAGAGCCTCTTCGGCGAGTACTACTGCGGCGTGTGCCACCTCTTCGACCGCGACAAGAAGCAGTACCACTGCGACGAGTGCGGCATCTGCAGGTGCGTGGCGCCTCACGCCGGGCTCCCCCCTGTCCCAGCCGCGCTGCCCCGGCTCCGGGCTCCGGGTTTGGGTGGGAGGCGAGCTGGGCGCGCCTGACTGGATGCTCGTCTCCTCAGGATTGGCCCGAAGGAGGACTTTTTCCACTGCTCAAAATGCAATTTATGTCTAAGCTTGAGCCTTCGAGGAAAGCACAAGGTAAGAACGCGCCGGTTTGTTCCTTATGTTAAAAAAAAAAAAGTGGTTTTGCTAACAAAAGGTGACCGCCTTGGCCTGATCCACGGCCATGCAGACAGTGGGAGCAGCAGGTTCTTGTCTTTCTCTAAGTGCACCTGTCCCAAACGGCAACGTGGAGCGCTCCTGGGTCGGCTTCGCTCACAGCTGAAGCTACAGAAAACACACACCTCGATCATCTGCCACCCTTCTTCTGAAAGGTGTTGATCACGGACCTGACAGCGTTTAAGCCTGAGCTCCCGTCTCTGCCACAGCATGGGAAGAGCTAGGCTGCTTGCTGCTGAGCGAGTTCTAGGAACCATTTCAAGATGTATTTTTTTGAGTATTCTTATGCTAAGCCACCTGTTAATCTTCAGAACTTCAAGCCTAAATGAAAACAGTAATGTTTCTTACATCTTTTCTTATCTGTCTCTAGCAATTTTAGAGTTAAAAAAAAATAATAAAATGCAGGTATCAATACAGTAGAGTAACTTTTTCCTTTGCCTTTGCAAAGTGCATCGAAAATGTCTCCAGGCAGGATTGTCCAATATGTTTGGAGGTGAGCTGCTTCTTTTTGACTCTTGAAATTGCATGTGGATATATTGTTGGCTATCTTTGAATTTAACATTTTTCTTTTCTCTAATACTTGTCTTGAAACAGGATATTCACACATCCCGTGTTGAAGCTCGTGTTCTGCCATGTGGTCATCTTCTTCACAAGTAAAGCATTGCAAATGTTTGAGAATTGGGAATACCTGCTGCCTTGTGTGTGCTGCTTATTCAGCAGTACTACAGGCCTTGATGACGAGTATGCCTGGTTTCCAAGGGACCCATGTGGTAGAGGGTCATCAAGAAGTACTTTCTTCAGAAAGGATGTCTTACTTCCACAGTCAAGTAAATCTTGGCAGTGGTGGAGGATTCGTTCTGAACTTTTCCTGTGCTCAGTTTCCTTTTGTTACTACTTAATATCACGAATTCTGTAGAGGTCCCTCACCTTGGTGTAGGAAGCAGTTGGACAGTGGTTTTGAGACGCTGGTGCTAGCTTATGCACTGAGTTTTAATTTCTTTCCTTAGACACGCCCGAGACCACGGAATGCTTTGTTAAGCTACAAAACCTGCCCGCTTTAACGAGCTTTTATTGTGTAGTGATACATAGTGCTAGGTGTCTTTGGAAGAATGATTACAGCAGGGCCGCCTGTTTCCCTTCCGTCCTGCTCCCGCTGTAACTTTGAGATGACATTTTCCCTGCATGCTAAGTTAATGGCCTCTGTGTTTGATGGAGGTCTCTCCAGATTGAATCTTCCCTCAAACTTACCTTGTGATGCATCAAAGTCCATTTTTTCAGCAGTCTCGAACCACACAGCTCTTGTCATATTGTTGTCTCTGTTCTCTCATGTTACTGCAGAAGACCTTAGAATGGAATCAGGTCTGCTTTAACTCTGCACGTTTGCCTAAGTACCAGATGATTTTGTGGGGAAGCTTTCTTTTTGTTTGGACTCCAGATGTTTTTTAACTTCTGGTCTGGGGATAGTTACGTGCCTTTCCCCTTTGTTCATCCAAATGCATTACTGGTCAGTAACTGCGTTCTTCTTACTGAACCTCTTGTTGTGTTTTCTTTTCAGAACATGTTATGAAGAGATGTTAAAGGAGTAAGTATTTCTAAACCTTTCTTGTCTTGGTATGGTTGTAATCCAAGCAGATGACTTGAAGAGGCAGAGATCGTGATGCCGTTCCACTACCCAGGAACTTCAGGGCAACTTCTAAAGGGAAAGGAGGCTTTTAATTTCCAGCTCTGTTTGCAAGAACTTATATTTGCTATGTTTCTCTCTGACTTGTGTGATGAGAAACTTGACTTTTGAGTGGACTTGTTCCATGGCCCTGCTCCATCTTCTGAATTAGACTTTTTTTTTCCCCCCTTTTTTCCAGAGGTTATAGGTGTCCTTTGTGCATGCACTCAGCTTTAGATATGAGAAGGTACTGGCGCCAGCTGGATGATGAAGTAGCACAGACTCCTATGCCCACAGAGTATCAGAACATGATGGTGGAGGTAAGAGATCAGGCGTGCACTGATGCCTCTACTCTCGGCAGATCTGCACCTCTCCCTTACCGGCAGTAGAGGGCACTAGGAACTTGTCCTGGGTCAGAAGCCAACCTGACTCAGGGAATGATGAAGAAATGTCATGTGTCGCCTTACAGTGTCATCTACTGGATTTAAAAACAAAAGCACTTCCCAACCCCACTAGAGGGGAAAGAAAGAGGGGAAAAAAAAAAAAAACACCCAACAACAACAAAACAAAACCAGAAAGTGCCATAATGTCTCACAGTGGAGAAAAGGCTTGGTCTTCGGAAGTATCTTGCTTTCTCCTGTAGTGTTAGGTGCTGTCCAAGCAAAAAGCAGAAACATTTGATTTATTTTTTTTAACACCTTGGAGCTTCATGTTCCAGAGTAACCATGCTGGGTTTTTTTCTGCAAAAATATTCAGCTATTGATTTGTGCAAGGCTAGCAAACAGCGACTTCTGTTTCCGTTTCTTTGTTGTCTCAGAACGTTGAAACTGGGTGCCGCTTGCTAGTAAGACTGAATTAAACCACTCTGGTCAGTGATCTGGTTGCATCTGTTCTGGTTTAGACAACACATCCTAATGACTCTTGGAGTTGGAATATTAGGAAAAAATCTCTTCACTGCGTGTTTTGAGAAGAGCATTCACTTTTGACCGTCTGACGTAGCAGACTAGCTGATGTTGCTGTTGTTAATCCGCTCTCATTTTCACTTGAGGGTTTCTCTGATGTTTTGCTACATCAAGAGAAAAAGCTGAAACATGTCTGTCCCTGTAGCTGCAACCTGAAAAGTTAAATCAGCCCTGTATATTCCTCTGCTGCCTTTAACTAGAAAATATTTTTGGCATTGTGCCCTGATGGCAAGCCAGTTCTGTGGCTGCTAAAAGCATAGTTGTACTATGTTGTCAAGTGTCCTGTTGATGCTACAGCCTCTCTCTCTTCTTTTCTGTGTACGTAGATCCTTTGTAATGATTGCAATGCCCGGTCTACAGTGCAGTTCCATCTCCTAGGCATGAAGTGTACAAACTGTGAATCATACAATACTGCCCAAGATGGAAAATCCAAGCAGTCTGTGGAGTAGTGGTGACTAAATGTGCTGCATACGGCTGGACAAGGAATACTCTACTGTGGAAGAGGCTTTCTATTAGCAAAATAATAATAAATTGTCAGTAAAAATTGTTCCAAGTTGTCACAGCAACAGTGAAGATTTTCTGCTGGTGCAAAGGAGCCCTGCAAACAGTGTCCCCCTCCCTCGTACCTGGGGCACCACGTAGTTGGGAAGCTGCCCATCAGGCAGTGCGATACCCGACAAGGGTTAGTCTCTGGAGAGAGTGGCACCCTTTGGGAGCGGTCTGCCCTGCCAGAGAAGAGACAGCCTGGAAGAATAACGAGAGATGCAAAATGGGAAACTGCTGTAAGCAGCAGCTGTCAGAGCAGAACATGTTTTGGGGCAGCCGAAGGTTGTGAGTGTAACGCAGGGTGGAGGTATAGCTGCTCTGGCTGCAGCTGTTGGGGAAAATTGGTAGCTTTGAGAGCGGCCTTTTACATAACGCTGACATCTGCAAAGTTTTGCACGAGTACATTTTGTTCCTTTGAAATGACGTATTTGTTCTAGGGCCTTGGAGCCATCAGTGCAAGCGGATGGAAAGGGTTGAGCTTGCAGAAATTGCATCCCTTGGTTTGATTTGTCAACACATTTGTGCACGTGCACACACAGTGTACAAGTTTCATTTCAAAAGCAACGCTGGTCTGCGTTGGGTACACGTGATGAATGGCCTAAAAATCGTGCTGCAAGGCTGCCCTCTCCCACGGGTACACACCTCGCCTGGTGTCTCTTCACTCAGATTCCTTTGCCAGCTGCAGTTACATTCACACACTTTTTTTTCTTCAGTTGCTTTACTCACTTACAAAGGCCTAGGTGCCGTAGGGTTTTAGGCAGGTAGTAGCGCGATGTTGCGGTGGTTTAGTACATTTAGTGAAGCACGTACCCTTGTCTTGTCAGGACTGACGTCAGGCCGATGAATCCGGCTGAGCCTGGGCTGTTTGCTAAAGTAACAGCAGTTCACAGAGGGACTTGCGTAGCACAGGGACCTGCTTTCTGTAATCCTTTTTTTTTAACGTCTTACTTCGTTGTGGGCAGAGAAGGTACAATGGAGAAGTGCTTCTGAAAAACAAAAACAGCAAGCAAAACCTCCCACCCTTCTCTTTTGTGTGATAACCTGCCCAAAGTGTTTTGCAGACTAAACATCACAAAGTTACTAGTTTCTGAGAATTTCAGAACGTGCAGTGTCCAAATTACCTGAAAGGTGCGGGGGAAAAAAAAAGTTTCACTCTACCATACAACTACTTGTCTTCAACTTGCTCTGTTGTAAAGCAGCAGACTTCCTGATTCTGGCAGTGCCCCTGTATGTGTGAAATATTAGGAATCGGATGATAGTGTTACTGTAGTTTGCTTTTCCTTAAGTACCATTTTCTGAAGCACTTTTCTCACTGCTATAAATAAATGTAAACCAACGTCTATTAAAACAAATTATAATGTGACGTGCTCTCCTTTTACGTGCGTGCTTTCTAGAAATTCCCAGGTGATGTTAAACCAAGATTCAACGCTGTTTTCACCCCGAGGGTGGCCAGGCACTGGAGCAGGGGCCCTCTCGCACCGACAAATTCCTCCGCGAGGGCAGCGGCACGCTGCTTGCCTTGCTTCTTGCTCCGCGGAGCCGCAGGACGGTGCTTGCAGAAAGCAGGCGTGTTTTTTGTCTCGGGAACGGCGCTGGGTGCAGCCCGCTGGGGGAAAATAAGCGGAGTCACCCAGCAGCACCGCAGGAGACCGTGGTGAGCAGATGTGGAGGGAGCGAGCGTCACCCTCCTGAGTCATGGTGACTCCATAAAAACAAGCAGCAGCCGCTGCCAGGCAAGCAGCAAATTAACTGTGCCCTGCCAGGGGGAGGTCTCATTAAAGCTGAAACTAGAGCGACTGTGTCGTCGGAGCATCGGGAGCGCAGCGGCTGCTGCAGCCGGGTTTACGTGGGGCCCAGCCTGGTGTCTTTGCTCTTCTGCCCCAATCCTGCCCGCCCCCTCCCCTGTCCAAGCCGGGGTACAAGTGACGCTGTTGGACGTGGGCGCCCGTGGGGCAGAGGAGGTGCTTTGGGCTGAGGCTGGCTTGCTCAGCCGGCGTGGGAGAGCTGCAGGTGGGGAGCCACGCGTGGGGCCAGGTGGGCTGCAGCAGCTCGTCCCAAGCCCATAAATAGCCTCGGGGCCAGCCTCTGGGGGAAGCAGGGCTTTTGTGGCGCGGTACGTAGCGCTGCGGGTGTCCTCCTGGTTCCCCTTGGCTGTGCCGGAGCACCTGGGGGTGCAGGGGGGACCGGAGTGGTGCTTGCAGAGGCAGAGGGGGGCTGCTCTCAGAGTGGAGCTGGTGGCCTGAGCTGTCTTCAGAAGCAAAAGTGCAGGAGGAGGGTGGGGGCTTGGCTCCTCGCTGCTCCCCTCCACCCTTGTGCAGGTCGGGTTTGGGGCTGGGTGTCGCAGGCAGCGTCTGTCTGAGGGGAGGGGGTCTGGGCAGGGGGCTGGTTTGGTCCTGGGGCTGCCAGTCCCTGCTGCCGTGGACGTGTTGAGTGAGGTGTTCCTACAGAGCTGACATCTCCGCTTGACATTCACCTCCAGCAGGTGGTAAGGAGACTATCCTCTTTCTCACAGAAGACGGTTTTGGTTCCTCTCTCGCAGCTGCCAGCAAGACCCCCGGCTGCTTGGAAGCCACCTCCAAATGTGTGCTGTTGCTTGGTGGCTTCACCTTCACCAGCTGGATGGAGACCTGCTCCCAGGTAAGCTCTGGCATGGTGGTTTTGGCTGCGTGGAAGCAAGGCTGGAAGGATGGAAACGTTCAGGGGATGGCCTTAGATCTCTTCAAGGTGTGGTTTTGCCTTGAGTGTTGCTGCTCTGAAAGTGCCTTCCCCCTGGCTTTGAAAGGACAGACAGATGAGGTCTCTGAGATGAATCTGAGCAATGCTGTTCTTCTGTGCATCTTCAGCAGTTACAGTTCTCCTCCAAAAGAGGAGGAAAAAAATCCCCTGACCACCCTTGTATTTGAGAAACGCACTGATGACAAATGCTGGGACAGAAACCATTTCCACCAGGAATCCTGGTAGCAGGGGGTGGGATTTGGGTGGTGACTGCAGAAGCAGAGGTAGCGTGGAGAAGTGCTTGTGTGCTCAGGGCGTACAGCACAGCTGGGAAAAGGCATAAAGAATTCCTTATGGTACTCAAAAACTAGTGACTGGAGTGAATGGATATTTCGAAATAGATTGGTGAGCTGCGGGGAGCCCTTGTGGGCTCCAACGCCAGGGCAGGCAATCGTAGCAACTCGTCCCTTAAGCGTCTTGAAGGATTTGTGCCGATGGGTGGGGAAAAGGAGACTGTGAGGGCTGGGCTTGCCCGCCCGAACTGGGGGCTGCTGTTGCCACTGGTGCGCCCGTGAGCATGGGGCAAGGATGCTTTCACCCCGCTGCTGGGAGTGGATGCTGCTGGAGATGGCTGGAAGCAGCAATCCGGCCTTATTTCGAAACAAAACACCATCATCATCATCACCAACAAGAACACGAAAAGCCGAACAGAAAAATGAACCCTGCAAGCAACTGCCAGGGAGAAACAGACGCAGTAAATTCTTCTTTAACTCAATGAAATGTGTCTTTAAAGAGCCGCAGTGCTCCAGGGCTGCCGCTGGCTGTATGGAGGTGCAGGCGGAAGGGGGCACAAATCGGGGAGGACTCGGCCGGTCGGGGCTGAAGGACGTCCTGCGCGCATTGCTGCTGGGGAGCACGGCGGGATACGCAGGCTCGCGGCAGGGCAAGGCTGAATTTACGTGCGTCTTCCCACTATCGCTTCCGCAGCGCTTTGCTCATTACCAGCAAATTGTTTCCTGCTTGTCCTTTTTTTTTTTTTTTTCCCTCCCTCTCTCCTTGCAAAAATTATTAGGTAAATGAACTGACAGTATCTTGTAGTGCAGATGCGAAGCAAACGTCAGAAAGCTCAATACCGAAGTAGTCTTTGACTGTGTTGCTAAATCTAAACCCATGCTGGTCAAGTCCACAACCAAGCAGATTTTATGCTAAATTCTATGCTAATTTTATCGCAGCTGGAAATATTCCTATTCGGGTTTCAATCACAAGACTGGGCTGAAAGAAAACCCTTAGTTCAGCTGAGCTTCGGAAGAGCAGCTCCCTCCCCAGCTGCACTTCTGCGTGAGGCTGAGAATGAAAATGATACCGGGGGTGGGCTCCGACCGGCTTTGATGCTTTCCTCTCTTGCTTTTGGTATTTGCGGCTGCTCTAACAAGGGGAATTTCTCTCTTTTAAAGTTGGGCTGAGCGTGCAGCTCTCAGCAGCTTTGGCCTGGGGGCAGCCAGGGTCTTAAACGTGTTGCGTCGGCACTGCTTTTTCCAACAGGCTTCCCAACGCGCCCACAGCAGCGGGCAGCTCAGCGTCTCGGTGCCGAGGTGGTGGAGGCGAGGTGGAGAGCTGAGAACGGGGGGAATGCCCGTCTTCCTCCCCACCCAGCAGCAGCCGAGTCCCCCACCTGGGGTGGGAACGGCCGATTCCTGGTGCTGCAGCTCGCCCGCCTGAGGATGAGCATCGCCTCAGAGGTTTTACCCCTTGGTTTGGGTACTTGGGGGGGGACAGCCCACCCACGAGGTGCTCCACGAGGTGCAGGTGGGAGAGCTGTGCTTTTTGCCCCAGGTGTCACACTGGTTGCCTTCTCCTCTTCCTCCTTTCCACGTCAGATGCCTGCAAAGGGAGGATTTGGCTGGCTGGAGCAAGGGGCAGCAGCTGGAGAACCCGATAGCAGGAGCTGGACTCCCGTATCGTGCATCGAGCTTGGCACAGAGCCCTTATTCCCTCTGCCAGGGACACGGAGTGCATCGCGCAGCAGAAAATGAATGGCTTTGAGATGAAGATAAAACGCGGTGGATAAAGATGGGCAGGGAGCTTGTGTGGGCAAGAAGGCGCTGCAGGAAGAGCTGGCCTCTCCCGTGGAGATGCCGGACGCAGCCTCCTTTTGTGGGGCGAGGAGAGCTGAAGTCCTGCGCACACGGGGTGGTGCAGAGTGTGCTCTGCTCCCGTGGCCCTGGGGTCCGTCCCTTCCTCCTGGGGAAGCTGAGGGAAGCAGGGATGGGGAGGTGGGCGGCTGCTTTGCGCTGAAGCCACCCCAGCAGGAACGTCCAAACCTGCTGCCCACCACCGAGACCAAGTCCTCTCTCTGGTGCACAGCAAAATGAGGACCAGATGGGATTGTTGCTGCCTGGTGGGAAAAACTCTGCATTCCAGCGGGCTGTGGATATAAACAAGGTCGGGGAGCTATTAATAAAGCCAAGGCTTGCTGAGGAATGCAAACTCCGGGGTGGGGTGGGGTGGGGGGACCCAGAAGCAGAGGAGCGTGGGTCTGGGGGCTTCTGGAGCTGGCTGGTGGCAGCGGCATCCCCAGGGCTGAGGCGCTGCCCCTGCCCAGAAGCCATCTGTCTTCCTGCCCAGCTGGAGCGAACACAAGCAGCGAAATGCTCTGGGCGTCTTTCTCAGCTGGGCTCTGTTTATAACCGAGCCCCAGCAGAGCGTCTGCCTGCCCAGCTCGCAGCAGGGCTGGTGCAGGACCCCTGTGCTCTCCCCGTGCCCTCCTCTGGCGGTGCTGGAAACGGGGCGATTTCCCTGCTTTTTCTCCTTGATGGCCACAGTCTCACCGTAGGGTTGGGGTGGGAGGAAGCTTGCGCATGAGACTCGTAACTATTTTTCTGGTTGCCCTGGCAAGTGGCTTTGTTTTTCTAAGTGCAGCAAGAAACTAAACACCTTGGAGCTGTTTGGAGATTGTGAGTGGCAGGGGCATGGAAGTGGGGGGATCATGGGTGGGCTTCTGTGTGCCCTCAGGAGGCTGCTTGCTGGTGGGGGAGTCCACGTGAAGCTCAGATTTTCACCCCGCTCTGGTTGCAAGGTGATGTGAGACCAGGAAAGGGTCAGGACAGAAACGGCTCCACAGTCCTGAACACACGCTGATTTCTGCTTAACCAGTCTGGAGACGAGAGGGGGGGAAAAAAAAAAAAAACAAGGCTAAAAATAACAATGCACAAATGCGCTCCTGGATACTACCGAAACAAGTTGGTTGGGCTGGAGGCCAAGAGTTTTTGTTGGAGGTACTTGTGAGCCACGAGAGCTGAAGGAGAGGGCTTCCTCTTGCTTGTCAGCACCAGCTTGCTGCCGGTGGCCACGTTCACATGGGGACAGCCTGAGAAATGACCTTTAAAAATGAGTGGCAGCTGAGGATGACGGTACTCCAGAGGCATGTGCTAGATGGGCTATGGGAAAAAACTCGGTGATGCATGGCCCTTGTGTTGTGAGTTTTCTAGTATTTTTTGGTTAAAAGTAACAGCTGCTGGAGCTGTAGGATCATATAGCTACGAGCTGTAGAAACCATTTTGGTGCCTGGACTTGATGGTCTTGAAGGTGTTTTCCAACCGAGATGATTCTATGACTCTTTGTAGGGAAAGTCAAGCTGATGCCTTCATCTCCAGTCTGAGTCACTGTGTGCTAACCACGGTGCTTGTGCCCTGGGTGGAGATTGCTGCCCTGCGTGCCGGGGTTCCCAGATCATAAACGAGCTGCTCTCACCTGGGTGTTAATTACTTCATCAGACAAGCATTGCTGCAACCAGCACCTATCTCTGCTAAGGCAATGCTTGACTAACTCACCATTAATCCCACCAGGAGCCTGACACGACGGCTTGCTAAAAGCACAATTAGTGGGGCTGGACGAGCAGGGGTGGTGACACCAGCCCGCCGTCCTCCGAGCGGGACCGTGTCCTCGGTGGTGCTGCGTCCGCACCGTGCTGCCGGCCGGGGGAACGTGCCGTGCTGGGCGCAGCTATGCGAGCTATGTTTTCTAATAAATAAAGCATCTCGGAGATGGGGGAATCCGGCCAAAACGAGGGAGGGGAGAAGCTTTTGGAAAAATCAGGAGGCTGTTGCTGGTTTTGTAAATAAAGGAAGCTTGTGGCATAGATATCCTGCTTTTTTTTGGGGGGGGGGGGCTTTTTAAGCCATGCCGTGGCTGGTGGTTTTTTGGTTTTGTTTTGTTTTGTTTTTTTTCCTCCTTCTCTTCCCTTTGCATTGCCATCATGCTGTGGGAGGAGGGAGATCCCTGGGGAAGCTGGAGGCAGGGGGCAAGACGGGAGGTGTGTGGGGCATCGCCACGGAGGCAGGCAGCGCCAGAGGCCCTTGCCTCCACAGCAGCCCCTTGCAGAGGCTGTTCCCCACGATAAACTGCTGTTGTCGAATGCTTCTGCTATTTTAGTCGGGGCCCTGGCGGGTGTGCAGCACCCTGGACGTAGCGGGGCACGTTCCCTGCTGCCTCCTCCAGGGAGCCTGGCAGGGTTTGGCCACGCAGAGCTGCTCCGGTGAAGCCGGAGGAAATGAAATAATGTGAAGGCAGTAATTACCGTTCCCGTACTTCATCACAAAATCGAATCAAAACTGTTGTTGTCGAGTCATTTCTTTTACAGGGCCTTTTTAACTGCGTGTAAAATATATATGAACATCTGAGTTAATGGGAGTCACCGGTGGAAGCTTTGGGAGAGCTCTGGGCTTTACCTGCGGGTGGATGCAGTAACTGGCAGCTCCTTGTTCTTTGAAAAGAGGTGAATTTGACATCCCTGCACAGGCCGTTCAGGCTGACACCTTGCTGCCCTCGCTTTTGCAAAGGGAGGACGGAGCAGGGACACCTCTTCACGACAGCCGGGCGGCAAGGCTGAAGGGCCACCCAAAGCTTTCCTCCGAGACATGGGGACACGCCACCATCGCCACCACGTCCTCCTCCGTGATAAGGGGACCCATCGGACAGCAAAGCCTGCTGGCAGCCCACGGCTCGTAGCATCCCTCTGCTTGCCTTCTGGCAGGCGTAGCGGGTTGATGCCACGCTCGCTTCCCTGCTGGCTGCAGAAAGGCAGCGCTGCTGCTGCAAAAAGGAGCATCTGCCCTCGAGGAGGTGGACACCGTCACTCATGCGTGCTTCCTGCCACTTGTCCAGCCACACGGCGGTCCTGCGGCGAAGGTGGGTCTCCAGACCCACGTCACCCGAGGGTTTTCGCCAGCGGCACTGCTCCGGTTTTCAGCATGTCCTGCTGGTTTGGGATTTTATCGATGCTACTGTTATTGTTATTGCAAGATGGCTTATAGGCGTGCAATACACCTGACATTTAGCGCCCAAGCCTGCGGTTAAGAAAAGAAATAACTCTTTTAAGAAAATACAGGGCAGCAGTAATGAATGGTACCCAATGAGCAAGTCAGAAATGTGCCATATGCACTACAATGGGAAAAAAACATATCTTGACCAAATCTTACATTTCTCTCAAGAAGACAGCCGTAATTGTCACCTCATTCTTTAGCTGACCAAGTCCTAGCTGTTCCCATACTGTGCGATTTGGGGTGAACATGGCGTATTTGCTTATTATTTGATGCTTGGAGTCTTTAGCTACCACCTCTGTGAAAATCTTCCTTTTTGGAAGCCGGCTCTGGGCAATTTGCTTTTTCTGTCCTCTGTTTCCCATCTATTCTGGTTATTGGGAGACGAGTCTCCTAGGGCCTGACAGGGTCCGTCTGACAGAGGAGGGGAAAGGCCAGTAAGGCTGGTGTTATGGTGGCAGTCAGTTACAGACCACCCAAACAGGGATGAAGAGGCAGATGAAATATTCTACAAGCAACTAGGAGAAGTCTCACGACCGCTAGCCCTTGTTCTCATTGGGGACTTCAACTTCCTAGATGTCTGCTGGCAACACAGTACAGGCTGAGGTACTTGATGCTTTTTTTGCCTCAGTCTTTATTAGTCAGACCAATTTTTCCCAGGGTACCCAGCCCCTGAGTTGGAAGATGGTGACAGGGAGCTAGATGAAGTGCTTATAATCCAGTGGGAAACTGTAAGTGACCTACTACATCATTTGAACGTTCGCAAGTCTATGGGGCCAGATGGGATTCATCCAAGGGTACTGAAGGAGCTGGTGGAAGTGCTCACCAAGCCATTTTCAATAATTTACCAGCAGTCGTGGCTAACTGGGGAGGTCCCAGTTGACTGGAGGCTAGCAAATGTGATGACCATCTACAAGAAGGGCAGGCAGGGAGGACCTGGGGAACCACAGGCCTGTAAGTCTGACCTTGGTGCCAGGGAAGGTTATGGAGCAGATCATCTTGAGTGACATCACACGGCACGTATGGGACAATCAAGTGATCAGACGCAGCCAGCATGGGTTTATGAAGGGCAGGTCCTGCCTGACTAACCTGATCTCCTTCTGTGACAAGATGACCCAATTAGTAGTTGAGGGAGAGGCTGTGGATGTTGTCTACCTGGATTTTAGTAGTTTGACACCATTTCCCACAGTATTCTCCTGGAGGAACTGGCTGCTCATGGCGTGGACAGGTGTACAGCTCTCTGGGTGAAGAACTGTCTGGATGTCTGGGCTCAGACGGTCCTAGTGAACTGAGTTCAATCCAGTTGGTGGCCAGTCACCAGTGGCCTCCTCCAGAGCTCAGACCTGGGCCCAGTTTTGTTGAACATTTTTATCAGCGGATGAGGGGATTGAGTGCACCCTCAGTAAGTATGCAGATGATAGCAAGTTGGGTGGGAGTGTTGATCTGCGTGAGGGTAAGAAGGCTCTACAGAAGGGTCTGGATAGGCTGGACCAATGGGCCATGTCTAATTGCATGACATTCAACAAATGTGAGCACCGGGTCCTGCACTTGGGCCATAACAACCCCACGCAGCAGTATAGACTTAAGGAAGAGTGTCTGGGAAGTTGTTCTGCAGAAAAGGACCTGGGGTGCTGGTCAACAGCCAGCTGAACATGAGCCAGCAGTGTGTTCAGGTGTCCAAGAAGGCCAATGGCATCTTGGCCCGCATCAGAAATAGTGTGGCCAGCAGGACCAGGGAGGTGGTTGTCCCCCTGTACGTGGCACTGCTGAGACCGCACCTCAAGTACTGCGTTCAGTTTGGGGCCCCTCACTACACGAAGGACACTGAGTTGCTCAGGTGTGTCCAACAAGAGCAACGGAGCTGGTGAAGGGACTAGAAGACAAGACTTATGAGGAGCAGCCGAGGGAACTGGGGCTGTTTAGTCCAGAGAAGAGGAAGCCAAAGGGAGACCTCATCGCTCTCTACAACGACCTGACAGGAGGTTGCAGTGAGGAGGGTGATGGTCTCTTTTCTCAGGTGACAAGTGATAGGACACGAGGAAACGGTCCCAGCTTGTGCCAGGGGAGGTTTAGATGGATATTTGGGAGAATTTCTCCATGGAAATGGTGCTTAGGTATTGGAAGGGGCTGCCCAGGGCGGTGGTGGAGTCCCCATCTCTGGAGGTGTTTAAGAGACATGGTTGTGGCACTAAGGGACACAGTTTAGTGACAGGACTCAGTAGGTCAGGTTGATGGTTGGACTTGAAGATCTTGAAGGTCTTTTCCAGCCCAGATGATCCTATGATTCTAGGATTTTGCCTTTGGGCTGGGACACTTCTGGTCGTGATGCCAGGTAAATCCGTATATCCCAGCTCCAGCAGAACATCCTTTTTGTAGCCATCTGGGCTTTGCTCATCCCAGGCATCGCCAGAGCTGGCGATTCCCACCTCGGCAACCTCCCCGCCCCTTCCCCAGCTCACCGGGGCCGGTCGGGGATGCGCGGTGCCACAGGAGCAGGCAGCTGGGAAGCGGAGCCATCCGGGGATGCCACAGGCTGCCCTGTGTTTTCAGTCACGAACCGAAGTGAAACCACGAAACTTCTGCTCCGCCGCGTCTTTGCAGGAAATGTTAACTCAGAGGCTGAGAAAGCCCTCTTAAGGCACCTGGTTTCATCCGTGCATTGGTTTTCACATCCTGACGTGGCACAAGCAGGTTTTAGTGCACGCCGGCCGCTTTGCAAGCGTCTCTTCATCCTCAGGGCCACCAGTGAAAAAGAAGGGGACCCCGTTATTAATTAACGGGGAGCCTCAGCGTCCTGGGAGCAGCCAGGGAGGTATTTTGGTTTTGCACAGGTGGCCTCAGGTTCTGCCCATACTGCTCAGCGAGGGAAAGGAGTGCTCCCTCCTGGGGTGTACCCGCTAGGAAGTATTTAAGCCCCTAAACGCAAGCCCAGAAGAGAGGATGTCCTGGGACCCACTGGAGTGTCAGCTCTTCTTGGCCAAAAGCAAATATAAGAGCAAATATATACGAATAATATAATATAATAAAATACAAGAAAAAAGCAGCCCTATTGTAAAACTTGCCCTGTATATGCCGAAAGCTTGGCTTTCCTCAGCCGGATGGGTTTGAAGGTGCAGTTATCAGTTACCAGTGCATTTTTCTCCCACTAACTCATCTGCTTTCTCCTAGAGCTGGTGTGCTCCACCAAGGAGCCATGGGATTGCTGTGGACCCGTTTCCCACCAGCCACATCGATGCTGGAAAAAGCAATAAACGAGCAGTGCCCTCCCTGCACTGGTCGTGGTCTTAATTATCACAATTTTCTCTTCTCCCCTTGGTCATTCCCAGCACCTTCATTGCTTTTCTTGCCTGCTGTCACACCTGCTCCAAATCTGCTGTGCCCTTCAGCGCAGGGTGGAGGAGACCCCAGGTGCACACAACATTTTGGTTGAGGGCAAACCTTAGGGCTGTGCGGTGCTTTCATGATGTTCTCGGCTTTATTCACCGTTTGTACCTGGTTTGAACTAAAAGACAGCAAGCAGCCGCTTCATACCGCAGCTCAGCCTCGCTGGCGGGCAGCCTTTGTGCCGCCAAGCACAGCTGTGAGGTCTCCACATTGAGGTGGCCCTCAGCCACCCGATGAAGGCTCCCAAAAGCCGATGAAGTGTTCTCCATCAGCCCACAGGTGTGGGGCAGTTACCATCCCATCCCCTTCCCAAAATAACCCCCTGCTCCATCACTCACCTGGCTTCACCCAGCTGCTCGAGCATCATGGCTAGAGGAGGACTGGAGCTCCTGGTTTGAGGAGACATACGGGGCTTGCTCCGCAACAGAGCCAGAGCAGAAACGTGGTCCTGCCCATCATCGCTGTCCCCTGAATGGACAGCTTCAAGATTCTGGTCTGCAAAAAGTGAGGATTTTGACCATGACCTTGCCAGCCCCCTGCTCTGGTAGAAGCATGTAACTACATTACAGCATTTAAAGATGAGACCAGCCATAAACCACCCCAATTTTTCTTTCGTTCTTTTTTTTTTGGTGGTGCAAGTAGGTGTATGCATAAACCAGGGATTAAAGCAGCTTCAGTGTATTTTAGGGATTTCAGGGTTTAAGAATAATGCTGCAAAGCAAGCAGCTATGGGTGCAACAGCGGGGTGCTTCTCATCCCAGAAGGGCAGGTGGGAAACGCACCTTTCCTGGGGGTTCCCACACAGTATTTGGGGGGCAGGGGGAATGAAATGGGAGAAGAAGTGAAATAAGCTTCTGTGCACAAACATACAAAAGAAAACAGAGCCGAGGGAGCAGTCATGTAATTGCCCATGGTCCATGGTGAGCTACCCCAGGCGATGGAAGGTGGAGGATTTTGCAGTGGGGCAACACAGTGGTGATTTTAGAGGAGGGGTGAACAAAGCGATGGGACACCCCTAGCTCCCCCCATGTTCTTTCAAAGGACACCGCAGGGCTGGCTGAGCCTCCATCCTCTCCCTTTGCCTCCCCCAGGGAATTCGGGGCTATCAGGCTAAAAGCAAAGGGGCTGACCTGCCCCAGGTCCCCCTCCGCTGCTGAAGCCGAGGCGCGGCAGCATCCATCCCCTATTATCAGAGAATTTCCCACGCAAAGGGCCAACACTCAGGTTTATTGTGGGCGCTGCGCACCCGCCCTGCAGTCGCCTGTCCTCTGCTGGACCTGCCGTGGTCCTGCTCACGGTGGCGGAGGCTCGGTGCCCGGGCGTCTCGTCCGGCCGCGACCCAGCACGCGCGGTGGAAGGGGGAAGCAGCGGGTGCCGTGCTGCAGAAGCACTGATAAATAAGATCTTCTCCTGCTAGGAGTCGTCGTAGAGGGGGTTGTTGTAGTTCCCCCAGGAGCCGTAGTCGTGGTCGTCCAGCAGCCTGCCGTAGGAGGAGTGCCTGCAGGGAAGCACAGCACCACGTCAGCCGACGCGGCCGGGGGTGCTCGCAAAGCGGGCGAACCGGCTGTCCTCAGGCGCCTTGAAGCCCAAACTTATCCCTCAGGGGGTCAGGAAAAACACCCCGTGCTTTGCCGCGGCGTGTGCAGGGAGGACAGCACCGAGCTCACGGTGCTTGCAGGATGGGCAGCAAGGAGCTGGCAGGAGCGCAGACAGAGGAGCTGTATTTTATTTTTTAACGTGCTGGCTGCTTTGGTGGTTTATTAGTTCTTTTAAAATGAAAAAGCAATGCACTCGAGCCCTCATAACTCAGCTTTTGGGGTATTTCAGCTGGAGGCGGTTTGCCGCCAGCACATCCCACCTCGACCACCTGCCTACAGAAACACACCAGGAACGACCCCCGCCTCCCCACGGCCCTCCCGAGGAGGGGAAAGGAGCCCACGCAGTATTTTGCCCCCACTGAACCACACCGGGGCACGCCCGGGAGTTATCGCAAGACCTTTGCTCATCCCGGCTGTCAGCGAAGCCTCACTGGAGACGCTCGCTCGGCTCCCCGCCGCCGCGCTGCTGTTTATCGCAGCAGTCGCGGAAAGCCCCGAGGCGAAAGCTTGCCCCAGGGATAATTACTGGTTACGGCCGTACGCTGAGCAAGCGTTCCAGCCAGGGAGTTGCAAAGCGCTGAAGAAAACTCCGCCTGTCGCCCCGAGGCATCGTCCTCGCGCTGCTGACCCTGCTAAGGGCCAGGCTTACCTGATCTTGAGGTACGCCGCTGCCCCGAAGACAAGCACCACCACCGCGATGACCGTCACGGTTATGGCCACGATGCTCCCTGCGGGGAGCACCAGAAAGAGCAGCGCTCAGCCCCCGGCCCCATCGCCCACAGCAGCTCCGGATACGCCCTGGCCGGCCATCTCCAGCACGGGCATCCCTGTGATGCTTCCCAAAGACACTTTTGGAGGCTGCAAATAAGCTCGCCGCAGAGGGTAACCTGCCCAAAAGCCTGGTGTGGCCCATGAGCACTGGCAGCAGGGACACGAGCAGCCCCTGTCCTCGCCCCTTCCCCACCACCAGCGTGGTGCAAATGAGGACAGGCTGCCCCCCATCTCAGCGCAGGTTTCCGGGGGCCAGCAGCCCCCAGCAGAGGTTTGCTGGGCTTGCCTTGTGAAATCTGGTCCTTGGGGTTGGAACTTTAAGGGTCCCTTCCAACCCAAACCATTCGATGAAACCTGGGCTTTCTCCTTGATGTTCCTGCCAGCATCAGGCAGCGTTTAGTGCTGAGCCAGAGCTGGAAGGCCGCGCAAGGAAGAGGCTCCAGATCCCTCCATCTTCTGGTTAAAACCCTCTGAACCTGCAGAGGACAGCTCAAAGCTAGTATCAGCTTCACGATGTCTCCAGAAGGGAGAGGAGAAACATCTTCCCAACTCCTAACCCATCGTCAGGAGACTCCTTTCCTCTCCTCTGCGAGCTTTTCAAGTCAATCTTGCAGCCAAGGATTTTAGTCGCATCTGAGTGTCTAAGTTTGGGTATCTACGACCCCTTGCCTCCACCTGTGGAGCAGATGACACAGGCTCCTTCAGGGAGCACATCAAGAAAGCTCAGCTTTCCTCTCAAAGCTCACAGCCAGGCTCTTGTGTCATTCGGGGTGAAAAATAACTAGAAAAGAAAGCTGTAAATGGCAAGGGCAGGAAAAAAAAAGAAAGTTACGTACGTATCTGTAAATGTGCACAAAGAGGAGTGCTGCTCACCTGCACTCAAGGCACGTGGGACCTCTTCCATGGTGACTTCGGTGGATGGGGTGGTTTTGCCATCGGCCATGTCCTCGGTGGGGCTGGGCACAGTCACTGGGGGGGACGTTGGCTCCATGGCCAGGCTTGATGCCATAGCCAGCGTCCCTTGGGAAGGGACATCCTTTGTTGGCACCGGTGGCTGGGTGGTGCTGGTGGGGATGGTTGGTGGGGACAACACTGCCCCAGAGGATGAGTATGGGGTGCTGCTGTGCGGGGAGGAAGAGGAGAAGGATGCAGGTGTGCCCGTGGGGCTGGGAGTTGTCTCCAAATCCATCGTGCCTCTCGCCACGCTGACATTACGTGCTGTCCAAGGAACCGGAGCTGTCTCCAAGGTTGGTGGCACCGAGTTGGAGGCTACGGGTGGGTTGTCTGCTGCAGTGACAGCACTTGTGGCGACGGAGTCAGGGGACAACGTCGCCGTGGTGCTCCCATTGCGGTCACCTGCCTCGGCCAGCCCAGAGGACACCCCATCTCCGGCGGGTCCCGTGGCTGTCAGTGGCACAGGCTGGTGGGGCGTTGCTGTGGGGACAGAGGTGTCCCCCAAGCCCGGCCCCACTGGTGTCCCCACCACTGGTGAGGGAGCGCTGGTGGGGGCAAGGGGTGATGCTGCGGGGTCATCACCGAGTCCTGGGAGGGAGAAAAACAAGTGTTAGTAACGGGGAAACCCTCGTGGCAGCCTGGGGTTTGGGTGGCCATGGGGACTTTCTTCTCCACCGCTCCAAGCAACCCAAAGCCAGCTGAAATCCCCATTTAGGGGACAACTATGAGGGAAAGGAGGCTTTCTTCCCGCTCATCTTCCTGTGCAATGGGTTAGAGGGTCCCAGCGCCCTGGGAGCCCCCATCCCACGCATCCCAGCGCATTTCCCTGCAGGGCTCAGCACCATCCTACCCCAGGCTGGCACCCCCATCCCCACCACCCCTCCCAGCAGGCACCACGCAGCTGGGAACTGTAACACAGGACATCTTTCTTCTCTCCTCGTTTCCTTGTGCATTCATTCATCTCCATTTCTTAACATGAAGATGAGTCATTCTTTCCCCTGTCCCCACCAGTGACTGCTGTTTTTTTCTCCCCCTTCTGCTCTCCCCAGAGGGAAACTCAGCTCCAGGCCATCGCTAGCAGCTCCCTGGGCACAGCCAGGCTGGAGGAAGAGCATGCCAACGGTAAGTGACATCAGGGGGGATTTTTATTCCCAGGCACTCATTTATGTACACCCCCAGAGCAGCCTGGCATGGGGCTATATGAGAATGGAGGACAAAAACCACCAGGACCACACTGATTTTTGTTGCCATCTTGAAAGCCAGTTCCCCCAAAGCCCCTCACTGGTGGCACCCAGGAGAGCTGGCTCCAAATCCCAGAGCTGAATGAGAGGTGAGAGCGTTTGGAGGCTGCGTGCACCAGTGGTGGGATGCAGCACCAGTGGGCAGGGGATGCTGAACCACATCTCTGTGCGTTTTCATCCAGCGGTGCAAACCGAGGGCTGCGCATCGCTGGTACAGCAGCACTCCCCGCATCTTCAGTGAAAGGGACAGCAGAAGGGACACGTCCACTGTGCACCTCCAGCTCACTGCAGTGAGCACTGGGTACGCAGCCATGCCTTCCAACCTAATGTTCCGTCTGCGGATGGCCGAGTAGGGAATTACACGTTAACTTTGAACTCCTACTTGCAACTAAACCTAAGCCGGATGGGCTTTCCTCCTCCTCTGCCACCTGGCCCAGTGTTTGGCACGTCTTTGCCCCATAAAGCAGAGGGGTGTGCAGCTGCCACCACTTTTGGAGGTAACACACGCTCCCAAGACAACATCCCAAGCCGTGTGAGGGCACTGCTGCAGTCACTGCCCCGCTGCCGGAGGGGACCTGCGCTCGGTGTCCCTCCTGGGCAGCCACCACCCGCGGATGGGCGCTCGGGGATGCTCTGACCATACACCTTCCTGACATCCCTTAGGATAAGGGGGAGGAGACCCGAGACAGGCTGGAGTTCAGTTACCAAAAGAGCCATCTGGCCCAGCATGGGTGGTTTCCACACGCAGCCCAGCCCCAGCAGCTCGGTACTCCAGCAGCACGCCGTGCTCCTGCAAGGCGCTCACGTGCAGGGCGGTCCCTGGCGTTTCCTCATCCAGCACCTCCACATCTCCAGCATCCCATTCCATACCTGGGACCCACAAAGCGCCTGCAGCACACCCAATAGGGACCAACACCATTCGGTGCATCAGTCCCCGTGGCCAGAATCAAGCTGCAAGGACCTGTCTCTTCTACACGTTGAGGTTGGAGCGGTTGATTGTGGCATTTTAGCTTCCCCTCGCCCCGTACAGACACACTGGCATCCCCTGCTTCTCTTTTCTTGACCGGGTTCAAGCACTCCCATAGTCTTCCCAGCACTCCCTTGCCAGGGGGAACATCGTGGGGACCAAAGGAGAGGAGAGGAAGGTGGTTTTGGGTACCTGCTGCATCCCCTTATTTAAAGGGAAGCAGGCACAAGTGCCATTCCTAGCAGGTATCACTGCGAGAGCTGAAGGTGCCATCAGACAGCCTGGGAGAAGGCAGCCACCCTTTCCCGAGGTCCAGAGCAGGTGGCACCTGAAGTCCCCAGCCGGGTTCACGAGGAGCATTGAGCAACAGCACCTCTCCCAGGCAGTAAGCGCTGCCGAGGCAGGTGGGAGGATTCAACGCCACCGGCTACATCGCCACCAAGCCAGCCCCCCCCACCAGCAGGCATCATTAATTCCAAAACACAACCGCAACAGCAAGCACCTCAGCCTCTGCGAAGGAAGGTGCAGAGCACGCACACAGCATTTTAGGAGCTCTGCACCAGAGGTGGCCAAGCCAGGGCAGAAAGCAGCTGCCAGGTGGTGGCTGCGGACGTGCTGACAGCCTGGCCCAAGCACCCCTTCAGCCCTGGGGTTCTCGAGATCAGGGTTGGACCTGCACCCCGGTTGCTTTGAAGTACTGCTTCCTGCGTATTTACTGGGGCACGTCAGCCGGGTGTGACTGGTCCAACAGGTTACAGGCTGTCACCACAGCCTCTAGCAGGACACGCTGCTCCGTCAGGTGCGGCAGGACCCTCAGAGGGCTGGCAGCACCTTGAGCAGTGTGTTGGCTCTCCGCAAAGAGAAATGCTCGGTGTCTCTCAGAGGAGCGTTGCTGCCTCTCTGCAAAACCTCCCTGGGTTCCCATGCTGCTTGCTTGAAGCCTCACCCCAAATACCAGCCGGACTTGTACTAAAGAGGCACCTTCCAGTGACACGCAGCGTTAGTAACGCAGCGGTAACCCAGCAGCGGTGCCAGCCAGAGCTGCGCCGCGCATTTCAAGAAAGCCATCCCACACGAGATGTCCCACCGAATCGTCAGGGATGGGATCCCTCGCAGGAGAAGCAGCCCCGCTCCCATTTCTCACCGAGGAGGAGACCCTCTGTGGGGCAGCTTCCCCGTGGATTCAGAAATTCAAAACATCCTCACCCCACGATCGCTGCTTGCTTGGTTTTTGGGGCTCCCCCCACACCTACGCATCCTTTGGGCCACCAGCACCACCGTGGTCTGTCTGAACTCCGGATGCAAACTGATCAGGATCTTGCAGAGCTGGCAGTGCTGCTGGCCAGGATGAGTCAGAAAGTTTCCGATAATATCTACAGGGCGCACACGCAGCTGGCCTCACAGGCAGGGCTGGACGCGGTCCTCGGCCGGGCGCTTGTCCCAAGCGGGTGACAAGTCACAGGCATTGCCCAGGAGAGCGCACGCGGCTGAAAGCACCGCCGCGCTCAGCTCCGGCTGTCCCACCTCCTGCCCAAGGCCGGGTAGCTCCTAACTGGCCAGGGCTGGCCCCAAGGCTTCTCCTGAACCTTGGGTCCTTCAAGGACCCTGCTGAGCATCCTGGCTGACGGCCCCACGTGCCACCACATCCTGCTCAGGACAGCCTGTCCCCACGGGGCTGGGTGGCCACGAGAGCGTGCAGCAAGCCAGGTCCTCTACAAGCACATCTGAAAAGGTAAAGAAATGCTGAGGTGGTGGTTCCCTTGTTTGTCCGGCACCTGGGCTGCAGCTGTGAGCAGTAGCCAGAAGAGAGCACTGGAATAAAGGATAAAAAAACACCAGAAATCTTCCCTTAGGACCACATGACTTCATGACTTCGGAAGCTAAAGAGGCAGGCAGGGGTTGTCAAAGCAACTGGAGGACATCAGTTTTCAAAGGATAGCAAGCATAGTTCAGCTCCGAGGAATCTGCCCATCTAATTCCCTTAGGGCTGTGAGTACCCTGCTGGAATCCGGCTCGGAGCAGAGCTGGGTGGAGAGCTGCCGGGACGAGGTAGCCACACACAGGCAGCAGTCTGGCACGTCGCCTTGTACCATCCGCCTTCCTGCCCAGATCACAGCCCCGTGTGAGCTCGGAACGGGGCTTTGCCCAGGTTGTCTTCTCCGAGAAGATGGGAAACAGGTGAGAAAAATCCGAGTCCCTATAACAGAAATATCTTCCTCTTCGAGAACATTAATCCCAATTGTCTGCCAAACCCCAGGAACACTGTCTGGCACGTGGATTAACTTCCTCTCCTACTGGCATGCTGCTGTCCTGGTTCCGGCATGTCGTGCAAAGGTGATGTCTCACACCTACACAAGCTGAGCGCTTCCCATGCTCTGCGTTGGAAACGCGTACCTGGCCGGGGAGCTTCGTTAGCCACGCACTGCTCATCGACGCTCCAGGAGCGATCACGGCAAGCTGTTAGGCTGTTACACCAGCTGAGAGGCAGCATCAAAACAGAAGAGCTCCAGCCCAAGGAAATGAAATCAGATGTGGCATCTGTGCCACAGCAAGCAAGCAGCCGGTGACAGGTGGGGACGGTGCTTTCGGCAAGCTTCAGACCCACTGGGTAACGGTCCCCGCCAGCACGTCTTGCTGCGTACCTCCCTCAGCAGGCAAATGGTACCAGTTTAGGGAACAGTCCAGCTGTTTGCTTCTCCTCCTTCCCAGCAGCTTATCCTAACCACGACCACTTCTACATTTAAGCTAACCACCCTTTCCGAAACAAGGAAACGCAGCGATGAAAGATGAGGTCAGCCCAGAAGAGCGCTGTTAGCCACCCAGAGCACACCCTGTTCACGCAGCGAGGCTGGGTACCACTGCCCAGCCCAGCTCAGTAGCTGCTCCCGGGGCAGGCACTAATAGAAGCACATGGGTAAGACCCTGCGTCAGTTTTTTTTTTTAAACCTCACGGATCCGTGCTTGTGAACGTAAAAACAAAGGGCAACCTCAGCGCCTGCCCACAGGATCCACCCAGGGTGAACAAAAGAGGATGCCGGTCCGGCCCCGTCCACCATCCCACGCAAAGTGACGCATCAAGTGCAGCATCCATGCTGGACGCATGGCCGTAAACAGGCCTGTAAGAACAACNCTACTGTAAACGTCTTAGGTTAGTGGATAATTTTAAATTTTAAAGAAACTTTTCTCATATGATCCATAGGGGAGAAAAAAAAAAAAAAAAAAAAAAACCTAGAGACAAACTACCTACACCACTACAGCACAACCACGTGCACCCGCCGCACGGCTCAGATGGGAAAGCTGAGCTTAAATCGAGGTCCTGGCCCAACGGGCAGGGGGCACACGGGCAGGGGTCCCAGGCGTGGCTCACGGGGGTGCTTGGGGGCTGTTGGCAGAGCGAGGCCCCGGTGTAACAGCTGGTATACCACAGCTATATCCTTCTGGCATCGTGTTGCTAAATGTGTACGGAGAGCTTTACGAGTAATAAATTGTAAGTGCTGGCAGCAACGTCTGCAAGCGCACATCTTGGGACGGTTTCTTCGTGCAGTGTTTTCAGAGGAGCAGAGGATCCTTCTAAAGCAAGGCAGGCTGGGGAGGGCTTGCTCTGGGTGCTGTGTTCGGCGGTTCCTTATCTGCCTCGAGGTTCTGCAGCTAGCGCATTGTACTAGTTCTCGCCAGGCAGCAATGCGAGTGACCCCTGACTCCTCTGCTCCTACAGCACGCGGTGGTTTATTGCTGTGTAGAGCAGTAAAACACTTTATATTTAAATATAGGACAGGGGTTTCCTGTTTGTGACCTTGGTGCCTGTGGTTTCATCACTGCGGCCTCGGCATTCCTGTGCCTCTCCCTGCTTTTCTGCTGTCCCTTCTCCTTGCTCGTGGCCAGGCTCACCTGTTGCTGTGCCACCGCTTCCCGGCTGCAGCGCTGGCAGCGCCCAGATGCGGGCGCAGAGCTCCTCACACGGACACATCCAGACAAAGCCGGGTTCCGCCTGAGTTTCAGCTTCCTCCTCGAGCAGCTCAGCACTGTGCTGCCTCACCTCTCTCTGCGTTTGTCACCTGCTCTCCACAGTCCCATCCCTTTGGGAGAGGCTGTCCCAAGCATCCCTCTTCCCAAGCGGATGCTGGCGGGGGTCATCTCTGTGAGGGTCTCAGTGTGGGGCTGTCGTTGCCGGGCTCATTTGCCAGCTGGGGAGCAGCAGCTGCCTTCCTGCAGGTGACTGCAGAGCAGGAAGGAGCAGCAAACGGCCTGACTTGCTCTGGCACCTCCTTCAGATGTTGAGGACAAGCCTTGCTGGCAGGTTGCTCCTGGTGGGGCAGCGATGGAGCGGAAAGCTTCACCTTTTTGGGGTCTCTCCTCTTCCCAGCTAAATATAACAGTGCTACCTCCTGAACAAATAAACAGGCTTGCCCGTGTGCTGCACAGCCTACAGCAGAGAAGCTCAAGGAAGCTCTCGAGAGGTTTTTCTCCTAAGAGACAAAGCAACCTGGGGACAACCTGGTGCCCGTGCTGCTGGAGGGGTCTGATGAGGATGGGGTGAAAGCCCCTGGTACTGGTGGACTTGCGGCTGGTGTTGGGACAGGGACCTGCACTCCACGGCCCTTTGTGAATATACAGGGGGTGCACTGTTTGGGATAGGTGTTATCGCTTGGGTGCTGAGGCTCCAATCACTCCCAGAAATGTCGGCATGTCCCCCCTAAATGGCACGGGGCAGGAGCAGCTGTGGGCCACTTCCCCAGAGCAGGGTAGAGGGGCCAGAGTGACCACAGAGCTTTTGCTTTGCATTTTGTTGGACCTGAGCTGTGACACAGAAGGAAGGAGGTGCTGAGATGAATCTATGCAAGTGCCTTGACCTGGTGTCCCAAAGCAGTGGCCTTGCCTTCTGGGTCAGCCAGGCCAGCAAGGCTGTGAGCACTTGAATTATAACCCTGAGCAAGAAGTAAGGGTATAATAAAAACTTCCTTCTTCCTCTCAAATGGCGTGCAAGAGATGCTATTACTTCATTACAGGGCCAAGCAAAGCCCAGGGTTATTCCCGCCCAGCTGCATCCTCTCTATCATGAAGTCCTGAAGAATGAGCTTGAAGCATAATTAAATAATAATTCTTTTTCAGGTGGAAAATACTTTTTCCTTGTAAATACTATTTCGGCGGAGAAAAATTAAAGAAAGCACCCAAAAGATTCAGGCCCTGGGTGGAAGCATCCCAAGAGGCGTGGGGCCAAACTCCTGGGAAATCTTCCCAGGCTCTTCTGCAGGGCCCTACCAGTGCTGCCGAGCTGGATGCTTGTGGGAACGGTGCTGGACTCAGCCTGGGTGCTGGGAAAAACCTGCCCCCAGTGCTGCCGGCAGGCACGGGTGGGATGCTTGCTCAGGGGAGGTGTCCCAGGAGCAACTGCCCTGCTCTGAGCCGTTCGGTCCCCTCACAGACCTCTCCCTGCTGGAGATGCATGCTGTGCACGAACGGCTGAGAGTGCCTGGTGATGCTGGGGAGCAGAGGAGGGGCTGGGAAACCCAGGCTTGCTTCTTCCCCCCCGCCAGCTTTCCAGCGGTAAAAATAAAGTAAAAGCCAGGTAGGCTTAACATTTCTCAAGCCGAACTCAAGGAGGGAGGACACCCAAGGGGTGATGTGCTCAAAACCTTGCACAGTGGGGTCCCGTTGCGCTGTGCCACGGGTAAACACTCCTGGATCTCGCCGGGCTGGGCGCAGCTTCGTGCTGCTCTGCCAAACGCAGCTCCGCACTGACAGCTTCGCCCCACGCGTTTCTCCCTGCGTGGGGCTTGCCCACCCCACCCGGTGATTTTGCTCTCCCTGGGCAGCCCCCAGACCCTCCCCGAGGGTCAGGGACGCTCCGGCGGTGCGTCTCCGCGCCTGGGGCAGGAGAGGAGAAGCGCTTCTACCCGCCCCACTGGTGTCCGCGGGCACGCGTGGCTCCAGGCTGGGCGCATCCCGGCCACCCTACCCGTCC
>VXAL01014470.1:14258-30489 GCA_013399475.1 Chauna torquata | reverse complement strand
GAGCCATGAGTAACCCCCCCCGCCATCCCTGTGTGGGGCTTGCACGGGGCTCCGGTGCACAGGGCAGGCAGGCCGGGGTTACGTTGAGGGGCGCTGAGCAGTGCTGGAAGCTGAAAACTTGGTTACTTTTTAATTTTTTTTTTTTTTTTTTCCTTCAGCGGGGAGAGTTTGGGTTTAGTGATCTCCTGCTCCTGTGGGTCGGGGGGGCCGGGAGGTGCGGGGCTGGCAGGGTGCGGAGCTGTGGGTGGAGAGGGAGGCAGGTCTGGGGCCTGTGCACCTTGGGGGTGCAGGCAGGAGCCCTGGCAGCAGGCTGCTGTGGGGCTCCTGAGGATGCGAGCCCTGCAGTTAGTTCCTGCAACTCGTGCAGAGTCGGAGTACTTCTGCAAGACTTAGCCCAGCTGTGATTTCAGTGTTCAGCCTGAGATGTGGCTGTAGCTAGGTGTGGATCAGGCTGTGGCATAGGTTCCTACTAGAAATGAGTTATCTCTGGGAACTTCAGGGGAGATGCTTTTATTCCTCCCTACCGTCGTTTCCTCTGCTTGAGGAGAGAAGCAGCCAGTCTGCCGGACAGACCAGGGATGAATTGCATCCAGACTTAGAATGTGAAAATCTTGGCTTTAGGTTGAGCACTTGAATGGAGATTGACGTAGTCCATTTGTTTTCTAGTTTGTGGCTGATGGCATCTTCAAAGCTGAGCTGAATGAGTTTCTGACTCGTGAACTGGCTGAAGATGGGTACTCCGGAGTAGAAGTCCGGGTCACTCCAACCAGGACTGAGATTATTATACTCGCCACCAGGTAACTGAGACTGCTGTTGAGTCACGGATGCTGTGCAAAGCTGTGAGGGGTGCTGCTGAAGTTTAAAGTGGTAAATGTTATTAGGGAAAGATATTTGGGAGAGAAATCCTGAGGTGATCTTTAGTGATGCTGCAGCGTTACACCCCCTGCTAGTCACCAGCCTGAAGGAGTTTAGGTGCTCAGTCTAGAAGCTCTTTGGGATGGTTGCAGGCTCTGACATGGAGACACTTTCTCAGATATACTCTACTTTTTTTTTTTCCAGAACCCAGAATGTCCTGGGTGAGAAGGGGCGCCGCATCCGGGAGCTGACAGCTGTCGTGCAGAAGAGGTTTGGCTTCCCTGAGGGAAGCGTTGAGGTAAAACCGCCTCAGTTAAAATAGTAGTAAGTGGGCTGTGCAGTTAGCTGTGTGCACTGTCTGGATGGTTTCAGCTGAAAGGCGGTTTGACTTGAAAATAACTGGCGGCATGTTTTACCTGTTCTTACAAAATGCTGTTGTACTGAAATAGAAAACACTTTTCTCTTCGTTATTTTGAGTGCTGTCAGTTTGGCTGGTTTTCTCTGCTTTCCCAACAAGTAGGACTGGAGAAGCAGATCTCTATAAATAACCGTGGAGGGGGAGGAGGTTGGAAGTAGATGATCTTTAAGGTCCCTTCCAACCCAAACCATTCGTTGATTCTGTTTTATAAAGAATATTGCTGCGTCAATATTGAGGTGAGAAGTGAGTCCAACAGCATAACTTTTGGTATTCATACGTTATCATTACCCTTAGTAAATGCATAACACTTCCGTCCTTATGTTTGAGATTGTGTGTGATAGTGTAATGAATTAGCTAGTAAAGTGACAAAACAGTAATTCCCTGATGCCTTTTTAATGGTTGAAATCTGGTGCCCTCACTACTACTTTCCTCTAAAAAAACTTATGTTAGAGGAAACGGGGTTTGTGGTCTGGGGTGGTGTTCACATCATTCCTGCTCAGGCAGTGTTGGTGGATCCCATTATACAGTGAAGATCGCTGATTATGTCCAGCAAATGTTTAAACTTAATGATACAAATCCTCACAGAGCACATCATGACTTGTCAGCTCTAGGAGTACTGTGTACGTGATTTTTCAAATGTCTCCTGAAGTATCAGACTTTTGGAGATGTTGGATTAAATGCATCTTGCTCTCCCAGCTCTCTAATTCTTAGGTTTGATTTTTCCATGTTGGTTAAAGCCATCTGTTTCATTCTTGGGACACTGCGTTTGAGCTGGTGACTTCAGCAGACTTCCATATCTTGTGTGTTGTTGTAAAAACTGCAAGCATAGTTCTTGAGACTGTCTGGATACCTTTCTGCATTGTAACCTAATGTTTTGGGGCTGTTTGGAAGCAGCAGCTCTTTGAGACTGCACCAGATATGTTTCAATATTAAGTCTGGAATGTTGTCAGTGTGTGTCTCAGCTCTGCCAGGAGCAGGAGACCGACAGGTGCTTAAGGAGTGGAATGTCTGAAGATAAAGCTTCTGCTTGTAAGCGTGGGAGGACTAACAGAACTGGGTGTAAGGGATGGGACATGAAGTAGTATGAAGCTCCTGTGTTCCGTTAAATGAAAAGTATCTAGAAATAGAGCCGTTTCTGAGTTTACTAATTTTTTTTTGTAGCTCTATGCTGAGAAGGTGGCCACAAGAGGTCTGTGTGCAATCGCTCAGGCAGAGTCCCTGCGGTACAAGCTTCTGGGAGGCTTAGCGGTGCGTCGGTGAGTAGAGCAAATTGAATGTGATGGCTCACTGAGGCAATGTAGGATTCAAACACTCTTTCAAGAAAACCCTTGATCACCTCATCTTTAGTTTGAAAATTTAACCTAGTAATGCTGTACTTGGAGAGGGCAGTTGGTATTTTTGATTTCTGCTGTATACAAGCTTTTTCTTTACTATACTGTTACTTTGGGTAGTAACTGCTAGATGCTGTATTTCAAAAATAAGTATTGAAGTCCTAGAGTAGATCAGATTAAAAGTTGTGTGACTGGTGTGCATAAAGTTTGTGTTTACTTCTTTGTGAATAAATGATGGGTGGAGGAGTGAAACACAGTTTCCGGCCTTCTAGCTGGATTGTATTGAATTGCAGTTCAGGTGGCAGTGGCCTTGCTTCTCAGATCCCTTCAGTGATGATGAGATGACGAGTCAGAAGGGGGTGGCTCCTGCTGAGTGGTACCCCTGCAGTGTCACGTTCTGTGATGCTGCGTGGGGTTCTGTAGCGGGAGCATCCTGTCATCATTGAATGATTTTGAGGCATTTGTCTGAGAAGGGATGGGGGCTGCACTCCTGACGTGGATGGATTGGCCACCTTCAGCTATGGAGCTAAAACAGTGTGAAGTTCTGTGTTGCTTTGTCTCACCCTGACAGAGCTTGGGTTCCTTGAGTGTGGGTTTGGAAGGCTTTCTACAAACAAAAGTGGAAGTGTGACTGTCTTTGCTTGACTTCGGTGCAAAATGCCACCGCAGAGCCATGTGGATTTGACCGAGATGACCTGAATCAGTGGGACTAACACAGCGGCTGTTTCTGCTCTCTGCTTGCAGAGCCTGTTATGGTGTCCTCCGCTTCATCATGGAGAGCGGTGCCAAGGGTTGTGAGGTGGTTGTGTCCGGCAAACTCAGAGGTCAGCGTGCCAAGTCCATGAAGTTTGTGGATGGCTTGATGATCCACAGTGGAGACCCAGTGAATTACTACGTTGACACAGCCGTGCGCCACGTCCTTCTCCGGCAGGGTGCGTGGCTGGGATGCAGATCCCTTTGCAGCTCTGTTGGTTTCACGTATAAGTAGTTTGGAGCCAGAAGATCTCAACTGCTGGTATTCCATGCCTGCAGCTTGGAGGTTTCCCTCAGCTGCGAAGTGGTAACTTGTGTGGTTTCAATGCACCACTGATCTTGCAGTGTTTCAGTTGTGCTGCCACTGGGTGTTCTGACTCAGAAAATCTCATTTTCTTGAGTTCCTGCAACCAAGTTCTCATGTGTGGAGCTTGCACATTACATTTGAAGTAGAGCTTTATTTGTGTTTGCACTACGTGAATGGGAAATAGAGAAGTGTCCTTTAGCAGACAGCAGGATTTTGTGTCATCACCTTGGGTCTTCTGCCTTTGCTAGCAGTGGGGATTGAATGCTTCTGGTTGATAATGTGTACATTTTCCAGATACTGACCTGTGTCCTGTGGCTTCTGAGGCTGGTAGCAAAACACCTTACAGATGGGGAAGCACTTACCGTGTTCAAAAGCTGTTGGCAGTTGGATTCCAGCTCTCTTGGCTCCCTGGGGAAGTTAGACAGAGAATGGGTGCTTACCAGACCCACAAAAAACCAAGCATCACTGACAGTTTTCCCACCATAGCTGGGCTCTTTCAAGTCTTCCCAGCTAAACCAGCCAAGCCTGCTTACCCTTGTCCTTCCCCCTGTTAAAACACCAGAAGTGACTTCTGCATCTTAATTGGCTTTGGGTTGCTTAATTGCAGAACACCAGATGTAGGGATACTAGCATAGACAAAGTTGGTCTCCATCTTCCCTTCGGTGATGATACGATGACGAGTCAGACAGGATGTCCTTGCATCAGTGCAGCCTGGTCGGTGTCACGTTCTGTGGTGCTGTGCTAAGGCTGCGTTGGGCAGGATGTCCTACTCGGTGGATGATTTAGAGGCATTTGTCTGAGAAGGGATAGAAAAAAACAGTGCAGTTGGTCAGGAAACTGAGCTGAAGTATCCCAGGAAAACCAGGGATTCAAATCAGAGTTAGCATGACTTAAGGATATGCCATGTTTTCATTCCAGTCATCCTGGGCTGCAATTCGCAAAGGCAGTGAATTTCATAAAGGTAAATACACTGATGTAAATTTACAGTAACTAGATTTTTAGCTATATCACATTTGTGTTAATTGGCTTCGCTCTACTCGGTGTTGTCAGGAGATGGTTTTGATGCAGGTAGCTTATTTTGTAACCTTGGGGCTTGTCACTGCTGAATGCGCACTTGGTATTTTGTGTTGAACGAGCATGTCTTTATTGTCCTGTCCCTCTTTGCAGGTGTACTGGGAATCAAAGTAAAGATTATGTTGCCCTGGGACCCGAGTGGAAAGATTGGCCCCAAAAAGCCTCTGCCAGATCATGTCAGCATTGTGGAACCCAAAGAAGAGATCTTGCCCACCACCCCCATTTCAGAGCAGAAAGGTGGCAAACCAGAACAGCCAGCCATGCCTCAGCCAGTTCCCACTGCCTGAGGGGTGAGTGCCTGCAAGCGGTGAGAGTCTGCTTGGTGAGGATCCGTGTGGGAAAGGTGTCGTGACACCAGAAGAGCTGTCGGGTAGCTGGGGTGTGGGGAAGAAAAGCAGGAGTGAACTGTTCTCTTCCTTCAGGCAGATTTGCAACACTGTCCCAGGTGCAGTGATCAGCTGGGTTGGGTGTAGAGTGTTGCAGACAACTGTCCTGGATGAGGACCCGGTTTAATGGCACGTTGCAGACCACCTAAGCACGCCCTTCGGTGAAGATGTAATGACGAGTCTGAAAGGGAATATCCTTGTCCAAGTACCATGCTTCATGCTGTGTTCTACAGCAGGAGTTTTGGGACCTTGGGTTGCAATTTGAGTGACCTAGAGGCATTTGTCTGAGAAGGGCTCAGTGCCTTGGATGTTTTCACACCACACCACTTAGCCCAGCTACCAGCGTGCAGTTGACAGCGTAGGATATGTATTCCTCAAGCAGTAAACGTGCTGGTACCCAGTTGAAGAGTGACTGTTAGAAGCCAGTACATTGAACATGGTGTGTAAGCTAGTTTCATGAGTAAACAAGATTTGAACTAGTCTCTGAATGAATTGCTTCTATGGTAAACTAACAGGTTGAAATTCTCTGAGACCTGCTTTGGGTTGTCCCCTGAAAATTTGCTGCTTTTAGAAGTTCTGCTTGCGTTCTGTGATGAGGGCAGCAGGAGGCACAGAGCCTAAAGCCTCTCCCAGAAGACTTCCTTAGCTGATAGTGAAAGCCAGCCTGGGTTGTTCTTTGACTGAAGCTGGCCTCGTGTGAACGGGGAGAGTTCAGGGAGTTTGCAGGGCCACAGTAACAAGGGGATCCGACTAGCAAGACTTGCTCACGTGGGGAAAAGAGTGATCATTGGCTAAAATGCAAGAAGTGAGAGATGCCACTTAATCTGTTGAAGCCTGTTTGTTTGTTCAGTGTTTTGGGTAGGAAAATGGCTATGGAAAATGGTTTGCCACCATCTCACTTGGTATTTTGTTTTTGTTTTTTTTTGTTGTAGGGTTTGCAACATCTGCAACCAGAAGCTTGACTGTCCTGAAAACATCTCTTAATAAAATCAAAAAAGACAGTGTTTGTGGACGTGCTTTTTTTGCAAGGTATATTCAAACAAAGCCTTGCTCCCATCTTTGGTATGGAAGGAATTCCTTTGCATTTCTTCCAGCTTATGTTACCTTTTGGAGTGAACTTACCAGATCCTGATCTAAACCGAGTGGGAACAAAATGCTGATTTCTAGATAGAGATGGAGCAGCAGTGTGGTGTTCAGGGCGTCATGATTAACACCAAAAACTGGAGTCCTGGTTACTCTTCAGTTACGTACCAGTCTTTCTCTGAGGTTTCCAGAAGGGGGAGCTTTTTTTTTTTTTTAGCAACGACCAGAGCAGTTGCAGTATTTCAGGCTTCAGCTGAAGTATTACTGTGTTACAGGCCTTCAGGGCTACAGAGAACAGTGTTACAGCTTCTGTTAGGGAAAGGCAGTCTTAGTTGGTGGTGATATGGGGTGAGACAACCTTCTGGGCAGGCATTTACACATGGAAAAAAAAATACATGTATGTGTGTGTATGTAGATTTCAAACCTTCTGTCCTGAGCATTTAGATGCAAATACATCTAAATGGTTAAGAAAAACTCGTCTTCCTTTGAGGCCTGAATTGACAGTTGTTGTATTACAAACTGGCTTTAGTGAGGAGCTGTACTGTTGCGTAGGTAGATCCTGAAGTTGATAATTAGATTACAAGACTACTTATGCCATCGAAGAGCACAGTTTGTAGACAGGGATGTGTTAAGTTCCATTGCTGTTCTTGTCAGCTGTGGTTTAGCTAAAGCCCTGTAGCTGAGGCAAGCAGATTCAGCATTTGGTTAACTTACAGGCAGATATTCTTGTTCTGTCGGCTCTTTTCCCACTGTGTTTTTCAATTTCCAGTGCTGTTACAGGAAGACACAGTTGTGCACATCATGAGAGATTGTTGTGCACATGATCGACACTGTTTTGTTCAGATCTTGAGAAATTCAGAACCCACTTGTTGCATTAACTGCAATTGTACAAACCTGTGAATTCTTTTCCACAGGAGCAGCTTTTACATACAGTTTCCCATTTTCAGAGGGTTCTTCTCAGGAACTAGACAGGCAACATGAACTGCAGTTTCAAACTGACGGTGTCAGAAACTGGTCTGTCTGGCAGCGTTTGGATGTGTCACTCACAGCCTTCCTGTTCCCAGCTTCTCTGGCAGGGCTCCTGGAAAGCCGGCCTGGCAGGGTGCTGGCTGGGAAGCTGGTTAGGTCTGTCAGAAACATGTGGCTTCTCAGGGTGTCGGAAAACGAGTCTGATTTCAGGTTTCTGTGCACATCTTCCAGTGGAAAGCTTTGAAAACCAAAGTTCTTACATGCTAAGTGTTAGAATAATAACAGTAATCAGTATGTGTGATTTTTTTTAACTCATATTTGAATTTGGAAAAGAGTACCGAAAAGTGTCAGACCAGCTTTGTCACTTTGTAGGAGCAGGAAGTGTGTGAAAGAGAGGTGATCCTTCTGCGCTACTCAGCGCTGGTGAGGCCACACCTGGAGTGCTTGCTGGGTCCAGTTGTGGGCCCCCCAGTACAAGAGAGACCTGGACGTACTGGAGAGAGCCCAACACAGGGCCACCAAGATGCTGCAGGGCCTGGAGCAGCTCTGCCTGAGGAGAGGCTGCGAGAGCTGGGGCTGCTCGGCCCAGAGAAGAGGTGGCTCTGGGGGAGCTCGCCCACGGCCGCCGGGGCCCGCCGGGAGCCGCGGAGAGGCCGGAGCCGGGCTCTCGCTGGCGGTGCCCGGGGCCGGGAGCGGAGGAGCACGGGAGGTGCCCTCGGGACGCCGGGCAGCGCTCATGTGCCGCGCGGGTGCCGGAGCCCTGGCACGGGCTGCCCGGAGAGGGGCTGGGGTCTCCTCCGTGGGGGTCTCCAGAAGCCGCCTGGATGTGGTGCTGGGCCAGCAGCTCCGGGTGGCCCTGCTGGGGCCGGGGGGCAGCGGATGCACCCAGCGGTGCCCCCAGCCTCAACTTCCCCATGATTCTGTGAAATCTGAAAGACCTGAAGCAACAGAAGGGTGACACAGTGCAAGGCCTTGCACTTAGTATCTAAATTTTTAGAAGTCACTGTCTGCTAGATGATGATCAGCTGGAAATTTGTCCTGCAGTCCTCCAGTGTAGACTGGTTTTCCTGGAGTCTGCTCGCTTTCTGGTTTAAAGCCCACCAACCAGGGCTGTCAGCCTAATCACACAGTGCACATCACTGGTAGATGTTCAGTTGCTTGTGTGCAAGATGTGTAAGTAGTGTGTTGAAGTGTGGTATCTCTCTTCTTGCTACGTCCAGCATATTGTGAGGACCCAAGGACAACAATAGGGATTATCCCATAATGGTCAAGGTTTGTGTGTGTGAGCTGAATACCTTTCCAGCATGTATCGTTTGGAGTGTAATGCCACCATGAGCTGTTCGGACAAGCTGCTGAAGGAGTGGTAGGGAGCTCATTCAGTTCCTTCTGTCCTGTGGGTGCTGTCCTCCCAAGGATAAAAAGCACGAATGTTTAAAACAAAATTGCTTGTAAGCTGGTGGGGAGGGAGGGCTCTGGAGCTCTGGAAGATCTGAAATAACTTGTCTGCAGTGATGCAATTCTAGGTCGATGGTGTTCTTGGGCTGTCATAGTTGGTGCTGGAGGTGGATGGATGCTGCGATTTTCTGCAGTTAAAGGCTGTGATCCAGCAAGCACCTGGTGCTTTTTCAGTCTGTGAGGAGTTCCACATGGATGTGTGCACCTGCTTGTCCCAGATGTGCTGTTCTGGCATGGGGAAAAGGGGAGATGTCTGTGGCTTTCGTTCTGCTTGTGACTGAGTGGCAGATGGTTGCATGCTTGAATAGGCAGCAGGTTAATAGACACAGGCCAGTAGCGTCTAACCTTGCCAGATTTTCCAAGACCCAACTGTGTGTCTACAACGATGCTGCAGGTTCTTGCTTTTCTTTTTCCTCCTTTTTTTTTTTTCTTTTTCATCCTCTGTTTCCTTCAGCTGGATCCCAGCCAGAGAAGCTTTGGGCTGTAGGTTCAGGAAGGGTGGTCCCTGGGGCTAACAGATCGGTTTTATTCCTATACTGCTATATTTACTTTTTTAACTGAGCCATTTGCTGCTCAGTTAAATGTCACAGCAGGGGAGGGCAGTAGATCCTCATGTCTGTGAAGCATTAAAGGTGCTGGACGCTTGCAGTTTTGCAGACCAGCTAATAGTGCTCCTTTCCCATGACACAGATGTCATGGGAATTCACACGTGTATACAAGTAGCTTTGGTCCATAAATACCAGGTTAAGGTGTGCCAGATTTAATCATGGCAAAGAACTTCTGTAGGCTCTTTTGAAAGTGTATTTTGTCTCCACCCAAGCCCTGCAGGTCAGCATGGTTGCCCAGAGGTTCACTGAAAAAGTTTTATTGCAAAAATTATACAACTGTCATCATGTGGTACAAGAACAGACAATAAAAGCCATCGGACAACTGCATCTACATGATGCAAATTATACACAACATCCCACAGTGTGTTCTTGCCTTGCCCTCCCCTTCTCTCCCCCCCACCCCATCCTCCATAATGTGCTACAGCATGTGGGTTTCAGTGCGCTGGTTCACTGGGTAGTATCTAGCATACACACTGGGGTTTAGGCTTCCTGTGCGTTTGGGTAAGTCCTCCCTCCTCCCCCCAACACAGGAAAGCACCTGGGAGTGTGAACTAGGAAGAAACCAAGGACAAGACCTCCCCTTCCAGCTGGCTTGGATGGGAATTAGGGCAGACCTGCTTTTCTGCAATTGTGTAACTTTGCAAACCTGGAGAAGACACAGTCAGGTTAAACTTAGGGGTGCAAGTTGCTGTATTTTTCGCTGTATGACATTCCTAGTAAGAGGCAAGATGTAACAACTTCTTAGTTGTTACTTAATAAATAAGTGGAAACAGTCCTGTGTATGGTCTGAAAAATGCAGTATTGGGCTTGTATGTAGCAACCTGACAGCAAACGTATTGGCAGGAAAATATAAACAAAAGCGATGCAGTCACGCTGTCCTTTCTGGTTCCAAATAACTGCCTCTGACATTGACACAAGATTTCTCATTTCAGTGATCTTGTCGTGACTTGCTTTGTGATGTCTCAGTGCATAGCAAGGCTTACCTGACATGTGCTTCAACGCTCGTGGGGTTGCATCAGTTATTTCTTTAAATAGTATTAACCTGACAATATCCCTTACTGAGAGGAAGATGGGAGCAGCCTCCAAGTCTAGGCTGGAGCAGGCTATGAAACTTGCTAATTATCAGACATAAATACGTATATAACTATAAATACATTTGTTTTTCAGTGTGCCCTTACCCAGGTCAGCCAACAGGGAGCTAAAGTATCATGGAGGAGAAAGGAGCTTCAGAAAAGGGTCATTAGGAAGCCAGGTAACGGCAGCTCTAAAGCTTTGTATTTATACACGAAAGTGGAAGCGAGACCTGATCCACTTCCCTGTGAGAGGCCAGCAGGAGGCCCTTGGCCTGCTACGGGCGCTGATGGGCACCAGCCCTGGTCGTAATTGGAAGAACCTTCACAGCGTAAACTCTTTCGCAGCCCTATGAGCTGATGCAGAAGCACCAAGAGAAGTTCCTCCGTTTGCCTAGTACAGGATGTTTATTTATGGATGTTGGCCCCAGAGCCCCCCATGATTCCCAGAAAGGTGGAGGCAGAGCCATTTATGGTAATTCCTCAGGCTTGCAAGAGTGTTTGAAGGGACCTCAGGTGTATCTTTCTAGAAACCTGTCTGTTCTTTGGCCTCTCTGCTGACACCCCAAAGCCACTTGCTTCTCTGCGGAGCATAGACCAAAGCTGCGCCTGTTTGCAGTGTTCTAGCTAAGGAGCTGATGACTTGCTGCGGTTTAAGCGTCTATCCGTCATCCAGAGCAGGGGTTAGGCAGGACAGAAATGCACAACTCCATACAATCTCAGCTCTTAACTGCTGTCCTGTTCTGCTGCCAGCGGTATACCTGGGGCTGGACCACAGAATCAGCCCTTGTTGCTCTGTTTTGTACCACTTAAGAAAGAAGAGAGAAGCATACTTCTACCTTCCACCACAAGCAAGAAACAACTGCAGAGGGATCAGAGCAGCTATGGCATGGTGTCCCACAGCACCAAAGGCGGGGGAAAGTAAGCAGAGCTAAATGTGCAAAAGCATTTGAGATGGAAGGGTGGAGGGCTTGTGCTTTTGCAGGGCTGATGGTAGTAGCAAAGTACTTAGCAGGAGGCTTAATTCTAGTGCAGGGAGGAACAAGGCATCAGCCTGAACATCTCAGCTGAGGTGCTGAGACAGCACATGCCAGTTCCCATCCAATCCTGGTGACCCTCTTGTGCCAGGCTCCCCTGTTCCTCTGGAGGTGGGTTTGTGCAATAGAGTATTTGGGGGTGAGGTAAAGTGTATGCTGGTTTCTCATCACAATGCACCCTGGTCTGAATAGCACCCATAGTTCGAGAAGGATACAAAATAGTGTTTCCCCTTTTTTGAAATCCCCCACTAAAAAACACAAACCAAAACAAGCTCTGGAAAAAAAACTACAACTCATCACGCATCTTGTCTCCTTTGGGCCTCACGAGCCTGCCGATGAAGAGAATGGAGTTGGTTTTGCTGTCCTTGATCATGAAGATGAAGGGGTGGTCAGCATAGAAGAGCTTGGGGTTCCTCATCTCCTCTCGGCCATAGATATCAGCATCATAGGGGTTTCCTTCCGTGTCCCATTCCAGAGCAGCAGCGTGGAAGACATTGGACAGGTAAAGATCTTTCTTGCCAGAGATCTTTGACAGGTCAGCCTTGGTTTTGTCAATGGCTTCTGTCAGGCCCAGGTCAGCCAAGTGTTTCTAGGAGGAGAAAAGAGGTCAGCAACCCTCCAAGAGATGACACAGTGCAATCTGTTCCATCCATTGTCAGACTAGCCACTGGAAAAAGGATGTCTAGCACAGCCCGTTATCCCACTGTTTTCTCTCCCACCCTGAAGAACTGCAAGGCTTAACTGCTTTCTTCAAGGACTTCCTTTACCTGAAGGTCATGGCTGACTTCCAGGATGACTTTAGGCAGCGAGATGGCCACAGATCTCTTCTTCATCTTGCCAGCCCAGGTCTTTAGCTGTTCCCTGTTGAGCAGTTTCTCAACCCTCTCCAGAGGCTCCACGTGGTTTGGCATGATAAAGATCATGCTGGAGAGTTTGTGAGCAAGTGGCATTTCTACCACCTGGAGCTTCTCTGTCTCATCATCATAGTAATTGTAGAGACCTTGAAGTCAGAATCAGAGGTAGGAAATGGTGAGATGCAGGGCACAGGCAAAGCTACCCACAACCTTTTTGCCAATTCACCCTTGACTTGCCCTGACTAGCAAGGGAAGAAAGTCTCAATGTTGACCTGGGAACTGGCCTAGCATTATTGGAGCTGGCAGCAACTCAAAATTGTGGATCTCATTTGTGTGATGAGCTAGAATTTATTCCTAGCAGCCCAGCACCAAGTAGCAAACCTGGATTCTCTCTGTTCGCAGAGATTGAATCAAGAGAGAAACAGACCCTGCTTCGTTCTCTCTCATTCATTGCCCATGAAGCAAAATGATCTTGGAAGCGGTTGGTAGAAAACTGAGCAGCAGTGAGTATGTGAGTGTAACTCCTGCTGGTCTTGGCATGGGGCAGGAGGTTTGCAACTTACCTGTGCGATGCATCATAGGAACACCAACAGTGTAGGACCGGGTCACCATGAAGCCACGGTTGTCCACCATCTTGTGATGGAACTTCTCATCCCAGTGAGCTACAGGAGAGAGAAATTCAGTATGTGAGAAAAGGGAGTGTGTGGTAATTTCATGCATGGTTCCTAACTACATGCTCTGAAATCACAGTGTGCCTCCAGCGGATCCAGGATTTATTTTCCCATTTAGGCTGCTATATGTGGACTTAGGCTGGGTTTTGGGTCACTTGGGTCAATAATTGAGGGCAGAACTTACGCTTGAAGAACATGGCATTAACAATGAGGGCTCCGTCAGTTTTCTCAACGTCTTTCGTGACCTCTGGGAGTTTCCCATCTGTGGTCTGGGCCGCCCACTCGTTAATGGATTTCAGGGCGCTCCTCTTGTCCCGGAAGTTGATCTTGGAGTGCTCATAGTTGTAGTGTTTCTTGCTGTTCTTCACAAAGTCATCAGCGAAGTTGATGGAGGCAGGGCCGTACAAGCGGTTGCCGATCTTCCAGGTGACGTTGCGGGCTGTGCTGTTGCTGACCTCGTTCAGGAGCTCCGACAACCCGCTGTGCACGTAGTCGTCATTCAGCTTGTCCGCGCTGAGCACTGCCTTGGCTTGGGACGCGGTTGTGGCCTTGCCCCCAAGGGACACGAGGCCGAGGGAAGAGGCCACGACCACAGGGGACAGCAGGATGTTCTCCATGTTCTTGTCTTTCGCCATGGCATGGTAGAGGTTGAAGGCCAGCGTTGTGCTGCGGTCGGCCAGTGTTGTTGCCTTGTCGCTCAGCTTCCTGTCCTCCGAGGGCACAGCTGCAGCGAGGCCGCAGAGAGCGAGCACCAGAATAATCCACATGGTTTCAGCAGCACCCAACACCTCTGGGGACCTGCTGGGCAAGAAGAGTTCACTGTTAACATGTCCCAAACCCTTCCTGGAGCATTCAGAGACCCCAGGGGCTCATCTGGTGAAATCCACTCCTAGGCTCCAGTGACTGCCAGAGCACTCACATCAATGCTTTGCTTGGGGTGCAACGATCCCAAGTCCACGTTGGGCCTTCCCCTGAGCAACAGAGTCCAGGCTGCACTCTGAAATGCAGGGCCTGAGCATTTTTGAATGAAAGCTTCCTTTTTAAGCAAATTTTACTGTATTACTTCATGTTCATGTACATTAAATGACTTAAGGAAGGGCCAGGGAATGGTAGCAACAGGTATTTCTGTCCCTAGAGTAGCAGGTCGAAACTGTGCACTGGTCAGGAAAAGCTAAAAGTGGGATGCTTCTGCTGCCCAAGGGCCACGTAGCACAGTGCTGCCAGCCCATCCGGGGGCTGCCGTGATCAGTGCATGGCAGGGATTGTCCTCTCCGGGGCCCCCCGCTTGGTACCCAGTGCTCAGCGATCTAGGCGCTAGATGGAGCACGAGCTTCCAAGTCAGAGGGGCCCTCTTAGAAGATCCAGGGCTGTCTGGGTGGCTGTGTCTGACTTAGTTTTGCCTGTTCAGCTCTGTCAGCGAGATACGGGGACAGAGGAAGGTGGTGAGCCCCTCCTCTCCCCTTCCTATCTCGTCACAACGGAAGTGCACCCATCCCCAGTGAGGGCCCTGAGCTGCTGTAAGGATTTTAGATGAATCCTCAGACTGACCAGTCCTAAATGCCGTGCCCGCAAGCTCTTTGGATCACCAGTGAGTCTAAAGGGTGAACATTACTCCAATTGTTTTTTTGCACTCCCTCTCTACTGAGTGGGCAGCAAAATATATTCGCAATAAGCAGCTCGTCCCGCCTGCCTCCCAGGCTACAACCTGTCCCCAGACCTTCCCTCCCTCCTGACTTCACACCGCTCACAGCAAAGCTTCCTGACGTCGCACCCCAGGCCTTAAATTCCATCTTCACGCCCAAAGTGAGCTTTTCCAGCAGGCTGCATCATGCCCAAGGCTTTTCATTCCTTGGACCTGCCCTCCCGCCCTGCGCTCAGGGCCAGCCCGACGTACGTGGAGATGAGAACGGCTATGACGGCGGCTTCAGGGTTAAAGCGAGCAGCGCAGGAAGCGAAGGGCCCGCTGGGATTACATATGGAAGGAAACACGCAGGCACATAGCCCGAAGCACAGAGAGTGCGCAGCTGCACCAGGGACCCATTACCAGAGTGGGAATTACGTAGCCTCCGAGAGGGAGGCAATTTATATCCTAAAGCCGTTTTGAGAGCAAGCCTTCCGATGAAGGGAAGCGCCATCCCGGCTACCTCAGAGCAAAAAAACTGTGCAAAAAAAAGGGGCTCGAAACTGCCCTTGATGCACTTCAAGGTGCATATAGCATCGGGTGCGGCGAGCATTTAAAATCCGAGGGTTTTTCCTTTATCTTTTTTTTTTTTCCTTCCCTTTTATTTCTAAATATACCTTGAAACTGTTTCATAGTGAGGTCAATGTTTGCCTTTTTCGTTCTGAAAGAAAACAGATACATGGAGTAGTTCTCTTGCGAGCAACCCACGGCCCACACCGCTTACATCCTCAGCCTAAAAAAGCTTCATTACTTCAGAGACTGGTGAAAAATTTGGCCTGGCACACCCGGCTGCGACAAGTGCCACAGCCTGCGGAGGTGAGACAGAAAATTGTTGCCCGTCCTTGGATTAGGGGTGAGATTATCGCTGAATTCATAAGCCAGGGTGAAAATAGGTCTGGATGCCACTGGGGGAATGCGCAGCCGGTAGCATCCTCTCCTCGGCCGGATGGCCCAGCCCTGCGAGGGGACGCCCCGTGCCAGCGTGGCATCCCGTAGACCTCGCGGGGCTCTTGGGGACCCGCTCTCCTAGCAGGATTTGGAGGTGCCGTCGCTCACTGCAGCCAGCCAGATGCACGCAGCCCCTCCAGGACCGTGCTCTCACCCAGACGAAGCCGTGGGACTTGCAAGCAAAAGGCCATTTCCATGTCGGCAGAGGGAGGTGACACTTTGTTAAGGCAGGCAGAGGGACAGGGTCTGTCGGTCTCGTCACAGGGAGGCTCTGCTGAGCTCGCCCTCCTGTGCTGGGCTGGTGCCCAAGGTCCCCAAGGCTCCCAGGCTGGGCAGGAGCAGGGGCTGGTGGCTTTCTCCAGCCTGGGTCTGCTCGGACCAAGTCGGCGCTTCCCTTATTCCCTTCCTCACGCCNCCCCCCCCCCCCCCCCAAAGTTTCTCCTGGGTGCAAACGTGGGGTGCAGCTGCACTGCGATCACCTCTAGCAAAGTGGCGGGGATCTCTGAACGCGTTTCCTTTGGCAGAGCAGGGCAAAACACAGCCAGCCNCCAGGAGCGTGCAGCACCCCAAAATAACATCCTTCCTGCTGCAACCTCAGCCTGGCCGCATCCCCTCCCTTGGCAGCGGGGGTGCCCCGGAGTCCCCCCCCTTACCTGCCAGATGGGGCTGCTGCCTTTGCTCGGCTCCCCTTGTGCAACTCCCAGTCCGGCGGAGGGGGGATATAAGGGGCC
>VXAL01014470.1:0-14231 GCA_013399475.1 Chauna torquata | reverse complement strand
GGAAAGTTGGGAAAAACCTCTCAAAAAAAAAAAAAAAAAAAAGAAAACGCCTGGGGAAGGAGAGGAAGGGGAGGATCTGAAAAAGCTCTCCCGGCCTCCCGCCAATGGCAGGGAGCGGGCGGCCCTGCTGCTGCAAGGGGGGGTCCCGGGGGGGGCTGCGGGGATGCGTGATGCCTCCTCCTCCCTGCCTCTGCTGGCCTCCAGCTGGGCCTCGCCGCGGGGCTGGGGGCACGGGGGGCTCGCCCCTGCCCAAAGGGTGCTCCTGCGTTTGTGCGGGGCTCCGGAACGGCTTATTAGCAACCCCCCCGCGGCCCNCAGGCATCTCTTGCGGCTGGGTGGTTGTCGGTGCATGAGAGGGGTGCTGATTGCTCTTTTTTTTTTTCTTTGCAGGGTGTCCTCCTCCGTGAAATTGGTGGTGCCGCAAAGCGCCCTGCCCCACGGGCCAGCCGTGACCACAGGCGGCAAAGGTGTCACGTCTGCATCAGTTCTGAGCCACAGCTTGCCACCTGAAATCACCCCAAAAGGACGCGCGTTTGCTCTGCAGGGCCCTGCCGGCCAAGTCGCAGGCTTCCTTACGGTAATGTAAGGTATCCCACGTATCCCACAGCCACTGGTTTGCCATCCATCTCCCCCCTGCATTTACACCCCCTCTCCTTTTCCCCAGCAGCTGGGCTGCCTCAGTGGTGAGCCTCTTCTACCCACCACATCTTCCCTACCTCCAAACCCCTTGCACCATAGGTGTGAGGTCGGTTGGTGTCTGTTCTTCACCGCGGCATAAACACGGTGGCAAAGTCCTCGTGTCCAGCAAAATTCTGCGCTTTGGAAAGGACTCGTGTTCAGTCGGCTTTATGGCAGCAACCATGCGCAGCCCCGAAGTAATGTCGAAGGAGTTAAACGCTCATGCTGCCCAGTGTCAGAGTGCCTGGCTGAGAGCGCCTGCGGCAAAGAATGTGCCATGGAGAAGTTTCTGCGCTGAGTCACAAGTATTGAACTCCACTCGGTTTCACCCCGTCACATTTTAAGCCGGCATGAGATGTTTTTTTTTAATGGCAATCTGGCAGCCCTGTGGGGACATACTGATATTCTAGGTACCAGCCAGCAATTAAGCACCATACGCTTTAATGGTGACCACATCAGCAGAAGGATGTGGCATCATTGTGTTGTTTAACAGAGGTCTATGTCTTCCCTACCTTCAAATCACCGTTTAATTTCATTTCGCCCCCTGTTAATGCTGCTTTTGGCTCTGCAAGTTTCTCCGTTTCCCTCAGAAGGCAGTGGTCTCAGCATGTTGCTACATCTTGTTGTTGTGGTAGAAAATAGCCTCTAGTCTAGTCTTCTGGCTTTGGCTGTTCTGCCCTCACACCTGGGTCGTTGTCCTGCGAGCACCTTGCCCTGGGATCAGCTCATCTTTCTGCTTTCCACCCCCATACACAGCATCACTCCACCGATTCTAGGAGGCAGCATCAAGAAGTGACATTTTTGTGCTGTCTAAACCATTTGGATGATGCCGTGTGAGTAGACACTCCCCGCCTCAAGTGAGGTGAGGTCTTTGAGCCTTCCCTGTACAAGTTTTTCCACCAGCTGCAATACACCAGCTCCCCGGAGCTCTAGCAGCAAAACAAAATGTGTGTTTCTGTGATGATTTCGCTCACGGCATGCTTTGCAGCAACAAGACCTTGATAACAGCGGTAGCAGATAACGGCAGGTTTGTTCTGGTCACTGGGTGTTTGCTTCTGGCTGTGAGAAAAATTGTCCCAATCATCCGTTCCCAACAGCCTTTCCTACGGCTGAATTGATCCGCACGGTGCCATTTGCACAAAAGCTGTTACAGGGGAAAAGTGCCAAGCATCTCACTCGTTGGGTGACCTTTTGGGTGGCAAGTGGGAAGTCATTTTGTCAGCCCGAAGGCTCCTGGCTTTGTGTCATGTTTTTATTTCTTTTTCAGTGGCTTGTGCGGAGAAAGAAATACCTGAACAGCACGCATTTCCAGCTGACACCTTCCCTGGGCATTTTGCATCCAAGCGGGTACCTTATGCTGAGGTCCTTAATGCTAACGTACCGAAATGGTCCCAATGGCTTCACAGCGGTGATGCTCGGAAATTGGCTTTCTTCTGGGAGGGATCCAGTGGCAGGGAGAGGTCTGCGGTACCTTGAGCATCTTGTTGTATACGCTAGTATATGTTTGGAGCAGTTTTCTTGCCTTCAGTGGGGCTTTGTGTCTGCATAAAGGATCAGAATGTGGTCCCAGGGTTTTTAAAGCACAATCTTTGCTTTATTACTATGTTGCTATGGAGTAAAAAAATGAATTTGCTGGTTGCAAACAATCAATACCCAGGTGAAGTGGTTCTGGTCTGTACCGGCAGCATGCACCAGATGAGAAATGAGAAGAGCTCCTTTAAACTTCCAGTGTCAGCTGGTTTTCTCTGCCAGGCTTTGAATTGCTCCACCTTCAAACCCTTCTGTGTAATTACTTCCCAGGTAAGATCTTTTTTTTCCTTCCCAGTGAAATTTAAAATAAATTCTAAAACTTTTCATCTCTTTCAATGCCTCCCAGCACTAAACTCCTTCAACGGAAGTGCAGGGCTCTGTACTTCAGTCCTTGTAAATGGGCTTGCCTCGATAAGGGGAATTTGGAACTGAATGAAAATAGCTCGTTGTGTCTGAGGCCAGGCAGCCCAGCACAAAGACTTTTCAATTTTTGCCTGATTTTTTAGTGTATTTTCCCCCCTATTCCTGCTGTCCTTAATTACCCCACACTACTAATTTATCTCCCCAGACAACACAATCCCAAGTGCATTGCTCTAAGATAACCACAATAAATCTGCATGGCTTTACGATGTGAACGTGCAGAGAACGAGTGCATTCTACCAGAATATCTGCAAACAGCTCGATCTTGATCGGGAGCATATTTTCCTGGGCAAAAGCGCTGGGAATCGGGCTGCTCTGCGTGGCGGTGGGGAGATTTCCGTAGCCATCGAGAGATTTCCCAGCACAATCAGACTTTGCAGGCTCCCTGCCCCCACAGTGCCACGTAGGAGATCCGACGGCGGTGGGATGGGAGAGGACCGGGAAGGGGGAGCGATGCTGGGAGTTGCCTTCTTCCGTCTTCTCTGCTCCGTAATGAGAGGGCCCAGCTGCCAAAAGACACATCCACTTCTGCAGCCCAGCTCCTCCCCCCAGCCACCGGCTTTCTCGCGCGGGGCAAAACTCGCATTTCTTTTGCCGCCAGCTATTTCAAGCGTGGGTACATTCCCTGGGGACAGAGAGATCTTTGGTTTAGGAGGGTGCGGATCTACCGAGCCTATGAAATGCTAAAATAAAAAAAAAACAAAACATCGTGATGTGGGTCTGATCCTACACACCCCAGCAAACCAGACGGGGATTTACTGCATCTGAACTGGGCTTGGGGGAGTTACTGGGGTAGGGGATGGAGAAATGCGACCGGTACTGGGAGCCCTGCACCCAGCCCTGCGGTAAACAACGCATGCCCGGTCATGAGACGTCTGGGCTAACGCGGCCGTGGTCGGTCGCCTGGCTTTTGTAAAGCCGTGTTACTAATTCACTTGATTATATATTACAGCAGTGCTTCAGTCCTACGAAAGCAAGTGAAGCCAAGCCCTGCAGTCTAACAGGCTCTTTGGACAGGACTTTTTAAATATAAACTCCAGCAGCTTTGCACGTTTGCCCTTTCCTGTAGGCTGCAGTGACCCAGGGGACTGACCCTTGTTTTCCCACATTAGGGTCCGGCGTCTTCTAAGCTGCTGTGCAACAGTGCTGGTGCAGGATTTCTGCTTTTCAGGATCAAGCAAGGTCTGTAGCAAGGCTAGCAAGGAAGGCAATTTGTGGAGGAGATACCAAAGAAGAGGTCCTTTCCTGTAACTCTTGGCTTTAACAGGGCAGGGGATTAAAGCTGTGCACCTGTTCCCACAGTTCAGAGCATGGAGCTGGGTAGAAGACAACAGAAGATCATTTCAAAACAGATCCCAGGCAGTCCTTTTTCACCAAGTTGCATCCATGGAGATAAATTTATGGACAACAGCTCTGGAAGTAGATACTACTGGGAACAGACAGGGATGTACGCTGAACATCCGCAGCCCAGCGGGTCTGGGTGCTGGGAGGGCACAAGGGATGGACCACAGGCGGGCTGGGACCAGGGCGTGCCCTAAATTCTATCTCCCGTGTCACTGGTGGAGTGAAGCTGGATGGACCACAGGACTGTCCTAGTAGGACATTTTGTATGTGCACAGCATGCAGCAGGATTAGGCCTTGGAGCATTAAAAGCCGTGGGACCCGCAAGGATTGCGGTGGAGGTGGCGAAGGCAATAGTGATCCTCTTTGCAGCCTCTACCTCGCGTTGCAGTCATAGAATGGGTTGGGCTGGAGAGGACCTGAAAGATCATCCCGCTGGCAGGGACACCTCCCACCAGCCCAGGCTGCCCACAGCCCCCCCCAGCCTGGCCTCCAGCACCACCAGGGACGGGGCACCCCCAGCTCCTCTGGGCAGCCTGTGCCAGGGCCTCCCCGCCCTCAGCGGGAAGAATTGCTTCCCCAGGGCTGACCCGAACCTCCCCTCTGTCAGCCTGAAGCCGTCACCCCTGGCCTGTCCCCACAGCCCCGACACAGAGTCCCCCCCCAGCTTCCCCGCAGCCCCTTGAGGCACGGGGAGGCCGCCGGGAGGGCTCCCCGCAGCCTTCTCCTCCCCAGGCCGAACGCCCCGGCTCCCTCAGCCCGGCTCCCCAGGAGAGCTGCCCCAGCCTCCGGGCATCCTCGCGGCCTCCTCTGGGCCCGCTCCCCCAGCTCCGCGTCCTTCCCGTGCTGGGCCCAGAGCTGAGCGCAGCCCTGCAGGTGGGGCCTCACGAGAGCGGGGCAGAGGGGGACGTCCCCTCCCTCGCCCCGCTGCCCGCGGGGCAGCCCAGGGGACGGGCGGCTCTCTGGGCCGCGAGTGCGCGTGGCCGGCTCGTGTCCAGCTCCTGCCCGCCAGCACCCCCACGTCCTTCTCCGCAGGGCTGCTCCCGACCCATTCCCCGCCCAGCCTGGGCTGGGGCTTGGGATTGCCCCGACCCGGGTGCATCTGATCTTCCTGCAGAGGATGCAGCCAGCCTGGGACACTGCTTGATGTGTGGCTAATTCCCAAATCTGCACGTCCCTGCTGTGTCCCCCAGGCTGGTGACAGCATTATCACCCTTGTTTGGGAGGCTGAGACAAAGGCAGCACCAGGGCAAATGCTCCCCCACCTCTGCACTGCTTCTTCTGCCCACCTCTGGGCACCGTTTTTGCAGCTCATGAGCAGGAATGGATGGAGAAGCTGCACCAGCCTTAAAGAAACCCTCCCAAATCAGTTCAGCCCTCCCCAGACCGTTTCTCAGACCTTCCCAGGAGCAGTGTTACCACTGATTCACCCGGGACTGCTGAGGATCTTGTGTATCTCTCAATTTCACCAGCAAAATCTTTCCCAAACCAGAGCAAATGGCTCTGGACGGAGGCAGGAAGCAGCCGTGGCTGACACAGCACCACAGCCCTTTTCTCCCTCTCTGGCTTGCAGCCGTGCCCGGCTCCCAGTTTGGCCGGGGCTGGAAGGGACCAGCTTTGTCCGAGCAGACAGCACACAAAGGATGGCAGTGAAGCTGAAAGGCTGTGTCCCATGGATGTGTGCCCTGGCCCGTCTGGTTTGTAGCAGCGACGAGCCAAACTCGTCTCTGCTAACCCTGCCGTGCCTGGAGCTGGACCAGGGGGATGCGGCTGCCCTGCGGCGAGGGGATGCTGCCTTTTGGGAAGCGTCGGGGTGGGCTTACGTGCCATAAAGGCGCAAGGTCTGGCCGTGGATGCACGCGTTCTCTGCTTTGCAATGGTCAGCTTTCGCTGCTTCAGCAAAAGTGATGGAGGAGAAAAAGGAAGAGAAAAACACTGATTGCCCTGGAGGAAAATCTGCATCCGTGCTTATCGCAGGAATGTTGTGAGGCACACACAGGGACGGACAGGCTATCGAGGCACCAGCTGCTGCTTTGCTGCAGGGCACAGGGGAGAGAGACTCCCTTGATCCCAGTTTGTAATCCCTGTTTAATACTCCAGAGAAAAGTTCAAAATCCACAGGGTCCCCTGCCAAAGCGTCGAGGATGGGGGGAAATTCCTCTGGTGCTCTCGGATGGAAAGGACGGCATCTGGGCGGCCTCGGCGCAGGTCCAGTGTGGGTTGCAGCAGGTCAGCTTGCACACCCCCGTGTCCTGCACGATGGGGAAAAGGAAAAAAGATGGGGTCCTTGTGGTCAGCCACAGCTCGGGGCTGGAGTTTGCCTTCCCTGGGAGCACCTGCGTGGCCACCAGGTCCCGTGCTCTTTCTACACTGGTGCAGGAGCTCTGATGTGGGGCCATGGCAAGACAAGAGGGCTCGTTTTGCCTTTCCCGCCTGGATGGATGAGCTGTTTGTGCTCCTCACCGCTCCCTTCTGCCTTGCAATGAGTGGGACCATCTGGGTCCACCCGAAAGTTAACTGAAAGAGCAAGAAAGCAACTAATTTTTCAGCCACATCAGCCCCATGAATGCCAGGGCCACCTCAAGGGCGAGCTGCAGGAGCAGGGTGAGTCCAGAGCTTTGGGATACAGTGGCCTCAGTTTCCCCATTTACAGCACAGGGTCCTTGTCCCCCTTAGAGGCAGGCAGTAGGGAACGTGCCACTTCCAGTTTTTGACCCTTTGTTATAAAACACAAAGGTCCAGGAGTGGGGAGATCTGTCTGCTGAGAGCCGTGTGTGTGTGTGGGGGGCTGCTATGGGGGGTGGAATCTCTGCTGCCTCGTAAAAAGCTGCGTTCCCACCCGCTGCGACATCGCAGCTCTTCCTCGTCTTGTCCTGGCTGCCTGTTTTCAAGAAGGAACGTAAAGCTTCAAGCTCTGTGCCTCTCCTTTAAGTCGTGTTGAAGCTGTCAGAAAACTGCGAGGAGGCGCAGACCCGCTTCCCCCCCTGCAGCGCAGCAACGTTTCGGGCCTCTTCGAAGGAAATGGGATGTAAAAGGAAACCATTTATTCTGGAGCCAGCTGGGGGAGTGGAAACGCCCCTAAAGCTGACCCTGCTGGGAGAGAAATCCTCCGCCAGCCAATCTTCTGCTTCCAGCGCAGCGCAGCGCTGGGACGGGCAGCGGGGCGGGTTCGGCGTGTGCACAAGTGTGCACGCGTGTGCACGTGTGTGGGCACACGGTTTACACAGCTGCGTGTGTCACCATAGCAGGTCCAGCCTGGCATGGGCCTCAGCAACCTTCCTGGTGTCCTTCGAAGTGGCTTGGTTGGTAGAAATCGGGTTTGCTAAGCTGCAAAACTCTGACCCTGGTGGTGGCGATGGCGATGGGATGTGGTGTGAATACGGGACAGGGCTGGGTCGGTGGTTTTGCTGCATTGTGGACTTTGGGGTGCTTGGAGTAGCGGTTAAAGGCAGGAAGGGAGGAGGGGAGGGAGGAATCCAAGGAAAGACACGCTGGGCTCGGCAGCCCCTGCAGCAGGCAGCGGTCCAGCGGGAGCAAACGGCACGTACGCTGCTCATCGCCCACGTGCTGCGTGTATGTAAGCAATGGGATGTTTAGGAAGGGTCTTGGCAGCCTCTTCATCTTTGCTGCTCTTACACAGACAACAGAAAAGCTGCCCAGACAGATACAACAGGAGAAGGGGCTTCATCCTGCCCAGGGACCCCAGTCCCCAGCTGCCCCGGCCCCAGTGCCCTCCTCGTGCTGGTCTGGTGGGACCAAAACCGCCTGTGTCTTCAGGTCTGAGTTGCTGCCTCTTTGCTTGGGGTGACACCATGCATCCACATCAAACGTCACACCAGCCAGGTCCCTTCTCGTAAACGTGAGGTTGGGGCCAAATTCAGCCAGGGAGTGTGACCCTGGTGGCAGCTTATGAAGCAAAAGGACCGGCTGGTGGAGGGTTGAGCACCCGTCAGTGATGAGACCAGAGATCAGCAGCGGCAGGTGTCTTTGCTCTCTGCGTCAGAAGCGTGGCTGCCTTCAGTGAAGGTTGCCCAATTGAGCTGACTTTGGCATTTCAAGTTTTTTAGTGCTTTTTGCAACTTTAATAATATTTTTGATGTCTTTTTGTGGTGTGTGATAGATGCGTAGCATCACACATAATGTTTAATACATTTCACCATACATTTCTCTCTGTCTGGAGGTTCCTATACCCCAGAATACTGTTTCTGCATGCAGGACCCTTATCAAAAAGGGAAGTCTTTTATACATCCCTGTGCACCAAACCCCACATACTATGTCTAGCCTAAGTATGCCTGTTTAAAATACGCCAGCAGAGAATTGCAATGTGTATTTCCTAGCTACTGTGTGGATCTGAAGTGAAAACCTGGCAGAAAAGTGGTGGTAGGCAGGATTTCTGGAAAAGTGAAGGAGCCCACATGATGCAACCCTGATGCATTCTTGCAGAGTGACGTCTGCCAGTGTAATCCCTAGCAGGGGCCGTTAGCATTTTGCTCCAGATGTCAGGGGGCTGCACCTACACATTAAAGACTTTTCCAGAGTCAGATCTGTGTCCTGCCAGAGCCCCGGGGTTTGTGCTGCTGGTGGTGCTGAGCCACGTTCATGCGTCAGGGAAAATTATGTTAATTTTAGAAGCAAAAGCCACTGCTAGATTTCCATTTTCCTTCTTTTGTAACTTGCAGAGAGGGGAGCTGTCGATCGTCCGGTGAACCTTTCTCTGCTTCCCATTTTAGAATTAAGCACAGCTGCCTGCAGCCTTCACTAAAAGCACAAAAATGCATCCAGTGCCTGCAAATGTTTCATCTTTGCTTCTTCCTTGCAAATCACCCTCTGGACACAGCAAATCTTGCAGGGTTTGTGCTGCATGCGTGGCCGAGCCTTGTGCTCGGCTGTGCTGGCACCAGGAGCCTTGGCAGGTGCCTGGGATGGGATGGAGGGGGTGGAAGTGCCTTTTGGCCGTTCCTAGAGTTCAATTAGCTGCTGTGGGCACTGACAGCAGTTTGGCCACGGCAGGTAAATATTCCCTGGCTTTTCTCTCTTTCCCCACGTCAGTGCACAGACCAGGGGCTATATTCATTCACAAAACGCTGACGGAGGAGTAGCTGTGACTCCTGTATTGCTAACAGAAGCGTTGAACCTAGGAAGGTTTCCCGTCTCCCCCAAAGGGTCCAGAAACTCACAGAATAGTCAGGCACTTGGATGTTCACGACTGTGCTGCTGTAGGAAGAATGGCAAACACAGCTCCTGGAGCAGGGTCAGCCCTGTAGCTGTTTGATGGGACATGGCCACGGCCATGCAGGGCTCAGCTGCCGCGAGCTGAGCTGCCCCAGGAACATCTGACTCATCGCACATGAAGATTTGCTTCTGCAGATTTCCAGGCATTTTGTGAAGCTAAGCAAGGCTGATTGTCCTGGTTTAAGAGTTGGGGAAACTGAGGCACAGATCGCAAGGCTGGGGTAGGATGAGAAGCCAGGCATCCTGCACTGTGAGTCCTGTGCTGGTTTTACTGGTTTGCACTGTGTCCCTTCTTCAAGAGGATGCTGAGTACTTTACAGGGAGTCACAGAGGCATCTTCTCACTCCCTGGGCAGATAATCCGCCCAGAGGGCTGGCACCCCCGGATGCCTGCTGCACCCAAGCTGGGCAGAGCCCCCGTGACTACTCCAGCTCAAATCTGATCCGACAGAGATGCATCTGGCAGGTCCCTCACAGCCACAGAGCAGCCTCTGCATCCTTGTCTTCTCTCGCCACTTCTGGCCAGTCTGTCGCAAACCCCAGGCAGGAACAGGCTCTGGCTTTGTGTTTTTGTAGCAGCTAGCCCCACAGGACCACGATCAATGACCCTTCTCCAATGTGGATGCCCAAACTTTGCTCGAAGCAGCTTGGACAAACTGCCTCTTTGCATCTCCACCTTCGGGGCTGCCCAGAAGCAGCACAGTTCATGCTCTTGGCCAGCACACAGCGAATGAAACCTCTCTTACATTGCACCCGTGGCCTGACAAGCCGTTTCGAAGCTCGGAGGAGGCACTGGCGCTGGTGAACTTGGGTTTTGCACACAAGGTCTCTTGTTCAGCATGGGGCAGAGGTGGTTGGGCAGGCGTGGGAGAGGTGGGGCAGGAGGAGGCGATGAATGGGGACCCTTGTTTCACTCCTGATTACCTTCAGGGGAACGCTGGACGTTTACCAGCCATGCACAAATGGTGTGGATTCAGTCTTTCAAAGCCATTTGCAATTCTGGACTCTGTTGGCTTCAAGGACAAGACCTGTGTCTCCCTGTAAGTACTCCTGGTTCGAGTCTGAGGGGGATGATGTGGTTAAAAGAGACGCGTGCGTTGAAACCTCTTAGAGCCTCCCCTCTCCTCTCCTACGTGGTTCTGGCTTAGCCCCATACAGCTGGGATTTATTTCAAGCTCATTTGCTGCCCGAACATAGAGAAGAAGCAGCAAAGAATGAAAGGCAGCTCCTGAGCTTTGAATAGTTCAGGACATGAATCAAGGGCTGCAGTTTGTTTAAAGGGAAACGCTCAAATCCTAAACTTCCAACATCACAGGTATCTGTTGGATATGGTAATACCCGCCTGCATCGTTGACTGCAGTTTCCAAAGGCAAAGCTGCGGGCTGGACATGCAGAATAGTGGGGAAACTGTAATCTGTACAGTGCACAATTGTAAACAAGCTGCGGACAGCAGTTTGCACGCAGGTGGGGACAGCTGTAGCCCACCTCCCAAGCGCTCCCTTCCTGGACCTTTTCTAGGAGGACTCCCTGGGACCTCACCACGGATGGAGCACCCACGTGGGAAATTGCTGTTGTGTGGGAACCTCTTTTCTCAGTGAACACGCCTGTGATGAGAGGTTTGCAGAGTTAAATGCAGAATGTTTGGTGTCTCCTGTTCACCTTGACCCATGAATTTCAGGAATGCCCTTCAATGCCTCATTTCCAGGTCAGGTTTCACATTTCTTCAGGAGTTTTTATTTTTCAACTTTTTAATTTTTTTTTTCTTTTTTTTTTTTTTTAGCCTTTTCCCATTCTCCAGGATGCCAGGAGTTAGAGAAAAGCCGTTTCCATGGACCTCATGCCTCCACTTTGAACCTGTGCCTGTGCTGGGACTCCTGGTACGGACTTCCCACATGGCGACCAGCAGGGGATAACTCACAGCGAGAACACGTGGGGCTGTGGCTTTTACTTTGGGTAACAGATCCAAAGGGCTCAGAATCTTTCAAGCATCTAAGTTACGTGTGTGGGTCTCTCCCAGGAAATGGGAACCTCTTGACATGAATCTGGTTCCCTCTTTGGACTGTGGAGGAAGTCTGAGCTGAGGTTTTGTGTTAGAAGCATGTAGACCCTCTTTCTAGGCTTCACGTCCAGCTGCTAACCCACCTGCAGGCTGGATTGTGTTTTTCCTCTGTGATGGTGCATCTTGGGATGTCTGAAGTCTAGGAGCTTTGCACACTTGGAGAATTCCTATCATCGGCTATTGGTGAGTGAATACTGAACGCTGTGGAACATCTCGTGGAGGCTTGTGTGGCATTGACCTTTCAGTAATCCTGGTGCACATCAGGGGTGGACGTCTGGTGCAGCGAGGTCTAGAGAGGGTCATGATTTCCCCATCCCTGCTGAGACTCTATGAGTCCATCCATGAGTCCGTGTCCATCACACCTAACCTCCTGGGGCTGCTCACTGAAGGGGCTGCCCTGTGCCTTCCTCCCAGCCTCCTTTCCTGGTTCCTCTTCTTCACATCGTGTCCTGTTCATGCAAATCCAGGGAGAACCAGCTGGAGAGTTGATTTGGTGGTGAATCCTTCAGCTGGCGGTGGTGGTGGGAAGTGGTAGGAAGGTAAGGTAATGACCATTGGATGGGTCTTGATTTTCCTGTGGCACCACCATCACACAATCACCCTGAGAAGTGGACAGCCAGGCCAGGAGGAGTACAGTCCAGGGCGTTTATAAACCCAGGACAGAAACATCTGGATTTTCCCACATGGAAATAATTGCTGAGAGTGCTTTTGGGAGGCAGGGTTGGTCTCAGTGCTGGGAAAGTCTCCTGCGGTTGATTCATGCAGCGCCCATGGTAGGGAATTAAGCGGGAATTGGGATGTACCTTACGCGGAGGCAGGTTTGGATCTCAGATGGAGCGGGGAGTAAACGTGAGGCTGCAGCAGTGTGAAGAGGCTAAAAGGGCCGCGCCTGAGAGCTGGTGGCTCACGTCTCCAGTCTGCTCTTGCCATGTTGATGGAAAGCTCTTAGTCCAACCTCACTAAAACAAATGCAGACTGATGTGACCATCACCCATGTGCCTGGGAAGTCACCGATGTGGTCATGAAGGTCACAAAATGGGGTTCCCTTGGATAGAGTCAGCCCCATGTCTGGGCACGTGGGTGGCTGAACCCGTGGGGGGGGTCACTGGGCGCTGCTCACTGGTTTGGTGCAGGAGTCTGAAGAATCTCCAGTGAGGCGCAGCTGGAGGCTGGTGGGTATCAGGTGCTGGGTGTGGATGAAGCTAGTTTCTCACCCCTCTCCTGCAAACCACAGGCACCCCAGTGAAGTTTTAGCGGCCTCAGTGGTGGTGGAAGTAGCTGTAGGACATCATGACCCTACACAGCACGTGCAGCTCTGTGTCCATGGTGGGAAGAATTGTCTGCTGGAAGTGGCTCTGCTGATGGTGGTGGAGCTGCACAAACCCTCCCTGACATTACAGCACCGTTTTGGGAGCAGTGGCATTTTTTACCAAGGGTCACTCCAGGAGATCATTGTTCATTTGGCACAGATAAAGTCAGAAGGGACAATTTTCTAGCCAAAAGGGAAATCCACTACAGTTAATTTGAATGAAACGTTTTCTTTTTTATTTCACTGTTCTTCTAAACTAAAAAGGGGATAAATGGAACCTTAAATATAATTTTCAGACAAAGAAAATGAAAAAAAAAACCAAAGCAAAACACCCAAAGGCACTGAAACAAACTGAACAAACTGCTTAGTTTTTTCTCCATTTTTATCTTTGTTTTCCAAACACACCCCAAATCCCGAAATGCCTTCATCCACTGTGACAGCTCCTGTCTTGATGAATTAACTATTTAACAACGATTTTCTCCCTAGTCTCAGCTAATAGAATAATTGGGCCTGCTGGAGGCAAGTTCATAAAACGCGGGATGTGTAATGAATCCAGCAGGCTCTGCCGCTGACTCAGCCCGCAGCTTTGCGCTTCACCGCTGCCTCGAGCTCTCAGGTCGAGCCGCAGCGTTTGCAGGACGGGCTGCGGCCATGGCGCGGAAATGCCACCAAGGGGCAGGTGGGTCACCAGGCAGCAGGGTGGGGGACACCCAAAAAACCCTCCAGCAGCCAGCCTGGGCCCCGCTGGGTGGACTTAGAGTTGGTGCAAATAAAACCTCGTGGACATCAGGTTTTGGAGAAGCAAGGAGACATCGCTGCACCGTGTTCTCCAGCTGGTTCTGTAGGACCTTATGACCTGCGCTGTCCTGTTAGCTGAGGAATCTCAGTGCTCTTGCTTCAGATAAGCAGAAAATTGTGTTCCTTATGTCACCCCCCCTCACTGTCCTTGGGGGTGAGATCAAGGCAGAAGCCTCCCCCAGCCTGAGGGCTATTGGGGGGTTCCTCTTGCCTGTCCCAGCCCCAGTCCCACGCCCTGGATCCTGCCCCGGGAATACACTCCTGGCTGCGTGTGGCGGTGGACAACAGCTTCCCATGCTTCAAAAAGTGCCGGAAAACCACAAGAAACAGCACAACCCCTGTGCTGCTGTCTCCGAGCTCCCTCTGATCCCTGGCGGGGCTGACACATGGGAGAACAATTACATTTAGGAGGACTTTCCGGGCTATTAGTGTCAGTGAAGCGTATGGAGAAGGCTGCACCAAGGCAAGAGAGACCAGCGGAAATAGATTTTAAAAATAATAAGGAAGAGCAGACGGGACTGGAGGAGATTCAGCAGCTAACAGAGAGCTGGGAGGACAGAGATCAAATTAGTGCTGCCAGGATTCGTGCTCCAGGCCGGGTGGTGAGGCAGGAGCCCTGGGCAGGGCTTGTCCCCATGCTCGCTCCCCAGCACATCCCACATGGCACCGCTGCCTCTGCCCCGCAGGGTCCCCACGCAGCGGGCTCCACGCACGTCTCCCACCCGCAGAGCACCAGGACCCAGCCCCACGGCACGGCCTCGGGGCTCCCCCCACTGCCCAGCTGCACACCCACAGCAGCCTCCAGCCTCCAGCCTCTGCTTCACTGGCTTGGGCTCTGCACCCCCTCACGGGACAATCCGGGGGG
>VXAL01014468.1:99020-115158 GCA_013399475.1 Chauna torquata | reverse complement strand
TGGCAGGCTTGGGAGGTGGGCCCATGCCAACCTCATGAAGTTCAACAAGGTCATGTGCAAGGTCCTGCACGTGGGTCGGGGCAATTCCAAGCACAAATACAGGCTAGGTGGAGAACTGATTGAGAGCAGCCCTGAGGAGATGGGCTCGGGGGTGTTGATAGATGAGAAGTTCAACGTGACCCAGCAACATGTGCCNAGCCTGGAGAAGAGCAGGCTCCAGGGAGTCCTTACAGCAGCCTTCCAGTACCTAAAGGGGGCCTATAGGAAAGCTGGAGAGGGACTTTTTACAAGGGCATGTGGCGATAGGACAAGCAGTAATGGCTTTAAACTGAAAGAAAGTAGATTTAGATTAGATATAAGGAAGAAATTCTTCACTATGAGGGTGGTGAGGCACTGGAGCGGATTGCCCAGAGAGGTTGTGGATGCCCCATCCCTGGAAGTGTCAGGTTGGATGGGGCTTTGAGCAACCTGGTCTACTGGAAGGTGTCCCTGCCCATGGCAGGGGGGTTAGAACTAGATGATCTTTAAGGTTCCTTCCAACCCAAACCATTCTATGATTCTACAAAGACAAGATGAAAGGTCAATTAAGGCAACCAGTGAGATTTTAAAAGCAGTGGTGGAAATGTCTGCAGGAAAACCCCGACTCCTGAAAATTAAGGAAGTTACTGAATAACAAGCTGGAAAGAAACAGCAAAAGCCAGAATTAGAAAGGGAAAAATACACACCATAAAAACTCCTCTGATTTAAGAATGGACACAAAGAACAGTATGAGTTTACTGTGTGGTTTCTTTGACCTTAATCGCAACAGCCCTAGTTCCCTTCTTCCCATCTTCCCCTGAGTGGACAGCGTTAAATGGAAATTGGACTAAGCCAATGAGTGTCATTTTCAGCTGCCCTTCAGAGATGGATGGAGAGTCTCAAAGTGAGGTTCTGCAACAGACTACGGGATTTCTTTTTCTCTCATTATTTACACTTGCCCAAGGCTGTGCAGAGCCCCAACAGACTGTTAATACAATGCATCTTTTAACTAAGTTTCACTTTCTAGAAAAAAATGTTTACAGCAAGCTGCTCTGCAGCAGAGATGCACATTCTGGGTTTGAGGGCTGTGGCTGGGCAGTCAAGTGGAAAGCTTTCCAGATAGTCTCTATGCTGACTGATTCTCTGGCATTCAGCAGGCCAAATGGAAAAAACAAAAACAAACAAAAAAAAACAACCTTAGCAGTTTTCAGTAAGAAAGATTTTTAAATGGGACTTCTTAAGTTTTTGCTATGAATAAAAGCACAAGTTTGTCCTAAATACAGCACTATTAAAATGTGTATATGTATTTCTTTTTTCAAAAAAAAATATCTAAAAATGTTGATATCTTTTCTCGCAAGCAAGGAGCAAATGGAAGAAAGTATCAGGCCACACAAATACACATTTAATTCATGTAGTAGATTGGTGGCTCTGGAAATGCAGTATTATATCAAAGGTGCATACTGTTTCAAACACGCTGTACATATCATTGGGCAAAAAACAAAGATTTGTTGGTTTGTTTGAGACATTTGCAAAGGCATCTTAACCTGCCCAGATGCAGCTAGACAAAAATATCTTGCTCTGACTATATGTAGCCATATCACTAAACATATCTACACAAACATTCGGCTATGTCCACAGGTAAAGACTGAAAGTTTCTGGCCGCACTACTATGCGGAACAAGTGCATCATCTGACCTATTCTGAATATACTTTTATAAATATGTACAAATCAATTACAGGCACTTGAAATGTCTTTGGTTGGAATAAACCAACATTGCAAGATAATGTATTCACAGAGTGTTAAGACCCATTCTGGGTTCAGCAGGCAATGATTACGGTTCTCAGTCATTCTCAGTAAAAGGAGAGGATGGATTATGCTTCTGACAAAGCAACCTAAACAAAAGAAAAAGAAAACATTTAATTAAATAAGTCAAATTCTTAATCCCGTAACAGCGATATTGCTTATCTCCATGCAGCTGGCATATCTGTCTTTGCCTTTTCAAAGAACCTCAAAAGTCTAACTTGGAAAGAAATCAAAGTAAGTCTGAAGGTGTTTTGTACTTAGCATAATTTAAAAATAATACAAAACAAAACAGCTTATGCTACCAAAAAAATCAATCAGATCAAAGGTTGCCAACATTCACTTCCTACTTCACAATAAATATATTCACATTTAATCCTTCAAGCAAAGTGCAGGTCTCCAATGCAGTATTGAATAATGACTGTATCAATATCTTTGTGATTGTTTTTCATAATTTTAATGGCTGCTAATCAGAATTATGTACCATATTTTATTCAAATTTTTCAGCCCGTTGTGATGAAAGGTACATAAAACCATTCAGTGCTATCTCTTCAATGCTTCATACAAAATAGTGAGAACAACAACACAAGTGTGGCTGAAGAGTTGCATTACAGCACTTACTGAACTGCAGTAATCCACTTCTGCAGGAGAGAAACCTAAGAATCTACACAGCACATATATGTATTTTGTAGCACCCTTCTTTACTGTCCATGACGAAACACTCATGTCTCTTTGAAAAGGAATTAAATCTACATTTCAAGAGATAAGAACAACCAGTCTGTACTACATAAAAAAGGAGGCTTGCTGTTTTCTTAACAGTCTCAATATTTTGTTATTACACAAACTCACCTTTTCAGAGCAGAATTCTGTATTGCTTTGCCTCAGTTTGCTTGGTCTGCCTTTAATAACTGCATAGCAGAACATTGTAATCACCATCACAAAAAGAAAGTAACTGGTATGCATGAGATGCAGGTTTATTAGAGAGCGATCATCCTGCACAGAAAATTAAAACCATTTACTGACAATGCACCAACAGCTGACACTTCAATATTAGAGCAATAATCACCAAATCAGCACAGAAATTACTTCATGAATCAACTTTCTCCCCTACACAAAGGTGGCATAGTAATGAAAGTCATTCCTAATTGTGGCACAAAAAGAATCAAAATGTTCCTCATGTTAAAAATCTGTACTAGAGGTCTCTTCCCATACACAAGAACTGCCTTTTGTCAAATGACTTCAGAATGTAAAAGTGGGTTATTAAAAGTTGTGAGGCCCATGGAGATTACACGAAGACCATCACGCCCACCAGTGGCAAAGCACAGCCAACTGTTTCAGCCCCTGCACTACATAATAAACCAGCACTAAATCTGACTGGTTTAGGACATGAACAGAACCGTATTCAGTTAAACCACAGCTAAGCACTTATTCAACATAACATGTAAAAACACCGTGGCACTTACATCTGGAACTATAACAGTTAGTTTGGGATTTAAAGCATGATACACTTTTCCGATTGCTCCTTTGTAACACCAGAAAGGATTATAATCTTGTGCATATTTTGTATTAGAGTCCCTTGCTGTGGTAAAGATCTTGTACCAAAGTGTAGCATTGCTGTATGTTTCAGGAACACAATGTGGTGGCTGACTGCAGAAAAACAGAAATAATTAGCACCCTAATTGTCATTCTCCGCATTCAGTAAGGCTAACTTTCAGAACTGAGTCAGGCCCAGTCTCCTCAACAGCCGTATAAAACACGGTTTTACTAAACAGCAAAAAACAAGGCTTAACCAAAAGACCACATAAAAACCATACGATTCCTATACTAACATTAGAATTTAACTGTATGTTGTTCCAGTAAAGTCAACACCCCACAGCTTAATTAGAAAAACGCTGGTTTTCATATGGCTTCATACAGTCATGAGAAGCTGTCTGATGGTTCTCCGGAGTATACAGAATAGTGTCAGGGAGTCTAGAGGAGACAATGGGAAACTGTTCTGATGAAAGGTCTGTACCTGCTGGGTTTGGTAGCAAAGCAACATTGAGCTTATGCTGATCTCTCAGCAGGGAAGAGGATAAGAACCTCAGAGTCGAGCCTTAGCTCTCATACAAGGTAGTGAAACTAAATTTACAAGGTAGTGAAACTAAATTATAGGGTACCTTTCTTAAATGTTCACTGATTCTGTTATTCTCACTGAAGTTTAAATCACAGGTTGTATGCTGAAAGGCAGGTACGCCTAGAGTCAAAACTTCCACAGAAAAATCTAGCATTGCTAAAAGACAGCAAAAGTCTCAAGACAGACAGGGTTTTTTCTACAGGGGAAGGAAGGCAGGGACACAGTTTCCACAGTCAACAATAACATTCATCAGGATGTGACCACCTCAGAGAAGCAGCTGAGAAATTAATCACCCAGCAACCAATCTATGAAAGAGTGTTAAAAATGCACTTACACTGTGACAGGAAATACGTTGCTGGCTGCTGTCACAGTCATGCAGGTTGTGAATACAACCTGCTCACAGTGACCATGAAGAACACAGTCATCTGAATTCCAGGCAGTCGGCAGGGTGAACGTAATATTTATCTCCTCATGGGATTCTCTGCCTTTGAGAAAGAGAGGAGGAAAGAAGGAAAGCTGTTTTCCAATCACAAAAGTATCTGAGCAACAATTGCTAGGATAAGGACAGCGTGCAATTGATTAAGAAGGCAACCTTACCCTGAATCTATACCTTTGAAGTCACCTAGCATCTTTACTATCAACACAGAAAGCAAAAAGAAAGTTTAAAACAAACAAACAAACCAAAACAAACAAACAAAAAAACCACCAAAAAACCCCAACAAATCAGCAGTTGCTGGTCTTTCTAAACTCTCCTGCCCCCAAAAGAAGTGGGGTCATCAGGCTCCTTTCAGAAATGAAAACCTCCCTATTTATAAGTGAATTCATGTATGTTCAGAGAATTTTACTAGAAAGTAAAATCATGCATCTTTAACCTTTTCCCGCCGAAGACTTTGTTGAACATGTGCTTTTTCTGCAGTTTACATTTCAAATTGGAGATATTTGTGCAGATGAAAAGGTGCTAGCAGATACTGAACTGCAGATTAAATAGTGTATGTTAACTCCATATGGATATATTCACATTCATACTGAAAACAAATCCAAGCTACTTGAAACGGAACTTGTATTTGATAGCTCATAAAGCAGTAACAAAATAATAATATAAAATACAAGAATACAGATTTACAGCTATGGCAAATGTCTCTTTACAGATCTCTGAGGTTCAAGACATCTTCAGACATTATTATAAAATGCAACCCTGGCTGAAAGCTAAAATTCAATGAGGTTCTATTATTAACAATCTAATCTCCTGTCAAAACTGTCAGGGCAGCCACATAAGAGGTCTTCACACCACAGAAATTTTAAGCATTTTGTTTGCTGCTGTTTGCAGTATTAAATTTTATGTATGCATTTTAGATAAACTCTGTATTTTTTAGACAACACGCTACTTGATCTCTAAAGTATATACATGAATGCCTTCAAAATGCGACTTCAGCACCTGACGATGTATCAAGACACAATTGTTCAAAGAGTCACTTGTAGGAGGTTTTGCTGCTCAGAATTTTTTGGCTTAAAAACTACCTTCCATTGTCATTAGGCTAATCGCTTAACACTGCAAAGCCTAATCTTGATAAACTTGCAGGTTCTTTCCCATTCTGAATGCAGGGATAAGTTCCTCTAGCAAACAAGTGAAGGGCTCTGTACAGGACTCCACTCACAACAAATCTGGTAACGCACACATGTTCTAAGGAAAAGATTCATCTCACCAGTAATAAACTGGAAAGTTCTCATTTGAATATGTAGTTATCATTCAAACTTATAAAAGTCAAGTCTTGCATACCTGAGAGTCCAATTTGGTGTCCAAAAATGGTGGAACTTAGATGTGTGACGTTGCGAGAATATCCACCAAACGGTCTGAGAGGGTCCAGCGTCAAAGTGATTGTGACAGAGATGTTTATAGGACCAGAGTCCTCAAGAGTCTGTGGAGACTGTGTAGAAGATCTCGCCTGTCCGCTGGTCACGGTACTTTCTGGAGTTGTGGTATCATTGATGAGATGCTTTAGGGTTTCATTCTCAGATATACAGAAGTCCAAGTCATTAAACCTCAGGAGGAAAGTATTCCAGTCCTTAAAACGAATGCAAAGATTTAGACCAGATTAGCAAGTTAACTGCTGGTTGCCACTTCCCTAGAGCAGCGCAGACCTCGCTATGTACTGTCCTGCCTGGAGTTCCAAGCCATTTAACGTAAATTACATGGCTCGCGAAGCAAGCGCAAACACCATGGCTATCTCAACAATGGGACAAGTTGTTTATAAAAGTTTCAAGTGTTCAATTCCAGCCACTGCCTGAACACTGCTCGGCACAGCGGAAGAATATTCTTCTTTAAACTCCAGAAATATACCAGCTTGGCCTATCCTCACCATGCTCAGCAGTTTCCAGTAAGGTTTCCCTCCTTACTGAACAGAAATGCTAGTTAAGATCAGAAGTTTCACAAACAAGCTAGCTGACATAATGGAATAAGGGGAAAAAAAAAAAAAAAAAACGCTCCCAGCCATAGCAGGGAAAACCCAAGTCAGATGATTTGGACTCACCCTCAAGCTAAAATAAGACTATTCAAACATTCACACCAACAGTCACATTTCCCGTAAAATTAGCAGCAAGTATACTGAAGACAATCATCTCCCATAAGACTCGTGCACTCCCATAGAAGGGTTCTTGAGGGGGAAAAAAGAACTCGTTAGTTTGGGGCATGTTTTTCAAATTAGTATTCCCACTGTTCAACTCGGGAACTTCGTGTACCGTACCTCTGTCATTTCTGGTGACTTGATCTCCTTGATTTTAAAGAAATAACCCAGTGTCAGAAAAGCTATTGCCATAGCGCTTACACTGATCATAAAGACCACAAGCGGAGGTCGGCTGCTGATGTAAACCTTCAGGTTCTCCAACAGGTTTATGTTGAACATTATTCTGATTGTTCACCTGAAAAGAAAGAACATTATAACAGAGTGACAGGGCTGTGTGTGCTATGGGATGGGGGTGGTCGATCACAAAAGACAGAAGTTTGACAAAAAAAAATGAAATCATGTACTAAAACGAGATTCAGTTGTACAACTCCATACTGGTGACTGAACACAGACTCAGTATGCCTTGAATGAAGCACAAATCAAAACACGCTCGACTCCACCTTCTCAGCTCCACAAATCACCAGCTAGGAATAGATTTTAAGAAATGAGGACAACTTCTGGCACAGTCAAATGTTGTTGATGAGCAATAAAACCAGCCCTTTTCTTTCCTCACTTACCTAGGCAGAATATACTCTGTGACACTTTAGTTCCAGCAATATTTGGACTCCTCAAATTACAGTGCAAATGGAGTTGTAATGCAGCCTACAAATCAAACTCTGTACATTCCTGCATATACTTTCAAAACTGAGGCTGAAGCCTTAAAACATCTCTCTTCCCCTCTGTCCCTAGCCCCAAAGGACAAGACCTTCAAATGGGGTCCGAGAAGCAGCCTAGGGGCATTTTAGGCTTCTGCACCAAGAATCCTGCTGTCAGAAACACCCGACAACAGCACTAGTGGGGAGGAGAAAGTGGCTCCTTTCTTTCTCCGATTCGTGCAGCAGCTAGCAAACTTTTGCTAGTCTGTAAACAAAAGAGAGGACTCTACATACGCTGAAGAAACGCACCGAATCATTATTTTTTGTCCAAAAAAGTAATATTTAGCCTGATTCCCCTTCTGAATTTTTTTTTCACTTGCAGAGCAGAAAGACCCCAAGCTAAGTTCACTGTATCAGCTTCCCCATCTCCAAGCACAAACAAAAGCAAACATTCAAGTGTTAAACGGCAGCCTTGCAGCACCTACTTCAGGAGCTCTGCAAGGTGGAAACTTGAAAAGAACCCCTTACCTTTCTCTTACCCACAGTCCTGGTGAGAAAGGCTTTTAACCCCAGCCAAAATAGGAGGACAGAAACTGTTCCTAGCTATGTGCTGCCTATCCTCAAAATTCATAGGAAAATGCAAGCTTCATGCCTAGTATCTAAAGAATTCGGCACTGCAATGGTTAATGTTTGAGCATTCATTACAGGTTTGATAACCTTTAATTAAGACAGGGACTCTGCCCCCTGCAGCTCGGTGCGATCCTCCTTGACTCTTACTAGAAGCACACGTCCTTTACAACCCAGCCGCAGCACGGCTGAAGCCGCAGTAAGTCTAAGGATGCAGGAGGGTCAGGTTTTGAGAAGGAGGGCGAGGGAGGGAGAACGCAACCTGTGATCTGGTCTGCTGACCCAAAACAAAACAAGGGAAGGGAAAAGGACGAGCTTTCAAAGTGTTTTTCAGATCCCACAACGTACAACGACCACAACTTACTTTTGTTTACTCAATGTTTTACTGGCCAAATGCTTCAGTTATTCTTGACACAAGGAAGAGCAACTAAACCTGCAGAACTGCTCCAGAGAAGAGAAAATTAGGTCCTGAGACGAGACCTGAGGTCGTGCGGCAGTACCGCAACGCAGAGCGGCGCGTGCCGACCTTCCCCGTACTCGCCCCACACACCCGCTTGCTCTCCTCAGGGCCATCTGCTGGAACGGGGCTCGTGCCAGAGCACACGGTCACGTCCTGGGTTTACTTTTTTGCACCGCCAACCAGTTTTCATCCATCCTGCAAAGCCCAGGAAAGCCGGGAGCTGTTTACCAGCAAGAAGGACTGGGTGCTGCAAACTCCTCTTCACAAAGACACGCAGCGTGTGCGAGTGTGAAAAGCACGGCGCCGAGACAGCAGAGGGAAGGAGAAGGGGGGGAAGGAAAGGCGAGAGGTGGTGACAGCCGCGCACCTCACCAGAACTTCTGTCTTCATCCAAGAGCAGCCGCAGCACGGCCAAACAGGGCCGCGAAGGCGTCGGGAGAAGGCAGGCGAGAGGGAAAGGGAGAGCGGGTGCCGGTAAGGACCAGGCCGGCTTTGCGCTGCGCGTTCTGCCTCCTGTCTCATCACCGGCAGCAAATTTCTTAAATGAGCCCAAGTTAAAAACCCCAAACGCTCCATCTAAAAACACCGGAGACACGTGTTGAGATGGAAATAGATCAAAAGATAAACCAAAAGCAGGGCTGTAGTCAGTGTTCCCTTCTGAATTTCCTTGTGAAAATAACAACACAGATGCAGGCTTTATTACAGCATTTAATCAAAGCTGAACGTCACCCAGAGCATATACAGTTCGGAGATCCCTTTTTAAAGGGGCTTCCAACAGTTCCATTAGCGTTCTTGTTTACCACAGGGTCTAAAATCAGCCATAAAACTTGATGTGCTGAAAAGCATACATACAAAAATATTTGGGCTAATATTTTTATGTAAGAGAGCACCAGCTTTAAACTGCCAGGTGCTTAATATGCTCCCATAAGTCAACAGCTTTGAAAGCAATTAGAAAATGCTGTAAGCTGCAATTTCCGAAGCGTAATATGCCTTTTGTGTATTTGTGAGAGAAAAGGGAACAACTGTGGATTTAATACCAGAGCCGACATGAAAACAGCCATTGGACATGGTTAGTGCAAACCAGAATCAAGAGGAGTACTTCCACGCTGCTGCCTGAAGAACTACTGATTTTTTATGAAACAAAGTGCTTGAATAGCATTAATTATTAAAGAACTTGTGGAATGGATCTGCACACATAAATCAAAATGTATATTCCCACAACATGTTAGGGGTTTGGTTAATGGTGTTAAGACCTGTTAGAAGTATATCACAATTGCTGTTCCTCCACCAGCTCTCCTTGTAACTAACAGCTTCCTCTGTGTAAATGAGTAACCTAAAGGATACCATTGAAACTTTTATTTCTCTTTCACATAGTTAAGAAAAGAAATGGAATGCTATTACCTCCTGGCAGGTCAGGAAAGCACGATCAGATTTCTCTTTTTAGCTAAATAAATAAGTAATTTAGAGAGAGGCCATAATAGCTGCCGTCTGCCTCTCTCCACTCCGCCTAAGCCTTTTAATACTTGTGCAATAAAAATACCCACGGTCAACCTAACAAGTAGCTCAAGCACAACAGGAAGAATGGGAAGTGCCAGCCTGGAACATTGGCCACCAACTCCAAAGTAATTGCGTGGTATTGAGGTGTACACATCAGGACAAAATGCTGCGCTCGCCAGAGCTACAGCTGATGGTGCTCCTCAGGAAACGCTGGACACGAGCTGCAGAGATACTGTGCTTTTAAATCCGGCCCTACAAACCTGGGAAATTCTGTTATACAATTAAAAAGATGAGAGTGGTGAAGGATGGAAATACACAGCAGTTAGCATGTCAGAGTCCCAGGTAAACACAGAACTGGTTAGCCATCTAAAAAGTAAGGCAATAGTTGCTTACCCTACAATTTAGGCGAGTTTTCTGCCACAACAGCTCAAGAATGAATACAGCAATCTCAAGAAAGCAACATTATCAGTTGTTCCTGATGTGTATATGAAAGGGTATTAAGAAAAGGTAACTTCTGAAATAGATCTATGAGTTTTTCAAGAATAAATTACAAACAAGGAAAATCTTGAAGTCTATTGTAAAGACCAAAAGGTCAATGAAATGAGTCACAGGAGAAGTATTAAATTCTCTTTTTGGGGCTTAATATCAAAGGAGCTGAATTCATAACAACAACAACAACAAAACCACGTTGTACTAAAGCAGGTATTAAAACTAAAATTGCAGTTGCCAAAAGGAAAAAACAAAACATGAATTTCAGAGAGAGTAAACATATGACGTAATTTTTGTGTCTCTTGCCATAATGTTGCCTACCAGCTTTCTACCAGAAAGATTAAAATCAAGTCATTTCCTTAAATATATTTTCCCTTCTTGTTATGCATACAAGATAGTCACAGTCCACAGAAGAAAAACATTTGGGGGGCTAAATAATTAAAACACCACCACCACAACACTGGAATATCTTAAGGAAGAAAACTGTGGCTGGAAGAGAAGGGCAGCCGGCCGGAGCTAACCCATCCCACCAGCACCCCACTAAGACCTCACATCCTTCCGAAGCCTGAACATCTTACTGCACTTAATAGCCCTTCATCTTCACTGTGCAGTTCAGTTTATTTTTATTATCAATTGTGTTTTCAAAGATGCCTCGCTACTAGTAGTACAATGGGGGTTAGGAAACGGGTCACATCAGGGTTAACCACTTTGAATGAAGATAATGGTGCGTGCCAGAAAAACACTCAAACACAAATCAACCAAACTGTGGTTTTCCTAGGAAACCATCCATAAGTAACATGCAAACAAAGAAGTGGTGTTGATCTCAAACTAAAGCGCCTCTCATTTAAGAACAGTAAACTGTAGCAGGTACCAAAGATATCTTTAATTTAATTTGGCTTCCCTCTCTTCAAATGGAATGTGATGTCTAACACCTAAAACACTAAAAATAGTAATAAATAAATAAATAAATAAAATTTAAAAAATTTAAATACACTGAAAAATGGTAAAGCAAAATAGACCACCCTTGTGTTAACTGTGAAGCTGACTATTAAAGTTCAGGGCACTCCAAGTGATCTGTCAAAGCTTTATAAAGGCTACTTAATAAGAAAGTTTTTATCATTAATCTAGTATCACCAAGCTATCAAACAGGACTAGCAAAAGAAACCTCAGCTGTTCTTAGAAGTGGAAATAAGGCCTCTGCTGGCTCTCAGAGCAACACCAATTATTTCCCCCTTTATTTTAAAAAAAGAAAAAAAAACAGGATAAAACTTAAAATTAAACAGAAGTGTCTAGCCTCACCAGAAGGCTGCTCTTTTATGCCCTGAAATGAACTATCCATTGCTACTACATAAGCTATTACTGGCTTTTACAGTCAGCTTCTTTCAGGAATTGGGGAAGGCTAATCAACAGATTTCCACCTCTGTTGGAATTTCACAACATACTATTTTTAACATAAAATATAGAGTTGGGAGAAAAAGAGAGCTTTCCCACTAATTTCATAGGAAGACTTACTTTTCCATACTGATATCTACAGAAAAAAAGGAGGTGCCAGTGTGTGCAGCTGCTGTAGTTCATCTTTTAGGAATCATAACAAGACCCTGTGGGATGAAATCGTACAGCCCCAAACCTCTGCCAGCAGCAGAACGGCACGCAGGGCTGGCTCCCAGATGAATGCCAAAATCTCTACCTTGGGATTGACGAGACTCCTCCAGAGCTGAGCACTTTTACCGACCAGCTGATCCTCTTCCCCTTCTTCTGTCCTTCAGCGTTAAAAAATTAAAGTAAAGAGACTCATAGTAAATGCCATCAATCTTCTTCACAAAGTAGAGGAAGAGCAGCGAGCAAGACTTGTGGAGGAAGAGGAAAAGTTGATGAAAACATAACCTAGGATCCTTCAATCCACTGCAACCAAATAACCCAAAGCCCCTCAGCCAGATGTGCACAGGCTTCCTGCGCCCTCGGGGCTGCGCAAGGAGAAAGCACCTACGTGGACGATAATGGTGAATCAGCTCACGCCAGTCCGTGGCTCGTTCTCTGACCTATTTCAACCTATAAATATGTTTACTGATTTAAAAAAAAAAAAAAAAATCTTTTCCTAGAGTCTGGAAGCAGAAAGCACAGAACATTGTTTCCCGTGACAGGAAAACTGCCTGGTCCTTTGACTACGTGAAGAGCACAGATGGAAGACACTGTACAACAGCAACTGAGCCCGAGAGGATCACCTGCTGAAAAGGAGATTATTTCCTCATATTATTCCGATAATGGAGTCATTCAGGAAGCAGATTATTAACAAAAGCATGAGAGCCCAGGGACTTAGAAAACCCGAACAAAGCCAAATCCTTCATACTTGCACGAAGTGTTTTTTTCCACCTCTTGAAACGCTTTTCAAAGCACAATTAAACATTTCAACATCCCCAAGAGCTACAAAAACAGCAAACAGTTCAGCTCTCCTACCCGTAAAACAAAAGCAAAGAAGGGAAGCAATCTAGTCACACTTATAGTAAATTTGAAGGCTCAAATTTATACCGAATTTCACATATCCAAGTTCCTATATATAACTCTTGCCAAAGACAGAAAACAGAATAAAAGGTAGGCGGGTTAAAAAATACAAAGGAAAATTCGTAGATCAACTTTTACTCAGCCCAGTATCTGTGTATGTGACATTTCCAGATACTTAACAGCCCTTCCCAACAAACGTGGTGGAGTTCAAAAAGCCTGCGGTGGATTTCACACAAGCACACAGTGTGTCATTTAATGCTCTTGGGAACACAAAGTTAATTTTTTAGATTTTAATTTACAGTTTAAAGAAAAAAAATATGCCAGAAAAGACAAATGCAAACAAGTTCCAAATACTTTTTTTTAGTGGTTAAAAAAAAAAAAAAAATTAGAAAAGTGTAGAAAAGTTATGAGCCAGGAAATACAAATGATGTGAAGAAAGCCGTTTTTTTCACTGGTTCAATGAACCCCAAATTCTGACCTTTGTTAAAAGTGAAAAAACATGATTCAAAATACAGCCAGCTGTAAAATAAAAGTAAACCTAACCTGTGCTTGAAAACGGACATTTTGTTGCCAAGCTGTAAAAAGGCAGCCCTGTTTGCCAAGTGAGTCTGTGTGAAGGGAAAAATATGTTTTCATATGCAAGAGTTCTGGCTTGGGCAACTTTAAAACCTTCCAACTTTTAGAAGCCGAAGTCATGACTTACAACAAGACTTATATTCTAGATAACACAGACTGCAGTATAACACACAATATTATACAACTTCAAAGTCCTTGAGTCTAAAAAAAATGAAAAAAAAACTGCTCTGGTTTCTGCTCATTAGCATGAGAGCCTGGGAGTGGAAGGCAAAAGTGAAATGATTCATTTTTATAGGATCTGTCCACTAGAAGTGGATCCTATAAATTTCCACCAGAAAGCAAATTTAGCATACCGTACTGACAAAGCCACACAAACGTAGTTCACAGAAAGACTTCACTCAGGAAGTAATGAAAAGTCTCACTAACAGCTTAATAATCAGACACTGGTTTAGCAACCAATTTAAGAAGGTTAATTGTTGACTTCATTAAAGCTACACGTTAAGGAATGCGGTACAGGATTCTGCAGTGGAAGTACAGAAAAATGCCAGAAAAAGGCTCTTCGGATGGTTTGTAATGAGAACTGTTGTTTGTAATGAGAACTGTAATGAGACAGAGACCCAGACAGATACACAGCTTGAATCACAAGCAGAAAATGACTGACAAGTTGAGGAAATGGCAGCTTGAGTGGAAATGGCAAAACAGAGCTCTGCATGCAGACAGAAGGTAACACTGACTGCGTAACAGAAGTAGAAACAGAGCCAGTGGCCACTAGTGAAGGAAAGAATAAAAACATCGGCAAAAATGACCGAAAAAAAAATAGGCAATGGCTGAAATACCAAAGATACACCAGTAATCAGCTACCATGTTGGTATACTTCACAGCCCTAGTCAAAAGAAGGACAACTTTAACTTGCTTAACCCAAACTCATGTAAGTACAGCCTCCATTTCACGGACAGATAATTAACAAAAGCCGACATGCCAGGGCATATGCAAGTTTTCTTACAAAACATAAACGAGGAGTTCTGACTTCTGGGAACCGGCTTTATTCACAAGTCTTCTCAGAATGGTCTTCTCAGAAAATAAAACTCCCAACACAGACATGCCTTTGGCAAGGGGAAATTTGGGAAAAGCAACAAAATTGTGACCACCAAAATTGTGAAAGCAATTGTGACACTTCAGGGCTCATTTGATAAACCAGCATCATTTCTAAAAAAAAATTTACGCTTTTAATAAAAAAATAAAGACGATGATCCCAGGAACACTGTCAGCAAGTGCTTAAAAAGGGAGCTGCACTCCTGTCGTACAGAATCCATCCACGGGCGATGGAGCCACCAGTATCCTGTCTGCTGCCGGACGCATCCGGCTCATACAAAGGACACCAAGGTCTGTTTGTCACCGCTCGGATGCGAGCGCTGCTCTGCTCCTTCCTACCAACACAGCACAGTGCCTGTTCTGTGTTATCAGGCGGTATTTCAAGTTCTTGTCTTTCAAGTAGAAAAGAAGAATCACATTCCTCCGGCCCCAAGCCACTCCTCAAATCACGGGAAGTAACAAAGCTACTGAGGTCTTAATCCTCTTTGATGGGACTAAACCTAGGGTCAAAGAGCATTCAGTCTCCCAGGCACAATTCCGTATTATCTCTGCTCAGCCTGCCAACGAAAGTTGTCCCCTGTTATGCGGACACCTGCTGACCAGAAATTGGATTGCAGCCATCAGCTGACAGAGACCAGAGCAGGTAGATGAAGCGGCACTAGCTCCTAGGTGAACCTTGAACGATTTATACACCCGACCTGGAAGCAAAAGGATTAGTTCCTATTTCCGTGAACCTAGCCCTTTATAAAAATGCATTAATGATTTACCAGCAGACAGGCCTAAATAGGCACGCACATTTCATGATATACTACAAACCATAAAACTTCTCTAAAGTTCAATGAGGATATGCAAAGTAACTCTTTACAATTCATATCTAGAGTCAAGGTTTGCCTAGCAGGGTGAAAGTATAATAATATGGGCAGAGCTAAGTATGCAAGTGAGTTTCCCCAGAGAAGACAAGCCCTTAAAAAGCAAACAAAGGGAAAATAAACAAAACAAAATAAAATAACAAACTGTGCTGTAATCGGTTCTTTCCCTTGTCAGGCAGGAACGTTTCCCAGGATGTCTTTATCTGTGGTTATGATAAATGGTGCAAATTTAACTTCAGGTATCTAGCAGCCACGTCCTAGCCGTGTGGCACCAGAAATTTTATCCTTAAAAATTTACGTCTTTAGACATAAGTTAAATCAGAAAGCAAATAAAATACGGATTATGCAGCAGATAGGAAAAAAACAATGAAGGAATCACTCTTCAGAAACTATTTTGAAACGGAAATATTTGTAGTGCTACCGGAATTATTCTTTCGTACTATTTTTTTCCTGGTTCAACGGCAAGCATATAAAGATCACGCTAACGACCTTTTTTTTTTTCTTTCCTCCCCTTAATGTTTACCATAAATAATAAACTAAAAGCAGTGAAAAAAACCCGTAGGGCACGGCAAACCACGCTCGCTTATCCCCCTGCCGCACGGCACCGAGGCAAAGCCACCCGGGACGCCGTCGGAGCAGGAGCGCGGCTCCACGTCCAGCTTTGCCCCCCGGCAGCGGCTGCAGCCGCAGGCCGCGGCGCTTCCACAACCGTCACCGGAGCAACGCAGCGCCCAGCCGGGGCTGCCGGCCCCGCGGGGCTCTCCGAGCCGGCCGGCCCC
>VXAL01014468.1:71695-95755 GCA_013399475.1 Chauna torquata | reverse complement strand
CCCCCCCCCCCCAAAAAAAAAAGAAAAAAAACTGTGTACCTGGATATCAGAATTAGCACCTAGTGTTCATAAAACAAATAAAGACTTTGCAGTATTATTGATTGCAAGCACTGGTCAGATCCTAAGAAATCTGGGCAAGTGGCACATGGATATATTAAATAATCCAGTTTCCTGTGATCATCTGACTAGCTCATTGCTTCACCTCATCAGGGGAATTTTCGGTAACTGGTTATCTCTGAAACACTAGGAATGCATAGTTTGTACAGCTAAATACATTTAACAAAAAAGAACAAAACAGTTTTGGTCTGAAATTATTGCAGTGTACATTTAAAATATCTTTTTTTAAAGCAGTGGAACAAAGAGGTAGGTATTTTCCTCCTTGAGTTCAAGCTTAGTAGCTCTATGTTAGATATCTCAGGTACACTAACAAGTCATTGCAGACTGGATTAACTGAGAGATTTAAAATGATACAAAATGTTTCACTGGCATAAAAAAGTTCTATTGCAAGAGGTTACTTTTTGCGGAGGGAGCTATTATTCTTAACTTGAAATACATCGATACATCGTTCTAAACTTCTAGTGACATAAAGCCATATTTATCTCAGTCTTCAGTATTTTAGCAAGGTAATTTCCCTTGCTAAAGAGGGTCACTAAAGATCAGAACAGTGACGTTTAGTGAAAATAAAGTGCACTTTTCTGCTCAGAGCAATGGCTCATACTTCTGCTAAAAAGCAGCCTCCAATTATATGAACTTATTTATTGACCAGGATTGTCAAAAAAGCAATCAAGACCTAGCCCAGTGATGGAAATTACCAGGCAATGCCAGAAAAGAAAGCCGCTTTTGGCACAATTCTTGCATTATCTCCTTCCCTCCCCCTTTCTGTTCCACATTATGCAGTTTTTATTCAAAATATTCCCTCCTATTTCTGAAGCCTGGCTCAACATTCTCTTCAAAAGGTACCAGCACTGATGTGCACCCCTGAAGGCTATCAGGTACACTGACAAAACAGAGAGAACGTTTACATGAAGAAATGTCATATTTNAGGGTAAGCTTTTTTAATGTTTTTTTTTTTTTTTTTTTTTTACAAAGATTGAGATTAAGTGTGAAATCAAATGTCCTCCAATTCATCACTTATACCATCTAGCTTGTTGAAACACTAACAGTGTACTTGCCTTTATACTACAATTGGATTTAACCAAAAGGTGCTATATATGAACACATTCATATCATTTTCACTAATACACAAGATGTCGTGCACAACTGAGACATTAGATTTTAAATCTATTTACAATTTTACATATTTTACAATATATATTTCACCTTTACAGCTACAGAATAAATTCAAACTAACATTGGTATCTTTCAAGTTTCTGCTGGAACTCGAAATCTCCAAGTTAAACTAATTATTAAAAACATTTAAGTGCATGCCTAGAAGGAAGCTTTTAGGAAAGATGTCAATGGACTAGTGTTGCTTAAAAATCATACTGGTTTGTGTAGAAAATTTAAATTCAGTTCAAAAACTCACAAAAGCCTAATAGAAATCTAACTGACTAAAATAAATACAATTTATTACACTTAACCAAAAAATGTACCTTTAAAAATGTACTGATCTAAGCTCATCTGATTTTTAGCCTTAAATTTACTTCCCTTTCCAAGTAGGGGGTAGTACTAGGTGAGAATAATGATGCTCTTCAAAGTTAACACTGAAAATTATCCTGCATAAACCTGAGGCTGCAGTGGTGGGGGCAGCTTGTCATTCTCCACATTTTCAGAGTCAATAGCTGCTAAGGCTTGATTTTTTGGTTTTATTTCTAATGGATATTTCTCAACAATATCTTGGACTTCCTTTGCAACTCCATCAGTCCAATCTATTAGGTCTTTCTCAAGCTTCTTGGCTTCATTGACAATTCTTTCCTGTCTCTCATTCAACTGAGACAGGAGATCTAAGTTTTTATACATTTGCTTAACACCCAGGCACACATCAGGTGACCAGCTGTCAGATTCTTGCTTCTTCGGGGATGTCTGACCAGTCATAAAACGATCAAAATCCTCTTGGCTTAGATTTAAAGACTGAGCATCCAGTTTTTCAATGAAGGCCACAGCGCAGCACTACGAACAAAACACAGAGTAAGTATCATCACGAGCTACAGACTGGAACTTGTGTGTTCTATTATTTTCAATCCTCCTGTTAGACCAGCAAAACTGTTAGACCAAAAACTGATTATTTTATGCTTCAACAGATTACTCAAAGAGCTTTTCAGGAAGCTAGCTATATCAGACAATTCACATGCCTCTCTCTCCTCCCCAAAGTTTGAAGAAGTCAAAAACTCACAGAATAACACAGGAAGATACCATTTCAGCTGAACTGTTCTGACTTGCTGGATAACTTACATTACAAACCACAGGGTCACTGCCTTTTGGAGGTGAGAGATGAGAAAGAGCAAGACATGACAACTAGACAAAAACACTATATTAGTATTTAATAATCTGATCAGCAGAGATCTGGTACGCTCTCTCCATTTTCTGAGAGAAGGAATGTCGAGACGCCCATCTTACCTCATGGATGCTCTCCTCCTACTGAAAGGAATTTTTAACATTCCAAACATCTCATTCAACTACATATTTTCCTTGAGAATTGCTTTAAGATGAAACGCAGAGAAGCTCAGTTCATAATCATAATTCTTTCTAATATAAACAAGCACACAAATAAATGCCTCCTACAGAAGGTTTAAAAAAATCTGTTTACCTCCACTCATTAATGGCCTAATTCTGCAGCCCCTTCATGAGATAAATTCTCATGGGCTTATATGGGGAACTTAGCATTCGTAGCATCTGCACTGCCCAAGCCCAGGATTTTAGGAACAGAAAATACTTATCTCCTTACAGAATAAAAATACATTTAAATCTTTGCATCAGACTGTTCAATAAAGGGTTTCATATTGTGAAAAGCAAAACGCTGTCTGGTTTGGAAAGCAGAGAAGAAAAAGAGAGGAGATATACAGCAAAAGAGCTTGCTGTACCCTAAATAACCTTTAGCACTATTTGAAGAATTGTCTTAATCTCCTTTCTACAATGTTGCTCCACGTTTGAGATACTGGAAATTCCTATATCTAAATAAAAGACAATCTCGTTGTAAAAAGCGTCAACACTATTCCTGCACTTACCAGATTGGTAAAATAGTAGCCATCTTCTCCTGTCATTAACCTGCTTGGATTACAGAAGCGTGTTATATACTGGATGTTGGACTGCAGACGGGGTGGGTTTCCCTTCAAAACAATGTATATAAGTGTTGGAAGAAAGTCATCAGCAGAAGCTGGTTCATTTTTTGTGATCTTTATAGCATTAAAGATGTGCTTGCTGCACTTGGTGATGCATGCTAACTTATCACGAGGGACACGCTTTGAATCCATCTCAATAATATCTGTAAGATAGAAAAGTTCTCAAATCATTAAAACCACATTAATCAGCCACCTGAACAATACAAGGCAGACAATACTAAAATTGCATTATTTTTTATCTGTGATGCTTGATATTCCATTAAAGTATCTGCTTATTCAGCCTTTTCTTGGTTCAGTCCAAGCATCTCAAATAGATTAGGTAAGCCTAAACACTTCTCTGATAGTAAAGTTATTCCTGCTTCACAGACAACAAACAAGCCCAATACCACAAAGACTACTGCAAATCTAAAAGCCCGGACCCCTTTCTGATGACAGCGGAAAATAATCTCTCTGAACAGGAGATCTGAAAGTTAAAACTGTAAATGTAAAGTTCATTACACAAACCTGTAATTGCTTTTACAACCATATCAGAGACTTCTGGAATTTCTTCATTGACAGGAACACACAGCATTTGTGGAGTTACCCAGTGCAAAGCCCTATGAAAATAAAAAATGTTAAACCATTCTGTGCCAGTAACATTCAGGTGTTTGAAGCCAGCTACTTCTTGAATTCAATGCACAACGAGCGCTTTGTGCAAGTGAGGCGCTAGTCCAGTTATAAGCCAGTTTATTCCACTGAAGTAATTTACTATTTCCAGAAAAAAAAATTTTCCTTTTTTTGCTTTAACAAAAGCACACCAATTAGTTTTCCTGGTGTAGCAGAGCTTTCATTATTCATTCCTTCTGTTTCTTTAATAAAATGCTTTTAATGCTTTTTCGTTAAAAAGCCTACCATTTTTGTTTGCACAGCAACAGATTTTTAACATGCTCGATTCAGAGTCCATTTACAGGACTGAGGGTTACTCAGCTATTTTTCTTTCAAAGACTTACCTGATTCTCTTTTGGACAGCAAGATCCTTCTTCTCATCATCAGTTGTTTCAGGACAAAAGACATATTTATACTGTCGAGTCATAATGTATTTTTCGATCTGATCCATTGCTTTCTCAACTTTTTCAGGAGGCACTGAAAGATACAAAATCCCCCACCCCCAATACAGTAAACATAGTATTCCTAGACTGTTTGGAAGTTTTAATACAGTTTGGTTACAGTGTCACCAAATCAGTACTACTGACTTGAGCCAAGTCATATAAACATTCTTGACTTGACAAAGAACTCATATACTTGGAGTATTTTCACTCTGCAGTAGAAGTAAAAACCTAATGGTGAGAACACCATAATGACATATCAAGGTAGGTACATGCATAGGTTCACAATGAAGCGCACTCATTTAGCACACTCAGCACACAAATTAGGTTCAGCTGTTTGTAGCTTAGAAGAATATTTCTTGAAAAACCACAGTCTTTGAGAATAAGTCCAATAGAGTCCTCAAAGTCCTCTGTGTTTGTTTACCTCTAAAAAAATCCTCAAATATGTTTAAGATGTGCCACTTGCATACCAGACACAGAAAAGTAGTCTGCAACAGAAGTACTCCCCTCTCATTGGCTTCTTGTGCATTACAGTGTAATGTAAGGACCACAGCCTGTTAAGTGGGTTGAGGCTACACATTCAACCTTAGTTTTAAACAAACAGCACTGAATTTAAAACAGGAAATAAAAACAACTGAACCACACTTAATCAAGAGTTTAAACAAAACCTGTAAAAACAAATAATTTAGATTACAAAATTTGCAGAAATGATGCTGCTGGAAATAGTTTCAACTATGGGACTAGAATTTATTAACAGCATTTCTGAGAGGTGGGTAGGAGTGCTTTGTTTTTACTTGAAAATGCAAGAAGCTTTATCCTCAAAACATTACTTTTTCAGCACTAAGATGTGAGGAAGAAGAACATGATACCTTTCCAGCGTGTCTGTAATTTCTCTGCTACATTTTGATAGAAGTCCTGGGCACATTCAGATTGTTCCTCAATACTTAAGTCCTGTAACAGAAAACTGATTTAAGTGTGCATGTGTGGAAGAAATGGCAGCAATGCCTTTTGATGGCAAGTGTCCAGCTGCAGTAACAGTCTGAGAATGCAAATACATCCTCCTCTGAGGTGTTTATGTTGGCTACATTATATTCAAAAATATGAGAAACCAAGACTGGCTCCTTAACATGTGAAAGACTTATGTTTCTTCGCTGAACAGCTGTATATTAGCAATGGAACCAGATGGGTGGGTGCAACGCCGTTTTCCCCAGCCACATCTCTGAGTAACAGTAAGAACAGAAGAGAACTATTTAACCAGAATGCTTGCTCCCAGTTTTGTCTCTAACTTTTTAAAGATGATATGCAGTGTACCAAAAAAAAAACCCCAAGAATGTAAATGATAAATTTGAGAGAATATCTATACAGTAAATACTTCTAATAATAAAGTTACTATGAAATATATTCACGTTGTTTGTGAAATAGCATTGTCTGTTGGGCATTAACTAATCGAGCTACTGAAGAACAGAATGGCAGTTTGAAGGGTTAAAATTAACTTTACTTATCAATTCACTTTTCACCATTAAATGGTCGCATAAAACCATAACTTAAAAAAAAAATGGAGAGAGAACTTAGTTTCTGAATTCTCTAAAGCCAAAACCAAGACAGCCTGAACACGAAGTCTCAGCTCTGACAGCAGCAATGCTGCATTTTTTATATGTAGTAGCAAGTTGTAAGTTTTGAGAAAGACTACTTTCAGTAGCACAAACTGTCAAGGAACCATGTAACTAAGAACAACTTTAATGTTTATAACTAATAATAATTCACTATTCTCACAAACTTTACACTCAGAATGAATCAGTTCTAAAAGAAAAGAAATAAAAAATTCAAGATGTTTTCAAAGTGGAGGGCATGTAAGGTTCCACCAGAACTCCCTTTTAATTTCCAGACCAATTACAGAATATCATTTCAGCAGCTACATATTAAATAGGAAAGGTAGGGGAAAAAAGGTGTGCTGAATACTGACTCATTTCAACTATAGGTGGCACTAAAGATACATTAATCTTTCAAGAGCAATTAATATGGAGAAACACCATGTATTCCTTGTTGTCTATAAAAAAAAAAGCTCAAGTCAACCCCTTTCCCCAAAGTACAGTATCAACCTGCATATCTCCTTTTCTACCTTTGTAACTTCTTAGACTTAAAACACTGGATATGTAGTAATTTCCCAAAATCATGTTTATTTAGAAGACTGCTTGTCCAATAGACCTTCTATCTTCCAGAACTAATTTCTTTGGAATGCAAAAGAAAGTTCTCTCAAGATACCTGAGATACTGGAGTCTGAGAGTTTTGGGACACATACCACAGCACACCTACAAACAGCAATGCATCGAGAATTGAAGACTGCCACTAGATCTTCATTTGACTAAGCATGTCAAGAGGACATAAGCATATAAGGAGCTGAAAACTCCTGTAAATATTACATAAAAATCTGCTGGAAGAAGTGCAGCATTTTCTCCATCTCTCCCAGTTTCCCTATTTTATTTATGTAAAAAGCACGCAAATCACTTACCCTTTTATGATTCATTGTGTCCAAAAATAATTTACATTGCTTATAGATATCTTGTCCTGGTTTATGATATGTCTTGAGAAATTCTACGAATTCCTTGGATACTCGATCTGTCTCAATGCTAGCCTGCCTGTTTATAGAAGGGCTGGGAGCCTTGGCTTCTTGGATCTCTGCTGTAAAAGTTTGGACACATCAGGTTAGCCTTTTCACACTGGTATATGAATTCAGGAAGTGTTTAATGTGTATTAAAATTTCAGATTTTTTCCCCCCTTCAATCTTGTAGATGAAAAAGCATTCTATTTCTCAAGTTTTAGAAGTGAAATGCTGGATATTATTAAATGGAACAGTGAAATACTCAGTTTCCTAGAGAAGTGAAACATTTATAGCCACATACCCATTTACACTAAAGGCCTTTTTATATTAGCAAATTACTGTAACATTCACTTGCTTTCAGGTTTCTTACATCTTCATTCCCAGGTAAGATCCCTCCATATGAGATCAAGGCTTCCCGATGGGATTCCACAGCACCTTAAGCTAATGGAGCGGTCCCACTTCAGTTCTCCCTCACCTCCGCGTTCCTGCTGCTGTGCTTCCACCAACACAAGCATTCATTCAACTGGCTCATGAACTAGCTCAGGGAATAGCAACTCAGGGTAGTCCTAGTGAGAAACAAGTCTTTCTTATAGGGTTTTCACCTGAATTAGCTCCCCAAACTGTCTTACTAAAAAGGTCGAAGGAGCACCAGTAGCAGCGCAAGACAAGGAATGTGAGCATGAGGTTGGTGCAAACACAGCAGCCCTTCTTTGGCTAGGCAGCAGGTGCCAAAGGGTCACACCTGCAGCGTAAATGAGAACTCGGCTGTTTGTGTTTCAGCAAAAGCAGAAGCACTGCATCTGTTCAAGAAAAAAATCTGCTCAGCCCTCAAGAAGGGGGGTAGGAATACAGACTGCACACAGCACCGGATGCAAGTTGATATAGCTGCAACCACAGGGCTTTTCCACAAACATCTGATTTTCCAAGGTGTACATTGGAAGTTAATTGTACTGATCCAATACCTTCCCTACCCAAGTTTAGTTCACCCACCTTTCAGTTTGCCAGCCAACACTGTTCAAAATGAAGGATTGAATAGAGATGATGTAAATGAACATGATGAAAAGCAAGCAGCAAAGAAACAGAAAACATGAAAATATTCATAATCAATCTGAAAATACTAACATGCACAACAAAAACTCCTTGTTTCAATCAGCACACATGCAGAACTCCAAAGTAAAAATAAACTGGATTAGTATATTTAAGTTGCTATGTTTAATTTTGTTTTTGTTATTTGTTTTTAAAGAGATGCAGCACTATAGTGAATTCTAAGCTCTGTGATCCAGTGACTAACAAACACAGATCATTTGACCAAAGCACAAGGCTTGTTAATGCCTCTAGGCTTCAGCATAACCTTCTCTGGATATTGATTTGATCTGGTACCATTAGAGCACTGACTTATTCAAGTGATAAGAATGTAGAAGGCTTTACAGGTATTTAAATTCCAACTGCAGTAATCAAGATAAAAAGTGAAAGTCAACCTCCATTCTAGTTATACTAGAACACTTTTGCAGAGAGGATTTGCTCCAGTCTTCTTTACACCTAAGATTCAAAGCAGAATGCCTGTACAGTACTCAAGCTGAAGGGGCAAGAATTGCTGTTGATTTAAGTTTGTCACATTTAATATTACATAACCAGTAAGTAGAGAGCATCATTTTAAAATAATAAACAAAGAAAGCAGATCCACCTTTGAAAGGGCTGAATTATGAGGGGTTTTTTTTTTTCTTTTTCCAGAATTAATTAGTGGTTTTATTTCAAAGAACTACTGAAGACTTCTTTTATGTGTTTAAACATTGACCTCACCGTATTATAAAAGTAATGAACCTCATTCTGCTATTTGAGCTTAAGGAGTATGGATATGAATTTTTTAGTCACAGACTTAAAACAGATTTTAGATACCAGAGATGCAGATAATTGATGCAGCTTGCTGCGAAAGTAGGCATTAAAAAAACCTGAATGTTAGAATGACCTGTCTTGATTCACAGCACGAACTACATGTAGTCACTCAGATACAGCAACTTCACTGATTTTTGTGTTGAAATCCTGATTTAAGGAAAATGAATCTGTACAATATGCACTGATTATTGAAGTCTGCGGGAACAAATGTAGCTTCAGCAACAAACTGTTTTCAGCTTTGTCATGTGCTCTAAAAGAATCAAGTCTAACTACAAAGAAGCTGATTACAGGAAAGAAATTCCATTTGAACAAGAGAATCTACTGAAGGAGATATGCCAGAATGAAAAGAAAGAGCACAAGAAGAGTTAAAAAAAAAAGGATCATCTTTTACAAAGAATGAACACTATTTATATTAAAATCTTTCTCAAGGCATTCTACCAAGATGCTAGTTGTCACAGCAGAACATTAGCACTCCAGTGATTCACTATGGTTGTGCCATGGTTGTGGATCTGAGTCCAAGAATATGAAGTAAGCATTATCATTAGCATTACTACACACATACATTCATACTCTTCATATAATTTGCAAAATAAAGACACGGTACATCTTCAAATTCCTTTACTAAGTAGACCATGTCAGATTTGCAAATAAATAACATAGGACAAGATCCTAAAGCTGTTTGCATCAGGGGGTTTGGTGTCTTTTGGGTTTAAATAAAACCAGTATGCCTTCTCTTGATATGAAATTCTCTTCTTAATTAATATAATGAGGATGTGGAGATGTTTTGAGAATGTAAAAGTTCTTGAAGTGTGGACTCTTAAATTGAAATAGTTTCAGCTTATAATCAGTTTTATAATGGCAACTTGGAATTATTTTTTGATAAAAACATCAAGCAGCACAAAATCCACCTACTTCTTACAAAAAAAAATTGTTTTTTTTTTGAAACTGTATAATCCTTCAGATGTCAAGCTAAGGTAGAGCACAAAGAAGCTTCAACTTTATTCCTGTACTCTCCCTACCAAGAAGCTAACAATTGGTTTAAAGATTCAATTTCACTTCAGAATTCTAGACTTGCTTTTTTTTTTTTTCTGTCATCATCACACACAACAGCACAGGTTATAACTGGCACAACCCTAGTTTGTATTTTGCAAAGCCCAACTAAGGAGTAAGCTTACTAAAACCAAGCAGACAGCTTGCTCAAGCTGTGCTGCATTACCTTCAGTAGGGGAAGCCAGTTCCCAGGAGGGAGTAAAAATCTCCTTCAAATCCCTGAGAATGTTATCAGCATTTCGCTCCCTCCCAGGCTGTCCTTGCTTAACGATTTTCTCTTGAGCCACTGAAATAAATGCAAAAGCAAGCAAGACACCAAGAGCAAGAGCATGTCAGGAGAGATAGTGAATGGGATTAAAAAAACGAAAACACGGGAACTGAGAAGAATGAACATAAAAAAAATGGTTTTCATACATAGCCGAATGCCTCAGCCATCTGCTGCTTATACACCAAGACAAATTCTAAGATGAAATCCAGACATATTTAAAATTTCTTTTTAAGGAAATGCATCACCTATAAGGCTAAGATACATTAATGTCACTTTTTCTTCTAGAATTCCTACTCCACAGTCTAGCAGTTTATAATTTTTGCCCGTGTAAACTACTGCCATGCAAAAGCAGTGTCATTAATCATTCTTACTTGTACACCTGCTCCAGAATAAACATTCAGCCAACTACAAACTTGGTATTCACAACCCACATAAATACTACAAGTTTCCTTTCACATTTAGTTTCAGTTAAAGGCACCGTGCCTACACATTCCAATTTTCCTGTTAAAGCTGCTGAAGTGATAAATTATGGCAGCATCACTTGATACTTTGTATTAGCATTTCCATCCCACTTGGACATACCCGTTTGTTCGAAATGACTGACAGTACCTTATCTACTGTTTTCTTCAGAAAGAGTTCAACTTGAAGTTCTAAACCATAGTATCACACAATGGTTGACTCATGGTTCTAGCATGAATGTGCATCATACGAACAAGATACTTCCGCTCAGCAGTGCAGTTCAGCATGACCTAAAAGCTCATATTTTGGTATGTTTTCAGTAAGACTTTGTATACAGCAATTGCTCTCAAGAAGCATCGTTATTCCAACTTCAAGTCAAATCACAGAGCATTACTCTGCCTTTCAGTAGAATACATCTGTCAAAAATACTTTTTAACTTCACACGTTGCACAGAACCATTAAAAACAAAGTAGAAAAGTTACCCTTCTTAGCTCCTGTTCTGGAGGAAGCAGTGAAGAACTTCTTCACAGTAGTGACTTTCCGCGTTTTCTCATTGGTTTTCTTCTCTTCAAATTTTGAAAAGGTCAGTGACTGCGCCCCTTGGGTACTCTGACTACTAGCATACGCTTCTTCCTCCTCACGCTGAAGCCTGGGATTAGAAAGATGTAGGTCTAATTTAACTGGTCAATGCCAGCACAAGTTAATTTCCTGTGCAGTAAATTAATTATTCCTTTGACATGCCCATCCTCCTCTATGCCCACTTCATTTCTAGATTCCTCTCAAACATCCCTTCACTACATTAAATCCACTCTTCCCATGTTGTAATGGGGAAAGTGAGGGAAGGCTTAAGATAGCCAGGGAAGATTAAATAGTAATATCAAAAGAGGGGAGACCAAAGTATAATAATGGTCACGTTCGCTGTGTGTCACAACACTGAACTCTACAGAGGTAGAGGTGAGGGGAAAGACTATGGGAACATTTCCTATAATCCATCTAGTAACCTTCCCGCCCGGGTCCTAAACTTGGGGTTTCACTGCTTACTACCAGAACTACTTTATGTTTTGAAATACCTTAATCAACTGACATATGATCCCTTTTAACCCCAAATACGCCTTGGCTATCTTGAGACAACCCCTCTGTTCTTATCAGCTGTTACCATATCTTTCCATTCACAGACAGTCACTCATTTTCCTTTATCCTCTTACTGAGGATAAAAACCACAGCAAACAGCTGAGCAAATGAAATACCCTGTCACAATCTTAAAATTATTCTGGGGAACAGATTATTGCTGTCATAACTTCTTTTCAAAGTCTTGGAAATACATATGCTTGCTTGAATGAACGAGACAAACCACTTCACTGCAACACTAACGGGTGCTTTGCAGAGACCAAGCCCCTTTTAATATACAAATACAATGAGGCAGGGTGGGGGGGACATACTAATCCTTCAATGGCCACTATTCTCCTTGTGCAGGAGGATTAAAATAGGTTAAATTACATTGCTTTTCAAACTGCTAAAAGGTTGAGCAACTTTAAACTCCCACCCAGCTCAGGATGGCCCATAAATGATCTTGCATGTTGTAATCTCTTCAGGCAGGAATTGCGTCTCATCTGTGCTGCAAAGCCTGTCTGCTCACTGCAGCAAACAATCACAGCTTATCTGTTCCTTTAGCATCACCCTACTTACTGAACAGTTACTTAAAGAATTTCTTAAATGCCCATTTTTATTGTACACGGTTGTTATAAACTGACAGCACAACTATCTGCTCGAGTAGTAATGAAATTCTTCAGCCAAATTTATGACAGGAAGAAAACGACATGTCCCCTGTACTGTACTCAACAGTTTACCTGGCACCTTCTGATTAGGCTAGAAGTTTCAAGCACTTCTTTCTACCTACCTTTGCAGTTAATACAGTTAAGAGAATTAAAAACAAAAAAAAACCCTCCACTTCAAGGCCTACAGTAAAAGGGTCTAGGATAGTTAGATACCAGAAAACCTGGGGCTTCCAAACCATAAGATTAGACTCAACTCAGATTCAGAAAGCTTCCATAGATGTCACCTTCTACAGGCAGGCTGATATGAAAACTGCACTTCATGCTGTTTTGTTGTTGGTGGTGGTTTTTTGTTTTTTTTTTTAATGACCTTGGTTAACTTATCACTAGGTAACTCAAGTTCACTGAAGGGTTCTAAACTCAAAAGCAGACAAGTTTCTTAGGCATTTGTACTTTTTCCTAGAGTTCCAGCACATACCACTAATATATTAAGGTAAGCATATGTAGAGAATCTGTGTCAATGTGAATAAGCATCTTGACCAGCTTAAGTCAACTGGTAATCAACTCTTATAGAGAGCTGCACACAGCCTCATCTCAAGAACTCATGTGACCTTGAAACAGTTAATTCTGAGTGGATGGCATGTAGCTTACACCTGGAAGTGACACAAAGCACAGCTGTGGTGCAAGAGGATGCTTTGCAGTTTCTCAGGCAATTGACAATGCTTTTGCCTTCTACCTAAATCCAACAAAAGCAGCTGTAGCTGCTCTTACTCTCTCAGTCAAGCATAGATTTCTTTCAACTCCCAATTTCAGTGTCAAATATTTAGCACACTAGAAAAACTAGACTGTTTTGCAAAAAATACGTGCTTAGAAAAATTGCTGCAGTTATTAAAGCTAAAGCTTTGATGCCTTTGGGCTTACCCCTGCAGTCTGTTGAATGACCACAGATGAGACTAAAATTATTTTTTAAGCAGTAGCTGAAATATAAAACCATCGTGCCGACTATATTCAAGACAATAACTGCTGTCTCCAGAGGCAGAGGTATGTTAATCAAAATTGTCACTTTCACCCTTCCAACTGCTAGTCAGAATTACAGATTTCAGGACACCAATTAGGTCAAAGTATTTGCTGAGGGTTGTGAGGGTTTGGGGGGGGGGTGTTACATTTGTTACTTCAGACTTTCTTTTGAAACTTCATAAATTAGAATGTCATAAAAAGTCATCTTTTTGATGCAAAGATGAATAATTCCTGCTGGAAAGGTCAAATCTGAGAACTGATGATGACACTGAGCCACAGCAAATATGACTAGAAAACATGAGACAGGAATAGTCTTTAGTAAAGTCACCCTACTGTGAAAGACGAAGGAATAAAGAGGACTCTTTACCGCTCTGCCAGCTCCCAATCCTCTTGAATCTGTTTCTGCCTGGCCTTATGGTACTCCTCTCTCCAGCACTTGGAGCAAAAGCCCTGCCAAGCAGGATTGCCATAGTAACCACATCCCTTCTTGCACAGGAGCTCTGACTGATCAACGTGAATTCCTCTGCGTTCAGATTTCAGGTTCATTTTCTTCCTGTTTAAAGAGAAAAGGGTTAAAGACAGAAACTTGATAATAGCCTGCTAGAAAGAATTTCTTTTGAAGGCTTGTCTCTTAGAAAGAAGTCACCTGTTTTGACTACTGAATAGTTAGTTCCATAGTAACAGAATAAATTCCAAAGGAGGAAGGGCACAGTTACATAAGCACACAGAGCTGAAAACCAACCGCAGCATTAGCATACGTTTGCATAGCTTTGACCTGTAAACAGTACTCAGCAGCTGGCCAAGAAAGCAGGCCAGCACTACCAGTCGTACAGCGATGGACACGTGTGGAAAAAGGCACAATTCTCTGATCTCACCAGCACATTGTTCTAACAGTCGCAGAGGCACAAAGCAACAGAGGAAAAAAGAAAGGCAGGGAGTCACCATCACCAAAGAGAATTGAGTAAGAGGCAAAACATAAATAGCTTTGTATTCAGGCTGTTTCCACAAAGAATAAAACTGGTGAGACCTTAAGTGAAGGTATCGTTGCCCCCACGGAACATGTCCTCACAGCACAGGGAAGTACCGCATCTATCTCGGCAGCGTTCGTTAACACGGATGAGGTGTATCTCCATTTCGTTCAGTACCCAAGTTACTTCAGAGTTTAGCTAGGTATCTGCACCCAGCACGACTCTATAGAATTCACACATAGTGACTGCAACAAGAAGATTTATTTCGCAACCATCCAGTCCTCCTCTTTCTTTTTTTGCTTGACAGAAACCATCCCACATGCCAGCTTGCTCCGAAGGGCACTTCAACCACTTTGTTCCAATTTTAGATGCTGCATTCATTTTAGGGTAAAGGCAGCACAGGATCACCTGCACTAGCAAGTTTAAGGTCTACATATTATAACACTGGCATTTGGATTACAATAGTGACAAACACAGACACTAGAAGTATGACGGCATGGCACTGGAGGGCAGGTCTCAGTCACCAAACCCAGCCCCTTTTCACTCCTGGACCCACCACAGCGCTTTGCATAAGCTGAGAAAGCACCTTAGCAGTTCAGGTTCTTGCTCTCACTTTCATTAGCAAAGGCGTCCCTAGGACTTCCTCCCCTCCAGTGCAGTACTTCAGATCACCCAAGTGGAAGGTGCGTTCCATTTTCCTTAAGATGCAATGCATGAAAAGCAAGATGAAAAGTAATCTTCTTAAAATAAAGAATGTCACTAACTGTCACAGTAATCTTGTTTCTCCCCAGGATTCATAATGATCCTTAAGTTCATACGTTTGAAGAACGTGGATCTCTGTTTTTTTGCGTTTCTGCCCAGCAAAAGGTCGCTCACCCCTGGAAGCTCTGGCGCTCGACAGTCTCAGAAAGAGCCCCCAGTTCTTCTCTGGGTCATTCACCAAAATTCAGCAGACGAGAGCGAGATGCACAACTGTCATTACCAAAGGTAGTTTTCCACTACAGGAAATGACAGCAATTTTATTCCACGCTGAATTATATACAATCAATTATTTTAAAAGACTGCTAATGTTTAACATTTCCCGTTTATCTAAACAAGCTATTTCAAGTAAAGTAACGGGAAACATATAATTTTCTCTGATGGAGGAACAAATTAAATATTCCATCTCATCTACGTACGTATTAAGGTTCCCTCCTCTAACATCTTTTTTTATCTTTGAAAAGAGTAATGAGCTTCTAAAAATAACCTAAAAATAGTTTTCTTGTAGAGACCCATATATTAAAAGAATCGGTTTCGCAATGGCGTCATTTATAAAGACACGTTTTCTCATTTATATAGACAGCAGCTGTACAGACACTCTCTTCTTTCCCACAGAAATGTCTGACAGTTAAACAGACATTAATACACTCCTGCAAACCAAAATGGAAAAAACACTACATTTTAAATATTACCGAGAGCTTTACTTCCCTCATTGCCTTCGCAAAATTCTTATAGTTTCTATACTATCTTCATTTTTTGATTCCTCAAATAAAGTGTTCATGTTGATGATGGTGCACAGAACTGTGGACTGACAATCTAGCAAGCAGACCAGAAATTAGAAATCAATTTTTTGTCAGCTGCACAACCTGAAGTTAAATGGAATAATGGGATGAAAATTGCATGTTGTCAGTATCTGGAAACACAGCCCTTTCTCAGAGTGCCACACACGCCCTTTATCAAAAATCTTGAAGAGAATGGGGAAGTGAAGGTTTGACATTTCCACAATCGTTCCTGACCTGAGGGTTAAAGTCTGCTTCCCAAAACAGAAGCTGCAGCAGCATTTTGATTAAAGACTTCTATTGCAGATGCCTGAGATAAGAAACCCCACACATACAGTTTTCCACACTGCCATTAATGGTAAAAGCTGATGAGCCTGAATGTTTCAGCTGTAAACTCTGGAGAGCTATAAAGACACGACAGACAAAAACATTTTCATAACATGAAGTTCAGAGAAATTTTACACTGATCTCTATCACCCAAGGAAATGCTCTCTCTGATCCTATCGCCCACTAAAACAGAGCAAGTTACAACGGTTTCGTGACTGGATTCTGTTGACCAATTTCATGAATTCAGGTGTTTGCTGTTCTTAATGAAAAGTACCATGCTTCAGGTACTTGGATTTTTGGAAAATGAAAGGATTGGAATGAAATGCATCTTCTTGCTTAAGCCCCACATCAACATCTGGCTTTCTGAAAGCTTAGCAGCACACTCCGCTTTCTGTGCCAGTTAAACGCTTTCATTATCTCTACACAGACACACAAAAATTAGCTTTCAATATCCACAGAGCTTTAACCACACACTGGTGTCACAATTACCTTTGGCATCTTGCTAACCCTCTGTGCACGCTAGAACTAAAAATAAGGTCCTGTTCAGTGTCAGAGTTCAGCAGCTTTCACTGGAGGGAGCAAAGCAGGTCTCTTGGTAATGAGATTCAGGTTTTTTGCATTCTTTCTGGAGAGGTTTGTAAAAAGCTGCAAAGCCAAGCCACTAGAAAACAAGCTGTTCTTCTTCTTCCCCTTCAAGTATTTTCAACTGCAGTTACATCAGTTTTGGTCCAGGGACAAAGGAGGTCACCCTGAATCAATATGAAGAAATCACATGCCGCACTTAGAGCACAGGCTTTCCTCCTTTAAAGACATACAGCCATCAAAAAAAGGTTTCACAGCCAATTTTTGCACGTCAGTGTTTACGTTTTAATAAACTGAACCCAACAAGTTTATTTAAACTGAACATGAACAATCCACTCCAAGTCAACTTTCCTGCAATTGAATCACTGTGTACTTTATGATCTGCGATTCCTTAAAATGTTTTGTTGGAACTTCTGACGGTCCAAAATGCTTTTTTCCTTTTCTCTATTCTCTTCTCCCCCTCCTCCTCCAACTAAAAGTATATCATTCTTTATTCAAAGACCAGCTCCGCAATGTGTTTGCACGGTCAGACCTCTTATGTGCATTCACACCCTGAATGCATGAACTGTCCAAAGCTCACTTCTGAGCAATGTAATCCACAAGAAAGAACAAATGTGTTGTTCTCCTGGAGTCAGAGGGGTAGGCAATTCTGAACAGCTTCCATACTGCCTGACCACTGAGAAGTCACAAAAACAATAGCAAGGAAGGTAACGAACCTCTACATTAAAAACAACAACAACAAAGAAGGATCATAAAATACCAGAAGATGATAAATAAAATTAACCAGTGCAATCTGGAGAGGTGCACTGCACCCAGCATCCTTTTTACATCTCCTGTATCCCAAATAAAACACTTTTCAACCACTGCCAGAAGCACCACACCTCCCTCTCAGGAGCAGACGCCTGTGTAAATACCTTATTTGTACTCATAAGCTGCTTTGCTCGGAAAATGCAAATCGTTCTGCTGTGAATATAATCAGGGAAAGCAGAAGTAACACCTTCTTACAGATTTCCGCACAAATACCACGATAGAGAATTTTCTCTACAGAGTTTCTGTACTAGTACTAAACCTCCTCGAAGGTTAATATCAATGCTAATTAGCATTGCCCCTTTGAGAAGTTTAAAAAAAAAGTTTATGAAATCCTTTTCCCTTTGTTACTTATTTGCAAGTAAAAGTTCCTGCCCTCCCATTTTCCTCTGAAATGGAAAAATGGAAAAAAATCGAACTGCTTTCTATGCCTGTGATCTTTGAAACCCACCTAAGGCAGCCTGTGTGGTGCCGGAGAGGGTCACTGCTAACACGTGCCGAATACCTGAATCCTCGTGCGCCGCTGGCAGACGAACCACAGGATACAAGTCACGTTAGATACCTCAGAAGACTTCCACATCAAAGGTCTCTAATGAAGGATCAGATCTCCCTGTGTAGCTTTGTCATAAGCATCTTAGAATACTTACTTTTGCGAAAATGCCCAGTACATTAAAAAATGCTATGGTTTAATTCAAAAACAGCTTTTTACTTGCTTTAACGCACTTCACTCTAAAACTCGCTAACACATTGTCCTATCAACACAGTTTTAATTATTATTACACCTAAACTCATTTATTTTTTTCCTTTTATTCAGTAGTATTTTGAGCACCTGCATACTTAGAGCAAACATTTTAAGAAGCGTGTAACGCCAGCTCAGAAGTTTCTCAGCACTTCCTCACACCCGTAGACGTTTCCTGCCAAGTTTGCCATCCAGAAGAATATCCAAAAAACCGCAGCTCTTTCTTCAGAAAATAGAAACTCACATAATTCAAGGAGGATAAACCAGCTGTTCACCCAACAGTTTCTCTGTGACTTTGTCACAGCTGCAACTGAAAACACTTGGGGAAACAATACAGGGTTTCGGTTACCGCAGTCATGGAAGCAGACGTGAGCCCAAACCAGAAAGACCAACTACTCTGCAAAATACTCCTGGCCTGCAGCCGTCTCACTTTCCCCGAGTCACATAGTTCAGTCTATCTACAAAGCTTTACTTAAGAAAACACAGAAGAATATGACACAGGAAACATGCATTTTGGTACAAGTACTGTAGGAGAAAAAGAACCAAAGTGTTCAGGCGGTTTGGAAGGGGGTGGGGGGCAGGAGAGGAAGGGGGCTTTCTTTTGTTGTTCTGTTCTAAGAAATATTCTCTGTTGACCTGAAGTGCAACAGTATTCACTGAGTATGTGTGCTCAATAAAACACATATTCCAGCTTTCAGGGATTTTCAGTTTCAGGTCCCAGGAGCCCAAGTTTCTCATGGGAAGCAATAAGGATACACTTCAATCTACAAAGGGATTTCATCAAAGTGTTTAGTCTTCCGACAACATTTGCAACCTGCAATCTACAACCTACACACGCTGGGAAATACCTACAAGCATCCGAATGCAGCCTGCAACAGTCAGCAAAGCTCAGCAGCAACGCCTTGCTTACAGCTCACCTTAGACGCCTACGCTCCTCTACGGGTCTAGGCCCGAGTACATCAGGCTGGACACCCAACCACAGGCGTCTGAATCGCTCCCATATAAAACCACTGATGCAGAACGAACCAGACTGCGCTGGCACTGAATTACGCAACCAGATATTATTCTACATTATTTCTCTGATGGTCTTCCATTATGTCCCCGTGGGACTAAAGATACAACCTTCGTGATCAGCTATTTCACAACTAAAGCTACAGGACAAGAAGAGAGCTCAAAAGTTTGCAGACACTTGATAATCACACGATACCTTGATTTCTAGGCCTGTTACATCACACATGAAACTACCTTCTAAGTTCCCCAAAAGCGTGCACTCTGTCAATTATAAGTCCATAAATCCTTAGGCCATTTTTGTCAGTGTTCCGTAGCGGGCATGGAAGTAGCAGCAATCGCTGCTCCAGGACGTTGCAGTTTTCTTATCAGACTCACAGCTCCCAACAACAGCAGGAGGCTATATCCTAGTATTCCACACAGACCAGGTTACAAAGTAGCTGGAAAAATTCACAGCACACCTCTTAAAGCTGGTATCGTAGTCAGAGTAAAGAGCGAGCGTGTTCTTCGCCTTTATGTAATATGAAAAATGGGCACCTTTCATCAAAATGGGATCTGTCACCAAGAACTGATTTAACGCACACATGAAAGACTACACTTATGTAGCACGTTATTTTCAGCAATAAACCTAAGACAATTTTCATAACACATTAGGGTTTACAAAGGCTGCAGGCATAGCTTTGGCTTCAGGAAAAGCGCTGTTTGTGAAGTAAGGTTTAGAAGTAGTATAGATTTATCGTGAGTTCAGACACCACTGGCTTGTTTTTCTTGTTCCTTTCTAACGTGTACCTACCTTAATTCCCAGAGTCTGAGTGCGGATTGCATCACTGCCAGAAGGACAGAAGGACAAGACACTGACTTATTCATAAACTATTTCTTAGTCCTGGATTGCTTAGGTCACCTCTGCTGGAAGAGCTAGTTGAAAAGACTCCTATCAGAGCTGAGCATGAGGGGGTCTCAATCTACAGATGCCTTTATTAAGATGTAATTGCAAGTCAATTTATAATCATTACAGGCTATGAAAATCAGTTTCTTACTAACTCTGCAAATAAAAGCAGTGGCTTTGTGCAACGTTCTGTAAGCAAGTTTCAGTGTTGGTACCAAAGTTCATTAAAACACAACTGTAAATAGGAAAAGGCTTCACAGAGCAGACTTAAAGGGGCAGTCTGACACAAAAGCAAGAAACCGCCTTGGACTTCCAGGTAGCCTATTTCAGCCAGCCGCTCTTTTGAGCGGAACATAAACAAAAAATAAATCAAAAACAAAACTTGTTTCTCAACATCTGAATCCCTCCTGCTCTGTTTTTTCACTTTATTTCTTGAAATCGAGTCTTCTCAAAAAAAAAACAAAAAAACAAAAAAAAAAAACCACCACCCTCGGAACAACTCTTACTAATGATCTACACCAGCCTTTCGCCTGGACTGAAGCAAATGCTGTTTGGCTCTCCAAGTTTAAGTCTTCATAGAACTTAATGAACAACTCGCATTAATTCTCATTAAAAAAACATCAAAGCTCTCCAAAGAGTGTTCTCTGAAAGTCTGGTACAGCATCCCCCACTGAAACTATCTGGTCATTAACGGCCACCCCAGGCATGGGATTTTAGAGCAGGTGAAGAAGCAAAGCTGGGAAGTCTCCAAAAGCACAATTCTTAAAGCAACAGCCGCCGGCTGACATTTTACTGGTGGCTGAACCACGCTTAACTTCTAACCAAGACAGGAGTGAGTCCCACATAACGCTGTATGTAACTTCGGTTATTGAATACGTTTACGAGGTAGCCTAGAAAGTGCATCAAAACTGAGGGGGTGGGCGGATGGGACTGGGCTAAGGTCTCCAGCGACTAGAAATTTTGCCTATGGAAAAATATCCTTCAAGTAACACATCCAGCCGCCAGTCGTTGAAGCTACTGCAGCATCCCAAATGGAAGTGCTCATAAATAGACAAATTGCCTTATCTTAAATGCAAGAGAAAGCATCTTTTCCAGCTAAACAGTACAGAACATTACCAGCACTGGCGTCTGAAGAAGCAGACAATTTTTTAAGTGAATACCACTCTGAAATACCAACGTGCAGGTTAACCAGATAGCCATCCTACTGTTTTCCATCAGCCAAGTATTCATTCCAAAGACCAGCCACTGACTCAAATGCCACAAAATCCTTCAGAGCCACGATGTATAACCCCAAACATTCAAGTATGTAATTAGCAGAAAGCTAATTAAACATGAGCTGGTTTACTCCAAAGGAAAGGGTGGGGCAATATGATCTAAGAGACTCATGAACAGAAAACACAAAAGCCATTAAACAACTTAAGAATTAGGAAAGAAATATAGTAGCTATCCTGGCAGAACAGATCACAGGAGTCTTCACAAATTTAGCGCGCATCTTTCTTGCGATTACGAAGCTTCACCTATAACATCTGCTTCCTAGTATACACAGTACAGGTTGCTGAGAAAAGAAATAGTTGTTAATTGTGACTACAGACACAGAGCTTGATCAGCCACCTGAAAACAACCATAGAGTCTTGTACTGTAATTTGGCAGGGGAAATTGCAACCGCTGCTTAAAGTGTCTGGAGCCTAACGGCCAAGAGGCTGCAACGCTCTACCCACAGAGCACACAATTTACTTCATCATGAACTTTCAAAGACTGGTCAAAGTGTTTTCCCCCTCCAACATCAATACAGACCTCAGGCTACAATTTTATTTGCCTGCATCAAATTCTTAACTACTGCCTGTAGCAATGACCGCTCAGCTAGGAGCGGCATGGATTCATGAATTAACAGCCTATGCCTCACCATCTACATGTGACTCATAATTGCATTTTTAAATGAAATCACAAGAAACATCCAAAAATCGCTTCGTACAGTTTCACTGGCAATTCAAATACGAAGAGGATTAGCTAGAACTTCTAAAATCTCCTCAGAAATAGCACTGAACAGCTTCCAGGCACTTTGCTTATTTTGCCAACATGTCAACCATGCTCACCTAGGTACAGATGAAAAAGTAAGTTTGCTATACCCTCAAAGAAAAACTTCAAAGCATCTCATGCGGTTACTGTTTGTTGTGTAAAGCGATCTTATGAATTGGTACAATTGGCTTTATATTCCTGTTCTTCTATCCTGGGTTGTTTTGGGCTTTTTTTGGTCAGCAAAACACCTATTAGGGCTACGACTCTCTTCCTAATCCTCTCCCCTGTACAAAAACTTGTGTAATCATGTCCAGAAGGCCAACACATGTGATTCCCGAGGCAAGGAGTGTTCCTGCAAAGCGCTGTCCTTCCATGCCATCAGTCATTAGTCTCAACTCTCTCGCTGCCTGGAAGGAGGCCCAGGTAGCTGGAAAACCAGGAACTGCTCAGTACACAACCCCGAGTACTGACATAAGGAGCTGCCAATGCAAAGCACCACTTCAAGAACAGTTTCATGACTCTGAGAGCAAAGCAGAACACTACGGCGAGTCATGTCAATAACATTTAAAGCACAACTGCCATAATGTACCCTTTTTCCAAAACTGTGCAGTCCCACCTGCTCCCAGTGCTGGGCCAGATCGGGGCTCCGTTCAGCCCAAAAGAGCGATCAGATTTTGCCTGTAACAACACGCTCAGCGCACTCAGCGCCCCATCACTCCAGCCATGGCACCCCAGCAGGACAGGGTCAGCCCAGAAGATTTAAAACAGTGTCGAACCACACCCTCATGAGTACATTCGTTACTTCGAGCTCGTCATTCATCTTCCAATGTTTCACACCCTTGCTGACAATACAGCCACTCCCTGCTTCAAGGGAATGACTCTGACACTACACAGGGTGCTCATACAGCGACAAACTGCCACAAAAGCATCCAAAATGCGCTGCTTGGGATCTTACGTACACTCCAAACTTCGCTTGGCTTGAGTTTAGAGGACTTCAGTCTAAAAACAAGAAGCCATGCAACAGTCATACTTGCAAACAAGGAGTCAAAAAAAAACCCCTCGATCCACAAGGATGAGGGAAACGGGCAGAGGGGGCTGGTTTGCAAAGTTACCAGTGACGCATTCAACCCACATAAACTACCGAAACATACCCAGGGAGGAAAAAAAAAGAAGGGAGAGGAAGGGGAGAGGAAGGGGAGAGGAAGGGGAGAGGAAGGGGAGAGGAAGGGGAGAGGAAATTATAAGAACAGCTGAGTTTTAGGAACTGCACACGGAGGACAGCGGGGTGCCGAGCTTCTCAGCACGCAGCCGGCTACGCCTGGCTACCATCTGCCTGCCGGAGCCTGGCGAACGCTTCTCGCAGCGAAGCCCCCGGCAAAGGGGCCGGCAGCGAGCGGCGGAGCGTAACGCCCGGCCCCGGCGGGACCGGCCGCGGCTCGGTGCCAGGTACCGTAACGAGCAGCGAACCGCAACGACCGGGAGCCGCCACCAACCGTCACCGCGCGGCAGACGGGGCTCCCTCAGCGGGAGGCCGGCGGGGACGCCCCCGAGAGGGGCCCGAGCGCGGCCCCTCAGCGCCTCACGAGAAGCGGGACGGGGCCGAGCTCCGTCTCACCGGTTCCCGGGCGGCGACGGGGCCCTCCCTGCGTCCCGCTGCTCCGCTCCTCCCTCGGCGCCGCTCCCCTCCCGGCGGCCCGGCCCGGCCCGCCGCTTCCTCCCCTCAGCGGCGGCCCGCGGAAGCGCGCGGGCGTCACTTCCTGGGCAGGGC
>VXAL01014468.1:23881-56253 GCA_013399475.1 Chauna torquata | reverse complement strand
GCGGGGCCGGCTGCGGGCTCCGGCCCCTCGGCTCCAGGGGCCGGCGCTGCCGCTCGCCTCAGGCCGGGCGGAGGACGCTGAGCCGCCGCCAGGCAGCGACGGCCTGCTTCAGCAGCGGAGCTGCCCCCTCGGGCCCAGAAGGAGCGGCGGTTCCCTGCCTGGGCACTAGGGGGTGCTCCCGCTTCACTTTTGCACGCGTGACAGAGCAAAACAACTCCGTTTTCGTATTTGGTAGGGATTTGGTCATCAGTTGGGTAACTGTGAAGTAAATTCATTTCCTGAAGGCACCTAAAAATTGTTCGTCTGCTGCTGCTTTTTCAAATACACTTCAGTGATCTCAAGGGGGAGGTGCAGTAACAAAAGAAAGAGAAGGAAAACAACCGTTTCAAATCATGAGGTAGAATTTGTGTAAACTTAGAAGCAATTTGGAAAAAAGTCATCTTGTGAAACCAGTGGATAAAAGCCTGAGGCCATCTTCAGTAGGCCAAGTGCCACTGCTGGGGTCAGAAAAATCAGACAAAACCAAAGAAAACAAAACAAAACAAACAAAACAAACTTACTTACTTGAGTAAACATGTTCCCAAGTGACTGACAGATCCTCAAAGCTTTAGGCTACAAATTCCACCGCACTGCTTTATGAATAGGCAGGGACATTTTTCCAGAAGTGATTTCCCCACCCTCACTGCCTGTGTAAAAACTACCTACTTCTCTCTGTAGTAAACAAATCTCATGTTGCTGTTTCTATCTCTCAGTAGGATACCGCAATTTATTTTTGTCTCATTGCTCAGGTATTAAAAGCAAACAAAATGCATTCAATAGCAAACCTTAAAAACAGATACACAGCCAGGATATTAGATTGTATCTTCCAAGTAATCCAACATCTTGAATTATTTCAATCTTAACTCATTAATCAAAAAAATCACATTTAAAGCATTTATTTTGAAAAATAAAATACAAAAAATCATTGAATTGTAATTGTACATGTAAGTTATCAACTTTTTTTTTTAAATAAAAGATATTTAACAATTTCCACATGTCAATAAAATAACTGTTCCACCAAAAATCTTTTGGGACAAGCACAGATCCTTCTGGACGTCTCATACATTTAAAACCAAACTGCTACAGGGAAGAAAGAGGAAAAAAAAAGACCTTTGAAGACTGAGGATTGGAATTAAGACGACAGAATAGCAATTTCAGAGACAGGCATTGTTTTGCAAACATTAAAACCCTAAAAATAGTTGTGTAAGTAATACAGTTCTACGTTAACAGTGATTTTTTTTTTTTAACAGGTTTACATGCGTTCACAACAACAAAATCTTGAACAAAAAGAAAAGAACGTGAAAGAAATGGGGAAGAAAATTCTGAAAAAAAGCAGGCCATGAGCAGTACACCTCACTGATCTCAGTGGGACAGTTCTTATAACATCATTTCCATTGAAAAGGCAGCAGTCTTTTTCTAAAGAAAAAGAAAAATAGTTATATTTGAGCTTTCAATGTATTATTGTTTTTATCTTTTATAACATATCACATATACAAAAATACTGCGTAATTACCAGCAACCACCATTATCTCAGCGTGTGAAAAGTTACTGTCAAGACTAAGTGCAGCCATTAAAAGCTTTCCTCTACAGAATGTGGCTGCCTTTTCAGTCGTTTATCATTAGACTTCTTCCTGGGAGCACATTTAGACATAAAATCGGAATTTCCATTTACACTCAAAGTATTTGTGGAAGTGGGCTGCATTTACATGCTGATAGTGTCTTTCATTACAATGTGCCAGTAGTACTTACTGCTGGGAAGTTAACAATTTGGTTTCTCAGAAACTGGACAGTAGTTTTAGATAGAAAAATTTTAGTTTTAAATGTTTTTCAAAGATGTAATTGGCAACATGAAGTAGATGTTTTAGTCATTTTAACGCTGACTACATGAGAAGATTATGGTTTCCCTATTGATTTCAGAATGAATGTCTGCAGTTAATCTTTCGAAACACTTATATCCATTACTTCTAATTGGTATGATGCTTTTGGCTATATTTAGGGCTATAGAGAAAGCTACATTTATGGCCACATATTGATACCTATCTTGGGTATATTTATGTGGCATGATGCTTTTGGCTATAGAAAAATGCATCCAGTTTAAGTATCTTTTGATAACTTGGTTGACAAGTAAAAATCTTGGATTAATGCAGTAAATCTTGCACCGTTCATTAGTCAACTAGTCTAGAATTTACTGAGTTCTCTGAACAATCTTGCCATTGTTAATTCAACAACTAAAATACTGGCTATGGGACACATGAGAAGCAAATGATACAAGTCAGTCCATCTATAGCTTTTTCCTCTATCTGAAAAGGGCAAGCGATTAAAAAAAGACCATGAAGATTCACCCTTAAAGTTTTAGTATTTTGTTAAAATGGGGACTTGAATGTGTTGTGCAAGTATGCTACGGTACTGAGATACGCACAGATACTAAAATGAACAAGAAACCCTGGCTGAAGAATGCCTGAATGAATAGTGGTACAGTTTTACGCACTCCTTTCAATGTCAGGCTCCAATGTAGTGCTGACAATCCAATAGCATAGAAGATTGTAATGATGTAGAACTGCACAGTGATTCTTAAACCACATAAACTATGATTTTTGTAGCTCTCACCACTATAACTTACCTAAATGTGATTTTTACAGATTCTGAACCAAGATCTGTATCTTCATATTTTTCTTACCTAGAATCTTGCACGGAGTTACATAAGTTTAAAGAGATCACCTGAACTAAACCAAGAAGAGCATCTTAACAGGACTACATGCGTTTTTATTACCTTCTGTGCAAGAAATATCCATTGCATCTTCTATTCCATAGGTTCAGTCTGTTAAGTAAATAATCAAAATAAAATTAGCAACTTTACTTTAGAGGAAAAGATAGCAACAGCAGCACCAAAGCACCACTCAGCTGTTTGGTTATGTAATGTTAATTTTCTCTTTAGTATACTTTACTAAAGAATACTTTACCAGAATATCAGAATCAATTGCACATCCAGCTTCACTGTTTCTAGTTTAAGAAATATTCTCTATTTCAAAAAGTTTAGTTTTGCTTTTTGGAAGATCTTTACTTTGGATAAATCTGTTGAGAATTAGGTAAATATTGTACTCATACTAAGCTAATTGTATAAATTCCCTTCCTGAAATTTAGGAGAGTCTCATTTTGCAACCTCTCCTATCATATGGATTGCAAGATAACACTTGCTAGAAATACTGGACCATGTTCTTTTGCCATATCACAAGGTAACTGGAAAATACAAACATAATTTAACTAACAGATGTTGTACGCAGATCAAGGATAATTTATTTTGCCAGCACACCATCATTACACAATGTGCTAAATTTTAAAGCTAGCTCATCTCCCTGCATTTTCTGGAAATCCTTATCAGCAATATGTGATCTCCTTTTGTTCTGACACACCCTACACTTGCAGCCATATATGCTGCAATTTTGTCTGTTACATTGTAGATGATCTTGAAATAAACACAATAATTACATTTGAAAGCATTATGAAATAACTGCAGCACACTTCCTCAATACAATTAGCTAACAATAACTTTTAAGCAGCACGCATTTAAATAGTTTTCTTGCCGTTAAGCTGCATAGACATTTTGGCCAGCAGTGAACAATGCTGTGAGCAACAGCACATTTAGCTGCGTGGTGCCAGATTCTTAATGGTTTTCTATTAGCTGAGCACAACTTGCAAAGCATGAGCACTAACTGTTCAAAGGGTGAGAGCACGCAAACATCCAGTAAGAGCGCGAAGCCCACGTTAGAGATCACACAAAGATTTATCAGAAAGATTTGGTGTCCACAGCAAAAAGTTATACTCTGAAAACATGAAGCAGACGCTACAGCTATTTAACTTTACTGATCCATGTTCATTTTATCTTGCCACGAGACTTCCTTTCTACTGTCTTCTTTGGCTGGAACAAAAGAAACCAGTTTTCCTTTTTAATAAACTAATTTTCATTTGAATGGACGGAATAAGTCAAAATGCTTTGTTTGTGAGTGGTAGATTCTACTGCGTACTTTTGAATCCCTACATCTAACAAGAAGTCATACTCAAGGAGTCTTTTCCTAATATTTGGGAACCAAAGTAAAGAAAACTTGTACCTGCTGTTTTTTTTGTTTGTTTTTGCTTTAAGACACTGCAAATTATTTAACTTTTGATAGGCTACTTACATTTAAGTTCTAAATAAATTTCTGTACTGTTTATATCATTAAATATCGGAATCATGTAAAACATCAATACAAGCACTGTAAATAACTTGTCTACTTCTAGTCACTGTACAGGGTTTTTAGAAACTAGAATAGAAGCATGTAATCTTTTCCTCTTTTGCTTAAAGTATTTGCATGTTTGGCTACAGTTATGCTGTAAGTTACCACTTCAATGTATTGTTCTGCCCACTAATTCTTTTATGCTAAAGTAGTCCCCTCTCAAATAGCCTGCAAAAAGAAGATCACACGTGGTCAAAATGAATCCTGGTCAGTAGGGAGACAGCCCTCTCCCAGCCAAAAGAAAGACCTGCTGAACAGAATAAAATATAAGCAAAGAATGGCGGTGGCCTCCAGACCTTGGAAAAGAGAAGTACGGCCTTGCAGGAGGCTGAGGGAACCTCTATGATCCAGTCTTTTTAAAAAAAACATAACAGTAACAACAACAAAAATCATGGGTAACTCTAAAGGCTTGCCCACCCACAGCTCCTATTGAGGCTAATGGGAGATGAGGGTGCCTTTTGCTCTTGTAGTTGCAGAGATAAATAAAATTCTGGAGGCAAAGAGCCCCTAGAATGCTTTCTCTCCCAGTTTTGCAAAGCTATACTTCTGTATGTGCAGGACAAATTGGAGGGGAAAAAAAAGGCAACAAATATTTTTCTACTTAGCTTTACTTGAACACACCCTGAGACAGTAACAGTGATGAGCCACTTCCTGTTTTTTCTATCACAGCACAATGTAGAGAGCACTTTAAACAGCATTTAGACATTTAGTATCAATTATACAGCCTGCAAAATTGATCTTTTTGTTTTGTTTTGCCAGATACAGTAGTATTTCTTAAAAAAACACTCATTCTTTCTCTCTGCTATCTATACTATACTTGCTTTAAACCTGTCAGAGCAAGACAACAAAAGGTAAAACTTCTCTACAAATAACAACCTTTGCAATTTGGTCTACACAGCAAAATACAGTCAAACTTTCCTCGAGTTTCACAGCAGCTGGGGTTTACAGCTACCACGCTACTAACACTAGAGTTACACATGCACTCAAAAAAGCCTTGGCATAGTTGAGTGTAAGAGCAGGAGTGCTGGAGATTCAATCTTATGGACAGCCTATTCTCACCTATTCTCTTAAGATCAAACAGAGAATCAAATTTATGAAGTGGCTCACAAAGCCTGCTTTCATACTAGCTTGCTGCTACACCCACAAAAAGGAAACTAAATGAATACTCTACCTGTGGCACATCTTTAAGAAAGTCAGGAAGCTGAAATTCACCTTTATAGACCTGGAAAAACAAAATACAACATACTATTCAAAGTTAGCACTCACTAACGTTTGAAATACTAAAGAGCTTGCTAAGCAAAAACATGGACTATTCTGGGTTATTAGTATCCAGTAATGCTAAATCAGATCTACCAGGGAGTCTCCCAAACTGAGCACAACCCTTTCGCAAAAGCAACTTTTATTCAAGAGGTCTGGTAGTCTGAAGTAGTTCTCCAGCTTTATGTTCCGTCCCAGGCTTGCTCTTTACTCAAGAGAGATGGCAACATCTGAGAGAAGTATTTAATATTCTGACCTTGTTTGCATTAAAATGATACAACTATATAACTTGTACTACATTTCAAGCTTGCTCAAATCAATCATTCATTAAGTCCCATATAATTCATTTGCTATATTTTTAGAGAAAAGATTTTTAACGGGATGATTAAATACACTGAGATTCAGTTGTTACAATACCTGTAATCTTCAAGAAAGTATGTAAACAAATCTGTTGCTTCATATTTCAGCATCTTCAATAAAGTAAGTTCCGCTTGCACTTAATTACAATTTACAATTAAGAGACTCCATTTAAAGCCTTCCAAGAGAACTTTGTCATGATCTCAGGGACTGTCAGAATGACTAGTGAAGCAGCTTCTTTCATTTCTCAAACATTTATGTTTTATAGTTTAGAAACTTGACAAGTGTCATGTAATACATGATATTCTCTGCTGCTTCAAAGCATTTGTCATGTACAAAGCATCATTCATGCAAACAGAAGTATCGCACTTGAACAACTGATCCCAGCTCACTATGCTGTCAAAAGAAAATTCCCCAGCTCCCAAGGAGAACACAGGGTTGGATGAAACCTAATTTTTCCTTTATTATTTTCATATCCTTCAGTCATTAACTTGCTTTTCATTTACAGAAATGTATAAAAAGAAAAAAGACTCAGTGGGATACTACTTTCCAGTACTAACTGACATATAAATTAATAGCTTCGTACATGAGTACGGAAGAGTTCCACTGTGATAGCTCCGTATTCCTATGGATATGAACAGAAAAACAAAGACAGTAATTTTTCCTATTTTGGCAAAACAGGTGCTAGCAGGTCTGTTACAAGGTTACAGCCACCAGCTCTTGTGATTATGAATTTCTACGGCTGTAGCCTCATTACCAGCCTGACTTCATGGCAGTTTGTCATTACCGCAATTTCTAATCTTTCAGAGCACAACATTACTATTGAAACAACACTGTTGGAAGTATGAGCAAACAATAAATATTCTCAAACATACCACCAGCCACACCAAACAAGTGTTTCTACTATCTGACCAATTAGGAAATAAATCGGCAATGTCTTGTCATCTCTCTAGAGGATACATCTTAAAAGCTGTTTGCTTCTGAAATTAAACTGGAACGCATTCCAAAGGAAGGGGAGGGGAATACTCTGCTTTTTTTTTTTTATACGAAGTAAGTAGAATAGAAAGGAAAAGTTTTACCGTTACTGAATCAAAAAGACTGAACACCCTAATGTCATGAGTTCTTGTGTGGCTGTAATCACATAGAATCAAAACCCACAAACCTACTTAAAAATTCTACAAAGCCATAAAATGGAAATGGAGCTACTCTAAAGCATCACTCCAAGCTGCAATGCCTGGTTTGCAAACTGCGTCAAAGGAAAAAGATTCAGGAACTCAAGGGATACTTATTAGCAATATCCATTTTTTCTGCTTCGCTATGAACAGATGACCAGAGCACGAAGACGTACTCGTTTTGTACACTGCAGTGGCCCACCACTGCAGCTGAGTCAGCTCTGAACTTCCTGCCTGCGGGCCACCTCACCCGAAAACAGGCCTGCGGCGTTAACCCATCTGACTCACGCGGAGCGGACTAAGGAGCTGGCAGCTCGCGTTACTCTTTATCACCAGGCTAAACATATCCAAACAGCAAGCTTCACTAAGTCCCAACATCAGGGTAGGAATTTTTATACCTGTACATTGCAGAACTCTGTTCCTTCTGATATCCCCTGGTTTAGATGAAATAGAAAGACTGACTCAAAACGACAGGCAAAGATTGCATTTATATTCAGTTAGGGGGTATGTTATTCCCATGGTAACCTTAATGAAAGCCACGCTGGTCAAAAACTCAGCGTGCAGCTTCTTGGAGCCTAGATATACAATAAATATTTATAAATGAAGGAGAGTATTTCATATTTTCAGCTTTTTACCATTAAAATACAGGCTGCGTTCTAAAGAGCAGAAGTGGAAGTTACAAATCAATAATATCACCACATTAAAAATGCTACAGAACAACCAATGCAAGATTCCCAGGAAAAAACATTATCTTTTATGAGACTAGTGCTGATGTTGGAAGAAACAGACAGGCTTCTCTTCGCATCTTCTCGTAAACCACTGCAGTCATCACCTGACCATTTTTAAAAACAGTAACACTGATGACAATGGAACACCGTGATTTGTTCAGAACCAAAGTGACCAACATCATGTTCGTCACTCTGGAGGCCTGCTTCCCTTTCCTTCTCATGCAATTATGATTTACACTAATTTTCATATTATACACCTATATATACATTTCTCTGCTCTAAAACCCTTACCATTATAATGCCCTTTGTAGCAACAGCATTTACTCCTAATAAGCATCAACAGTGGGTAGTCAAGGGTATTCATCCAACAGCAACGTTAAGAAAAATAATCATACTAAAGTCATATCCTGGAAAAATAAGAAAATGTTTCAGGGGCATTTGATATTACATTCCCATCAAATATCCCAATGTACACACCACAATTTACAAAGGCAGAAGCTAATGACAAGCCCAAGAAGCTGCAGCTAGATTAGGTTTAAGACAACTGTGCACAACCCTCGTTCGAAACTGACATTATCTAGAATTCTGGTTCTGTCAAGATTGAGACTGCATATAAACTGGCTTAAAGTAGTTCCAAAAACAGTGAGTGGTCCATTTTGAATGAAAATCCAGGGATCAACCGCAATCCAGAAATTCATAAAAACAATGACTCCATCTGCAGCCAAAGAAATAAAGAGGTTTCAGACTCAAAATTCTTTTCAGACCAATTTCTAACTCTAAAACACATTATTTGGAGAGTGGCAGAACAGAGTGGCTGAAGCAGGATATTGGAATGATTTCCAGACTAAGCAATAATTCAGCAAAGCTGAGCAGAAATGGTGTTTACTATTTCTAAAGGAATTATTTTGCAAGCCCAAATGGATTTCCAAAGGGAGGTGGGGAATAATCTGAAGTCCATGTCAGTTTGTTGTTCACTGTTGGCATTATTCAAGCTGTTGTATATAAAAAAAAAATCCAAAAACATTCTCATAGCTAAATTGAATACATTTTATTCTCAAAGAGATCAGGAAAAAAAGCGTCACATCCAGTTGTCTGAGAAAACCCTTACAAATACATACGGTAAGTTTAAGAATGGAAGAGTAACTCGGAGAAGTGCAACCTGTAAATTCGTCTTTATAGAAGATTAAAGCACTCATTTTCTCCCACTTTTAAGCCTAGTTTGGGAAGAATCACATTTTATTTAGTTATTTCCAGAGATAATGGGTCTTTTTGTCTAGAAATTAGCTTGCGGGTAAATGTACTTGGGCTTCCTGGATTTTCAAAACATCATAGTTCCAGAGTACAAAGCTATCAACGTTTAGTTATCCAAAAATAAATAAGTAAAAAAAATAAAACCAGAACAAAGCTCCCTTCCAGAAACAATCCCTTACTGCACATTACATGGAGGTACCATCACCCTGTTCTTTTGGAGTTTCCTTAACTTTCAAGGCAGCTTACAAGGCTTACACAATTCTTTACCTCTTTGCTGGAGCTGCCAGCAAGTAGGACCACCCAAGATGTAAATATTTATCTAGTAAAAACGACACAAAGCAAGATTTTAGGCCACTGAATGTCCACCAAGAGGCAGTTTGCAACCCTGACAGATTTTGCATCTCGTTTGTTAGTAACTGTATAAATTATTAATCATATATATGCATAGTTGGTATATAAAAAAAAAGAATAAGTTCATCACAGCAGACAAAAACAATGCAGTTGGGAATCCCCAGGCTGGAAGAAATACCCACTAAACACGGTATTAAACAAATTTAAAGGACATTGAGCATGTCTGTGCTGTTGGTGGTCATAAGACAGATGAAATACACAAACAAAATTTTTTATTGTAAATATCAGAGAATGCCCCCAAAGCCAAATGCCTTTATGCTTAACTTATGTTAACCAGCATAACTAGAGATGCATGGCTTTTTTCCTAGGCTACTTGAGCAGCCTGGCATTACAGCACACCTCTACAATTACACACCTTTGACAACACAAGTAATTATTCTCATGTAGTAGTACAGACTCGCTTCACACCCGTTAATCATAGATCGTTGCTATCTTTAAAACCTCAGACGCAAAGTCCTGAAATCACGGTCGTCATGGACATCTCGACAGTTAACAGCAGGAGACATTTCCTCACAATTTAATATGGGTATGAAACAAGAGTCAATAGAAGTCTGTTTTTTTCCTCTAGATGTTACTGCAGAAAATATCATCAACAGAACGTAAACAGAAAGATAACAGCTTTCAGATGTGATTAGAAAAAGTCACACGTTTAAAAAGTCATGATGAGAACCATAGCTTTTTCTATAGTTTTGTACATTTCCATCTCTCGATCTCTCCAGGGCAAGGATCATAACTTCACAAAGCAGTTAAAAAAAAAATGACTGGAATATGTATTCCTAGCATACAAATTCATTTAGTGGGGAGCATGTGCCAAAGAAAATCTGATGTAATACGTAACAGATGTGAAAGGAAAGCACTTAGCCAACCATAACATAACAATAAGCCAGCTTCTACTGGGCATAAGTCAGAGTCTTGCAGTTGTGAGTTGTCCTCCCGCTTCTGGTATATTCTGTTAAACTGCTGACATACGCTTTTACACAAACTCACGACATTGATAAGGATGTATCAGACACTCTTCCAATGTGGAGTGATTCTATTTTTGTACTTCATCATATAGTGATTTGGCTACCAGTTCAGATAATTTAAGTTATTTGCATTTTCTGCTTCCCTTACATATGAAAACTCATTTTAGTTTCAAGATACTGTTTTCCTTTATGTTCAGGATGTAGAATTTGTTAAATTCCAGGAAAAAAAAGTCAATTTTGATTGCAAGGGTCCATTCCTTATAGATACATTATAATAAAATGAACAGACCAGCAACATACCTACTTACAAGAAAAATACAAGACAGCACAATTCTGCAGTCATTGAATAACTAAAAGTTATTAAAGACTGCCTCTTGATGCGAAGTCACACGCAAAGATCAGCTGAATAGTGTGGCACTATTCAGACCTCGATCTCTGCCCTGTGTTCCTTCTCTGACACAAGAAGAAGTGCCATAAAGGATAATATTTTCAGGCCTAATATAAAACAGATAAACAAAAAGTAATGGTTTTGTTATTGAGCATATCAGAAAAATCTGTCATATTTGTGTTAGATGCGTACTCCAGCAGTGCAGACACTATCAGAGATGCCTTATTCCGTACCACCACATTGCACTTGGAGACCAACAGAAAAAGAAATAACTCCAGGTTTTTACTTCCTAAAACAAAAACCAGAACTAACATGACAAACAAAGTACGAACACCAGGTTTTGTGCTGTGTTATAGGAGCACGGAAAACCAACCTAACCATTTTGGTATCCTAGATGAGTAGTATTGAGGTGAAAAAGTGAAATTCAGCAGAAATAGTTATTTTCCTTGCATTACCTACAAGTACAGAAATTTTTCTTCACACATTGTCATTCTGATGGTGAGAATCATCATTTTATGTACCTATCATCATACATTTATGTACCTATCATCATACATTTATGTACCTATGTATCTGACAGGGGGACAAAAGAGGTGGAAAAAGAAAAATAAGAACAGGGCTTAACTGCTTAGAAAGCTTAGGGGAAACTAACATTTTGTCCCAAGCTAGCCATTCCCTTCCCGTTTCTCCAGGACTAGCCCTATGATGTTTTAGGCACCCTTACACTGTTCCTTCTTACCTTAGAGACTAAGAGCAGCAGCTTTGAAATTACTGGCTAGTATTTTCATTGTCGAGCATTAGTCTAATTTGTAGTCTTTCCAAGAAGTGATAGATCTTGCTCAGTGCAGTGCACAGCTGGTGCAGAACAGTGTAAGTGCAGTACTACAAGCAGCATTTAAGTATATTACAGAACAAAGACATCTTGAAGCTTAAGTTTTGAATCTTTTTAAAGTATCTTCTCCAACTGGACAATACACAGACTCCTAGTCATAAAGCTCTGAACTGACAGCATTCAAGAGTCTTTCTAGCTGTGAGTTCGTTTTTCATCCTGACTGATTTTTGTATTTTCATTCCACTTATCTTTATGTTTTTGTATGTACAGTTTAAAAAGGCTCTCAATCATATGAAACAAGAACTGTCTGTAACAATGAGAGAATTAAGCGTTGTTTTTTTTGTTGTATCCGATAGCAATGAACTAGATCACACAGTGCTGTTCCATCTTTAGGTGGAGCCAGCATCTCCCCTGCCAGTAATTTCAGTGGTGTTGGGCTTCCACCCTATTGTTTCAGTTTACACTATCAAGTTTAAGCCAGCATTACATACCCCCCAGAACTGAACAACTCCTTCCCCATCTCCAAAAACAAAAACGTCAGTCCTGCCCCCATACCACTGCTTTCTCTTTGCCAGACTGGGCAGCTTCTTTCATCCGAAGTGCTAGTTCATGCCATCCTAAACTGGCTCAGAAACTACGACACTAGTAAAGAGAAGCAAACGTCCAATAACTCAGTGTTAATTCAAGATAGTTACACTAAGGGGTTACTATACTAACACAATACAGTTCAGCTTTAGAAGTCTGAACTTTTTTGAAATCTGTTTTCAATTAATAAAATGCAAGTTCTGTACTCAGTTTAAAGTTCTCAGAGACCACAAAATACAAATATAATAGAACAGTTTCCAAACAAAGTGAAGCAATAAACAGTTGCATGCAAGATTGATATATATATATTATTATGTACTGAAGAATAACTGGAAATATTTTATTTGGACAGCTTCATCTCCAACACTGTATACAGTACAAAACTCTGAAAAGCTATCCCAGGTGAAGAAATTTAAAACAAGACAGCCAGAACCAGAGTAAAAAGTAATTTACAAATTCACCAGCTGAGAGAGTATGCAGTAACACACTTGACTTGTCAAGCTCCCATTTCCCAAAGGCTGGAAATCTAGATCAAGAAACACAATTCTTATTTTTGGATAAACACCTTGTTCTCTAAGCTACAGTAGCAAGAAATAAATTAGCATACATTCAAGAAAGAGAAGGGAAAATCCACAGGGCAGCACATGCTACCCGTGATGGGCAAAACCACTAAGACATCACAGTTCCCTTCCTGCTTTCCCAAACACCTTAAACACAACACATTTTGAAACTTTGGTCCCCCATCCCCAAATAAAAGCTGTGGGGAAAACTAAACAAAACATTTTTCAGAAATGAGTCAGCTCCCACTGATCACCAAGCAGAATATTAGTTATTTCAAAACTTATTTGATTTAAGGCCAGCATTTTGGCAGCTTACTATGCAAGATGGCCAGGAAGCCCGACACCTCTAGAGAGGCTGATGAGCCTGCTGCCCTGAGAAGGAGGTAAACTAATAAGCAAACCTGTCTGGGAGTTGGGAAGACTTAAACCTGGACACCCTTGGAAGTCAGGGCATCAGTGTGTCCACAATCAAAGAGAAAGACAGGACCAGTGGCTTGAGCAGGGATTTGCTGAGAACCAGCTGGGAGGAAACAGAGCAGAGCAGGGAGGAATTCAGGCCATCCAAATGCAATCACAAACCGGGGCTTCAGCCATCGTTTGAAATGGCTCCTTGGGGTATATCACATTTCGAAAGACGTATGTTTCTCCATTTTCAAAATGAATACTGTAAGTTTTGAGTATTAACCATCTTTATTCCTTTTGGCCTTTTTTTTTTTTTTTTTGATTTTCCTCTTAGTTCAGGATACCTTTTCTCGCTCATTTTATCCATACAAACCATACATGCAAGGTTGTTTTGTTAAACAAGTGGCTATGGAGAAATATGTGCTGGGTACAATAACTAACAACATATTTCAAATGCTATCTTGAGACTTGGAATGCTAATATAAATATTAAAACTAAATGATAGTCAAAATGTCATAAAATAATACATAAAAATAAAAAATAAAAAGATACATAAAAATTATAAAAATAAATATAAAATATAACAAGCTTTCCATATGTTTGCGATATTTGGATCAGCTTTTATAACAATAGCTTCCAGTTTTTCAACACCATTTTTAACATTAGTAAACAAACTATGCTTCAAAGCAAACTTGTGAAAAACCCTCAGTACACTTTAGGTTTTTAAATTAGGCTTCAATTTTTTTAAGGTGTGTTTGTGGCTTTGTCTACTGCCTTAATTTTTATCTCACATTTTGAAATGAAATAGATTTCAAGAAGCCACCCTACAGTATGCAACTGAAATTTGTACAATTTTCACAACTCAGACTGCGTTTGTCCTGCACAGGCAAAAACCTCAGAAAGGTCACCATACTGTAAATTATTATTCAGATTGTATCAATAAGAGATAATCAACCTTAAATTACTGAATTACAATATAAATTTGGATCTGAGTCACTTACCAATAGATACTGAAAACCAGTATGTCAGGATTTTGTTTTCAAGGCTCACTGAAGTAGTATTGAACACTTTTTTTTTTAAATCAAGTTGAATTAAGTGCAGAAAAGTTAGTTTGTGAGCCTTTTAAAACAATAAGCACCACAAAACCTATAAAACGCTAATCACAAGCCCTTCCAGAAAAGGGGGTTACCTTTTCCATTCTGAGCTAACAGCTATTAAAAGTCAACCTACCATCCTCTAATACATCGATCAACTGTTTAATGAAAGTTTCTCAGAGAGGGCTCCTAAAAAGAGATAACGCAGAATGTTTAAAGACTACACAAAATGCAGTTTTCTTCCTTAGTATCTAGTCCATTAGGAAAGTATACTGACCAGTTTTTAATATGAGAACGCTAGAGAAAGACAGTGCTTTCACATTGTTTAGTTCAATTTTTCTAGTGATGACTTTGCTGCAGCAGCAGAAGTCACCTTCTTTTAATACAGTATACATTCTCAAAAGAACAAAATTGAGAAGTTAATTATTCTTATTTCTAACAATGGTAATGAGCTTTTCAATGGATACCTCCAGGGATAAACAATTGTATAGCCTCACTATTCAAATTCCAGCTACATTAAATTCAGACCAAAATCCTCATGCTTAGGTTAATCAGCGCCAGACCTTTCTCCATCTTTTGTTTTTTACAAAGGGCAGCAAAGAATTGGAAAATCTGACATTTTGGTCATCTTGGGCCATTTTCCATGGGTCACTTTTCAAATTCTACCAAGTGTTTGGGGACCAATTTTGTGAAAGAGCTTCTGCCAACCTTCATGTATAAAAAGCTGAGCTCATGAATCAAGTTTGATGACCAGGCGAGAAAGCTAGCTTTTTTTCCAAGACTATCCGGATGATTCTCAAGAGGTTCAGTTACATATACCAAAGAACGAAGAGCAAGCCTGGGGCTGGGATGAAGGAAGAGGAACCAAAGGGAAGACAAACAGCAGAAGACGGACTTTCAGTGCTCAAGGTCCTACAGAATTCTTCCCTTCTGCCCCCACAGCAAGGAAAATGTATTGCTAAGTATCAAAAGATATTGGAAATGGACTTAAAAAAAAGAGAACCTTCTGCTCTATAGCTCACATCCACTCAGTCAATAAATTAAACACACAAAAATGCCTTACCCTCCTTGTGTTTTCCACAACTTTTTGATCTGGCTTCCCATAATTTGGTGGATTGGCATACGGATCATAGCCCAGTTTTGCTAGCATGGGTGCGATCACTGGCATATCTTGCAGAACATCAGCAGGTATCTTCCCAACCCACTTTGACAGTGCTTCCACATTGACTGGCTTGATTACTTGATCAGTAGATCTTTCAACTCTGTGGAGGGAGAAAGAACGGTTATACTTTGTACTCCCAACCCATCCTTCCCTAGCAGTAAGACCTCTAGCTTGCCTTCCCCCCCACCCCAGCCTTCCTTCCCTCTCAAAATGTCATGTTTCTACAGAGCTGGTGGGAAGTACAGTTTTACTACGTAAGGACAAAACAGGAATAATCAGTACAACATCCGTGCATGCTTTCTGGTTTAGGCTTTCACAGAGAATGTGCTGAAGCAAGTTCTTTACATAAAGACAGCAATGAAAGCCAATACCTGCTAAGTGAAAAGTATGCACACACCCACATATAAAGCTGTTTTCCCACCAACATATTCCCACATTAGCTGTTTCATTGTCTTAATGGCTCTTGGAAGTTATATTCTAAATTAAAATCCACCTGCCATTTGTTTTCCCCCTCATACTGTGACTAAACTCATTTTTTTGAATAGGACAAATAACATTTCCGGAGACATTTTTGAATATTATACCATCTTAGTGTAAAACTCAAACAAAAGATGCTTTTATAAAAAAGACCAGTGGAAGTGACAGAAAGATACAGACTGCAATCATATTTTTCATAACCATTCCTTTAACTGATCAAGTGTTCGGTCATTACACAGTTCTTAAAGAAAGGCAAGTGAATAATCCTAACAGTGGCATATGTACCATATTTAGAAAATAGTTGATTTGTTGCTCATTTAATCAACCGTCCTCAAGTCTTTCACTCTTGCACCCTAGCTTCTGTTGGGGGGGGGGGGGGGGCNTTTTTTTGTTTTGTTTATTTGTTTAAAGGAAGAAATCTGGCATTGCTTCGCTTTCTCATGTTCCTTGCTTCTTTTAGATTAAAAGATGTAAAACCTCCTTACTGTGTTTATTTCGGAAACAGGCCAGCAGCACTCAGAACGGGCTGAGTAATCTAAGACTCTCCAAACTTTCTTCTGACATCAGAGAAAATGCACATGCATTTTGGATCTCAGGGTTCATCTTTCCTTTAAGGCAGGAGGATGCCTAAAGGAACATCTACATCTGCGTTACAAGTAATGCTATACGGTACGCCACTTTATGTCAGTAGCTCCTGCTGGCTGGCTAAACCCACATGAAATCTGATGCTGAGCATACAGCTGTCCCATCCACTTGCAGCTATGATTCTTCCTTGGCCTTATTTACATCATGAAGAATTTTAATCTCAAAAAAGCTCTACTACCAGAAAACAAAACTGTTATACTTGCAGCAGTATAACAGTAGGAAGTATAACAGCAGTACCTCATCTGCATGATACAAAGCATGAGAATACTGAGATTCAAATTAATACTCAAGCAGCTAATTCTTCAGAGGTATACAGCAGGCAGAATATGAGAAAACGCATCCTTAGAAAAATATTCCTTAAATATTCTCAACAGTTTCTGAGACAAGAAGCCTAAAGCTGAAGTCATACTGCTCTCAGGACAAGTTCGATCACAGTTATCTCATTATCCTGATGAGTCCAAGAAGAGGCTGAAGAACTCTTGCGCAGCAGGCAAACATCAAATCAATAGTAAGAGGCATCCAGTCCGGGTGCGCACTGCACTATGAAAGCCTGAAACTACAAATACGTATGCATGCCCGCCAGTCATCAGCTCCATTTGACCTCAACACTAGCTTTGCTTTACTTTCTTACTCTGTTTTACTTGTCACCATAGCTAAAATTCTTCCAGAACACGGAAAGGAAGTGAGTCATACAATGCTGGAAAGTCGGTGACTGGAGGACTTTGAACACAACCAGCACAAACAACAAACCTGACAGGGAAATGGTCACCATGCAGAAACTGTCTTTGCAAGCAGGGCCATCACAGATCGCTGCAAAAGGTGTTTAACGGAAGCTGATGAGTAAGCACCTGACAAAAAACTGTCAGACAACCGCACGAATTTAAGCCTTACTCCCTTCAACTATTTTCAGTAGCTCAAAAAAAAGGCAAGAACCCAGAATGGGATTTTGGGGTCAGGGATACCTTGTCCTGAAATAAAAGCACATCTAAAGTGTTTATGCTTCGCCCCACCGCCATTTTAGTCTTTGGTAACAATAAGCTCAGCACAAAACATTTCCTGGTGGCAAAAGACAGACGGGCAACTAGACATAGCTGCTCCTAGGCACTCATTCAAAAATACACTACAGAACTTTTGGTCTTTGTTTAAATCCTTTACTGGCCTTTCACTTACGATGGGAAGAAAAGTAAAACACAATTACTGGAAAAGAACATCTGAGGAATACGAAGGGAAGAGAGAAAGAGGACAGGAAGAAAAAAGAACAACCAAATAAACAAAAAAGAAAAAAAATCACAACAAAGCAAAACAAGTAAACACACCAAGTCTTGACAAATTTAATTATGTATGCACATAGCAAACGCTGCCTGGCCAGTACTTCCAGGTTCCACTGCAAAACTGCAGGAACAGTTAGAGCTTTGAAAGCAGCTGGTAGCGTGCAACACAGGCCTAACCCCAAATACTTCTACAGCTGTACTAGAATAAAATGAAAGAAAGGTACGTATTAAAAATAGTATATTCTGAAGTAATTTTGCCTAGACAGCTATTTTTATAATAAGCCTAATAAAAATTGCTATAAAAGGGTTGACATTTCATTGCAGTGGTCACCACAGCTGTTTTCAGTTAGGAGGCAAATGCCAGAGCTGTATTAACAATACTAGTCATAGCATGTAGTCCAGCCATACATTCCTTGAACAGCCACGCTGACAATTACTTCAAACAACAGGTCTTGCACTACTACAAATTCTGTGGTGTACATCCTTAAAGCCCTTGCAGCATTTCTCAAGCTGGGTAAGAAACAGAACAGGGAGGGGGGAAATACCAAGTAAAACAGAACGGTAAGGCTAGGGCTGGATCAGCAGCAGAAAAATCAGGGATTACTAAGCAAACGCAGGAGAAGAGAAGACAACAGCCAACAGTTTCCTCAAATCAAGCAGCCAGGGGAAGACGAAGTCAGAATCTTAAATACAAACTGTCTGGTGCCTAATATTGCTATTAAAAGACTACTGCATAAGAGTTTCTGAGTTTGGAAGATGATAAAATGAAGTCAGCTTGCTTCCTGATGAATTCTGCAAGTCACTTGGTGGCCAGCTTAGCTCTTTAAGAGAAATAACGTGCATGTACACTTTAACTCTACACACAGCTGAAAATACAGCACCTAACGCTGACCTAAAGCCTCATCCCATCTAATACAGATTGCATTTGATAGACTTCTGATTTCAGATGAGTTAAAAAGATGTTCTTAAACATTCACTTTCTGCTACTGGGTAACAACATCACTGTGAAGATCTTTTAGGGATACTGCAGTCGCTTTCTTGAAACGTTTTTAAGCATTGCAAGGCAACAAACACTTGCCAGATTTGTTTTCAAAACCCCCAACCATTTTAACAACTCTGGGCATCCTACGCTGGACCTGACTTGAGCAGGCGTCACAGCTCTGAAGGTGATGCTAAACTGATCCGAAAAGTCTGAAAGACCCGAAAGTCTTACAGCTGAGTGGCAGCTGACTGAGGCAGGCTTCTCTGCTCGTTCTCTTAGGTCTTCACACAGTAGCACAGCCTTTGTGGATTGTAGCAGTAGTTCATTCTTTACTCAGCTTTAGAGGTTTTCTACCCTAGCTGATACCTTGCAAATAACCGGGGAACTAGTTTTATCTAGATCTTACTCTCTCTACTAGGCTACAGAGGCTAGGCCTACGTGCTGGTATCTTTTAAAGGGACGTCACATTCCAATACAGATGACTTGGTACTTGTGATATGCCCCTCCTGCCAGTAAAACTAAGATAATTTGAGTGACCCAATTTTCATATACCTTTACGAAACAGCCTGAAGCATTTGGTACCAGGCGTGTGGTGAAGTAAAGCTCTGCGAGAAGACGGAGTTGTACGTAATGGACAGCACTGTTCTGAACTCCCTCACACTATCTCTGAGGTCATCTTTAGCACTGTCCTTTGGAAAGTCAGATGGGAGAAAGCTACCAGCCAGAATAAGGAGCTCCGCTACTCCAGACTCTGTCATTTCAGCTAAAAGGCGACAATATTCACACTACGAAGTACAGAGCAGTCTCCAATAAGCCTAAAGAGAAATTCTAAGTCATAAGAGAACAACACTGGAGAGAACCTGAGCCTGGAACTTAACAGTCAAGCACACCTGAGGCCATAAAGGATTTAGCTGCAGCTCAGAACATGCCAAATGCAACCTGAAAGAAGGAAAACTAAGTCTGCTGCAAGGTATGTTTTGCTCAGCTGACAAAATCTGATAAGCTGTGGCACAGCCTTTGAAGTTCGCGGTAAGCCACGTGGCAAGGATTTTTTCAAAGAGCAAGTTTTCTGGGCAGCTCCCCCCTGCTCTGGGCACAGACCCCCAACATGCAGCAGTTTCTGTCCACGGCACTCGGCTGCACACGAGAGGGCAGTGAGGAGCCGGGGATGCCAAGAGCAGGAGGTTGCAGCTGCTGCGAGGAAGTGAAGTTGGGGAATCTCAAGCTCCCCTTGCGCAATTTCAATTAGTATCACGTAACTACATGAAACAGACATCCAAGTTACAGAATTTCATATTCACTGCTTTTTCTACAGCCCTCTAAAGACTGAGTCACTGAAATCGTTATCGAATTATAAAGGTCTCTTGCAAGTGAAAAACAAATCTCGCCATGTATTCCAAGGATATTTGATTAGCAACACTACAGACACAACATTAATAAACCATTTTTCTCTACTGCCAAAGCCTCCTGAAATAATAAATTACTTTCACATATCATCTAGCAAGAGATAATAAAAACACCAAGAATTCCGTGAACAGACCGAACCGAGGGTCACAAAAAAGAATGCTTTCATATGCATTTGCCTTAAATTTGAAAGTTTGATTCAACAATATTCATGAAGCCACATTTTACTTTCAACACTGTTTTCTTAACTTTTAGACACGTGAACAAGCATTCTCAACTCATCACATCCCATTCCACCAGATTCAGCACAAAATACTACTTGAAACGGTGTGAATTCAATAAGGCTACTGAGTATTATAGTCTAGAAGTCCATTAATTTTTACAAATACCAATCCGGAAGCTGCAAGGTAATAAGTTACTAGAAATGGCATTCTGCATAGTTATTTTTACAGGACACTTAACAGAACTTGGCAACCACCTATTTATGGCTGTAAGTTTACTCCCCCCTCAGCTGCCACGGTGAAGCAGTAACATGATACAGACAGCTAAAGAGAAGTTCAGATACAGATACAGCTTGCAGAGACAGACAACAGTACACTGCTCCAGGTTAACATTATCAGAAGGCTTCAATCTGCTAAGAAACAATACCGCAAAAAAAAAAAAGGTTGAGATGCCTTCTTGATAGCTGTATCAAATTTTATGATTTGCTTTCAACCATATCCGCCTACATTAAAAACTCCACACAACAAAAACAGCCACTTCCCTAGGTGTTAAATAAATAAAATATTCCAATTTTTATTTCTCAAAGCTTTAAAAAAAAAATCACTCTGTATTCAAGAGTTTGACATGTCTACCTAGCCCACACTGCTTGCTGTGCAAGGTCTCTCTGTTACTCTAAAGCACTTGGTCAGCGATGAATATTCAAACCACAGAAGCCAAGGAATTTAACTGAAGGTGTCTTGCTGCTAGAATATGGCTTTTAAATCAATATTTTTAGAAATGTAAAAGGACATGTAATCTGGCAGATGGATCTGCCATAGCAAAAAAAAAAAGGAGATTCGAACATTCACACCTTTTCCCCCCCATTGTAAAGCCTAACCAGCTTCCATACCTCAAACACTCGGCTCTAAATAGTGGCAGAGCAACCAAAGGAGCTAGTAGTTTAATGGGAGACTGAACTAGTTTGTTCTTTTTTTTCCCTCTTTCTTCTTTCACAATACTTAAGTTTTATAAGCAGAGTTGGATTTTGGTTTCTGAAAGCAGTTAGGTCTGATGCACAGGCGGTGTGACAATACTGAGAGATTTGCCTACAACAAGGTTAATTTTGTTCGAGTTCGTCCTTTTAGGAGCACATGCCAACAGAAAAGCACGCCAATTCTGCTTTCTATTTTGTTGGAACAATTTCTCAAGTTTCCTGGAAGAGTATGTTCTTGGCAAATATAACTCCAGGGCCATTCTTGCATTGACAACAATAATTAAGTTCCTGAAATCAGATGGGTGATCTTGCTAGGAAGAATAATGCCAGTCTAGACAAAAATCAGTCCAGGTTTATTTTAGGGCACAGAGAAAATCAAAGCTACATTGGAAGAAAGACTGATATTAAATGTCCAGACTCAAGTTAGACTGACCCTAAATTAAGAGCCAGTTCACATGTTCCATACACATTAGTGGGACAGTTGCTCAGAAGGCATTATCTGAGAGTGCAGATCATTAGTTAACAATCATTCTTATTTTGCATATAATCTGCACCGCAAATCAGCTTCCCAAGACATCACTAGCTACTTAAAAACTGAAACTGAGTCATGACCTGCCTTATATATGCAAAATGTACTATTTTACCTTTTAGAACAATACATGAACGAGGAACGCTCATACTCACTTTGAAAGAGAAACACCCCCTGCTTTTCCAATCATTTCTTCATGGTGCAGCACTGCTTGGTTCCATGGGATGCGAAGAAACTTTAAGAGAGTTCTCATCCATCTTTCAGGATGCAATACAAGCTGTTCATAATGTACCAGCATACACCTTTCAAAACCAACCTCCATGCACTGGTTATACATAGTTTCTATAGCACGATTCCACTTGGTCAAACAGTCCCTGTAGCTGTTCAGGTCAAACCCAGCTATTGTGACTTTTCTAGATATCATGGAATGTACAGATGCACGACCATCCCGTACCATCAGAAGAAATTTGGCATTGGGGAAAATTCTAGCAAGATAAGTTAAGGATTTTAGAGCAAAAGGATCTTTGTTACACAAATATGGTGCAGGCTCCCCATGTTTCACTATAATTTCCAATAAAAATGCTTGCATGGCTGAGTCCAGAACTTCATCAGTGACTCCAGCTTCATCCAGCCGGATCTTCTCTTTGCTTGATCTAGCCCACATCTGTTTAACTGCCAGAATTCGCGGGATTACCCTCGTCTCTTCTCCACATCGAATATCCGGATGGGCATCAAGCATGGCACGCATTAAAGTAGTGCCACTTCGAGGTACTCCTCCAATAAATATTAAAGGCATGTCTTTGTTGTAAGCAAAGGTTTTGTTTGCATTTACATTAGAACCAGTTCTTACTGTGCTTCTCACACTTTCCATCTTCACAGGCTGGCTGCGTTCTTCTATTCGATGGTGACACTCCATTGCATGCTGGCCCAAATAAAACACTGTCACTGAACTGATCACCAGACATGCCAACAGCAAGTTCTGTTTGAGTTTTCCAACCATTTTGACAGAGACTGTCACTTCAAAATAAAGACACCTTCTAGTTCAGATTATTTTCTAGTTCACATGCCATGGAGATCCTAATCCAAAATAAGTTAAGGTCTGGTGAGAGAAAAAAATAGAACTTTGTTAAGAACTACATTGATAAATCAGCAACAGAAATATCTGACAGCATTCAACACAATTATTTTCTCCTGGTGTTGCATTAAGAACACTACACGCAATGTCCAAACACAAATACCCCATAATAAAAAGTATTCTTGTTTACCCACGGCAGCAACACAAAACATAACAAGAGCTGTGATTATAGTTGCTATTTACACAAAAGTTCTCTGGTACATTTTAACAGTACATTTGACAGAACTCCACCACTGGATAACCACCGTTAAACGTTTCAGTCAAGCAAAGACATCATTTATATGGGACTCTACAAACCGAAAAAGCAACTATTAAGAAAACACCTTTCTTCACTAAGTGAGGATTTACAGGGGGAAAGACAACAAAGCAAAACACAACATTAACCACCCTGAGCCAGAGTCACCTAGACAAAGCAAATGAACAAGATACCCCACACAAATCACATTAGAAATCACTCAAGAATTTAAATATTAGAATGACCCCAGCTTGCTGAATAGATGATAGCAGTATCCTGCCCATTCTCACATTTGCACATAAATACATTATCTTCTGCTTTGCCTGACGTGCTCCATTTCCTTCAGAGAACACGAGATGACAGCAAAAGACGTTTCCCAGTTATGTAACAACACTGACTGTGAGATTCTCCAACTTTTGATCATGGGCTTCAAGCAATGAAGACAAATAGCTTGCAACAAGTAAAGGAAATTTCAATTTTTATTTCAAGAGAAGCTTTGATGAAAGAAGCACAGTCATTAAAAACTGTAAACAGAATCCAGGATTAAAGTTGACTTCGGATCAAAACTAAAATCCGCCTTGATTTAAATAACAACAAAATGAATCAACCCATGCTGACTTCTAAGTTTTCACCCATCCCAGTATTGAGATAACACAAAGCAGATAAACAAAAGAAAACCGAGAATTTCATCCTACCTTCTTTCTTTGTTTTCTTTACCTACAATTTTTTCCTTAAAGATATTTTTCTCAAAAAATAAAACCAAAATAACCATAAATAAATTATTCCTTATTCCACTGATTAAAAACCACAAAAACAAGACAACCCCCGCCCCCCCCCACCCACACACCTTATGCAGTGTTTTGATCTCCAGAGAAAAGTTAGCTGAAGTACTAAAAAACTGAATAAATTCGGAAGAAAAATAGATCCTGTTCTCAATCAGCATACCAGCAAAATGAGTTAAAGCCCTGCACAATTTTAAGTTATGCTTAATAAAGCATTCCCGGAATAAAGTTTATACTGCGTTCTACCTTCATGTAAGAAGGCTGTGTTCCGTTTAAGCTTTGCTGGTAAACGTGCTCTTTCTTTTAGCCTCTTCATCTAGGTAAGTCTGCATGTTTGCGGGTATGACCGCAAGAGTCTTCCCCCTCCAAGGTAAAGCGTAACACTCTGAAGTTCAGAAGTTGAATATACTGTTACTTCACAAAAAGCTTTATGGCAAGTACCCAGGTGACAAATCAAAAGTCAATTGACAATACCAGTAAGACAACCATGCTTCGTAAAGCATCCTGGCAGCCCTCATTCATGGAGTTTATAGTTAGTCATCTCATGTTTATAGCACAGAATAGAAATAAATACTGTAAAAAATGTTTAACTAACATGTCATAGTATAATCTCCCTTCTGGCTCTACAATATCACGTTTAAATTATTCAGTCTGTTTTAAACCCTTACAACTATTACAAAAAATGGGAAAAAAGGCAAAACAAGAACGACCACTCATCTATTTCATGAGGTATCAACATGGCTTTAATTCCACTTTCTATGCTACAATTTAAGCAGTCATAATTACCTGGTGGCAGAATAGTATTTCAGTACACTATTATTCAAAGTAAATTTTGCCACAACAACAGCCACCACTTTTCTCCTGTAAGTTATTTTCAAATAGCTATGGTACTATTTTCTACAATGGCAGCATGATTCAGTATCTGAAAACAAATTAGATATGTATTAAAATTTAAGGGTTTGGACAGCTACCACATCCATTACTAAATATTTTATATACTTTTTTTTAATTCTAAGATATTCAAGCTGTAATGAGAGGAGGTTGTCTGAAACCCCAAGATACACAAAAGGAAAACAAGTTTTTTCACTAATGATATTTTTTCATTTAGGACTCCTCAAAATTGCATTATTTACAAGTAATTTTTATTTTTACAGGTGAGAACTAAAGACAATTAGATCATTTGCTGACATGTATGCAAGACAGAAGAAAAATTTGATAGAAACAAGAGATTTAAAATCTGTCTGCTGAATTCCAACAGACGCTTACAAGAAGGATTAAGAACATGCCATGACTTACAGCGAACACCAGTGGATTATATCCAACACTAGCTTACATAAAACTGCTACCTCAGCTGCCCAGATGACTTGATCTGTTCGCACCAACCTGTACCCTGTATCTTTACTTTTTCCATCCGTAATAGTTACCGTACAGACAGTTCTTTTACCTGTATTCTGTCGTTCAACAGCTTTCGATTTTCTGAGAGACGAAGCAGCCTGAAAGCTGACTCTTCCTCTCCAAATTCAAATGAAATTAGTACTCTAATTGATACTTCAAATAAGAGCTTGCTTTTCAGGGCTGAAATAACTCACTGAACAGTATGAATCACAGATGCTTGCAATTGTAAAGAGCTCCGAGTACTGAGGTACCGCCAACATTTTAAATGACTGGCTTCCTCGATGCTTTTCCATCTGTCAGCAACGCACGACACACCTCTGAGTGAAGAATATGCTGATGCCTACCCCTGCTCCAAGCCATTAGCAACTTAACCGCCTCCTCCACACGAATCCGGTCACCAACTCCGAAGGTCTCAGGCCAGCACCTGAGCAAGACCCCCAGAGCTGTCCCCTACCAGACCGCTGCCCTTCGCCACCCGGTCCGTGACGGCGGGCAGGCCGTCTCGCAGGCTCTGCTGGCACCTCTCCGCAGGCAAGTACCTTGCACTTCACAGCCCCTGTTTTACGAGGTATTTACTCAGGCTGTGCACCCAGACGGCAGCAGACAGCTGACAGATCTCCTCCCTGGTGCGTGGCAGCACAGGGGAGGAAGGGAGTCCCAGCGCACGTCCCCTGCCACGCAGCTGGGAGAGCCGGCCTCCCCGCTCCCAGGTGAGCCGCGAGAGAAGCTCTCATCCCCGTCACAATAATGGAGAGAGCTTACTGCAATCAGCAGCTGTCACAATGCTACACCCAAAGTGCAGCGCATTAGTCTTTGTTACCAAAATTAAACTGGAATCTTAACTTCGGAATTAACTCACTTCATTATACATGAAACTGCCCGGGAGGTCTGCCACACTCCGTTCCAATCACCTCATCCTCTGTAGCAAGTCCCCTTCCGCTCACCGGCCTCTCCTTGCTGAAGAGCTGGCTTTAACTTTACTTTAAGTATCTGGATATCAGCAGAAAGAAAATATCCCACGAATTAAGTGGAGATCATCTGAGAAGTACTTAAAATATAGGTATGTATATGTATATATTTATATATATACACATACAAACACACACACACGTAACTCAGTCAATAGCTCCACAGCACCAAAAAGCAGAAAGTCTCTCTCCTGAGCAGATTCAGCATGCACACCTAACTTCCAATTAGGGAAGGAAAACTGTTCTGCTTAAAACCACCAAATAACACAAAATCTCTCTAAATGCTTTCAGAAACAGTAGAGATTTAGTTAAAAGTCAGTGCTCTTTTGCAAAAAGAGCTGATGCAACACAAATGTTTTGCTGCAGAGCATACAAGACGTGCAAATATTTACGCTTTATACAATCCCCAACATTATTCAGTTTGAGTAAAATCCGTAAAACTCATTTCCTTAACAAAAAAACAAAAAAAAAACCCACCACCCACAACATAAAACATCATCAAACCAAAGCTTTTTTTCACCTTCCAAACTAAAAAAACCTATCCCTTGAAGCCACTAATGTTCCTCAAATGCACAAGTTAGGTAGCTGATCACTAAGGAAAACTTATCAGACTGAATGCCTGAACTGTTTTACTCCGGTCATTTATATTACAATACCACTTTAAAAATCCAGAACGGAGCTGAAGAACAAGCAGTATCAGAGGAAGGCCTGTTGACTGAAGGCTGGGATACTCAATCCACAGGTTCGGTAAGGCAGAGCGATGACTCACTCTCAGCACGATTCCAGCAGCGAATGCAAGTAAGTGCTGCAGTCTGCGAGCTGGTTTCCTAAATCACCATGAAGCATTGACCACTCACATACAAAAAAAAGCCACACTGCACCAACCAACCACAAATATTTTCATTCGATGCAGTAACTTTTGGTAAGTTCAAAGTTGCCAGAGGCTGAAAGGCCACAAGCAGCCAGAATTAAGCTGTCCTATGACCTTCCACGCTGTTTTTTGCCTGGAAGCAATACCTGGAGCATGCAGCCACCATAAACTGTAGCAAGACCAGGGCCTTTTACATCCGGAAACCAACAGAGGAGCTGACAAAAAAGCACCTCTCAGCAAACCAAGCTATTCTACAAGCTAGCAAACTCCCTTCTGGGCCCCTAGTTACACATAAAGCTCTTCAAGATAAGTATGACATATGGAAGTTACTGCCCTTTGAGCAACTCACAAATCAACAAACTCCACCTTCTCCCTTCTCTACATGAGTGAGCACTCTGGATCGCATCAATGTCAACCTGAAGAATTATTGCAAGTTATTAGCGTTCTGCTGTTAACAGTAACTAAACTGACAGCATTTAAAAATCACAACAAGGCAATCAGCAATCCCTTGCTAGCATTTAAGTAGAGCTTTGAAAAATGGTGGGGTTTTCACCCGCTGTGACCTTAGAAGAGCAAACTGCCACTCCAGCTAAAAGCACAGATAATTCTTAATAAAAATAATAAAATGATTAAAAACAAACACCACAGTCGTAAGCTGAAGATCACTACAATGACAGAGGTCTTTAGCAGCAAGTTTCAAATGACAGACTAAAACAAATTCCCAGCAAATATAAACGCAAAAACAAAAACCAAACAAAAAAGATAGGATCTACAAGTTTCAGCAGGAGAAAGTGCAACTAAGCACTTAGTTAGAATGTAACTGCATTTTATTTCCAGAAAAGTCAGACCTATGAGTCAGCCACAAGAAGATGTTAGCAAAGCAAAACGACTGCTTTGTTTCCTCATTCTGCACACACTAGTTCTCCCTCTCTCCCCTTCCTCCCCCCTGCCCATACAAGTAGTAGGTCAAGACCTATTCTCCTAAAGTTCATCAAAAAAATGTTGAAGATTTTAGCTTAGTAAAGAGGCAAGTCATTCATTTGTATTTTATGTTAAAACAGTTCGGGGTTTGTCCTCATTTAAAACAGTCCCTGCCAGGGGAAGGAAAGGTCACCCTCACAAGCAGCCCTCATAAGCTCTGGAGGTCAAGCTTTCACTATGGAGGCTGGAAAGAGGGATGACCATCATCTACCTGCTGCCATTCCAATAGCTTTTTCCAAGGCTAAATAAGCAGGACAGCCACACTTGCATCACCCATCTTGAAGAAAACACATACAGAAAGCATTTTTCAGTGATTAGCTTGTCCCTGGCTTCTACCTCTCAAGGTCCTGGCTCACGTTCGGATAACCAGATCTCTTTCTAGAAAAGCATGTAGAGCAGCACTGCTTGATTTTTGTGAAATATACCTCGGTTCTGCATCTGCCTAAGTGTGTATCCCAATGCTTGACCACAACGCTTCTTGAGAACTTTGCTGAGAAGAATGACCACACTCAGCTCTGTGCCAACAGGCCGCCAGGCTTCAGTCATCCTCCTCAAAACCTTGCACCCTCTCCCCTGTCTTGGAAAGCAGGAGCAACACAGAGGTGAGTGGAAGAACGCTAGAATTCTCAGTATTAGAAAGTTTTCTTTTCCCCTCAAGCTTTTTTTTTTTTTTTAAAACCACAATTCATCCCTATGTCTCCCTACCAACAACGTTGCTATGATTTTCTTTCCCTATTTAGAAAGGCTACTCCGTCCCTAGGTCTCTGGGGCCATGACACCCCATGAGGCTCAATGCAGTACGCTCCAAAATACAGACTCAAGTACTAGAAAACTCTCACACTTCAGAGACGCTGTCTTTCAGATGAACAACCGCAGTCTGACAGCTGCATTCAGCCCTCACACCCAATGCCTGTGGTATAGATCTGCTAAGGGAAACTGTAGAGAAAATCCATTTGACAGTGGCAAGGTTAAAGAAGGTAATCAAACGGAGGAAGAGTATGAAGGTGCAAGAAGAGGAATAGAAGATACAGAAGCAAACATTCACCACGTTGGTAAGTCCAAGCAGCATTTTCATTTCTGCTTCTACAGTCAGGAGCAGAGAAAACTGGGACAACGGATAACAGTAGTTTAGGATTTTTTGCTATTCAACTTAGCTCCCTTGCAACTGCTTCACCTCTGAGACAACAAGGTAAGCAAAGACAGCGAGAGAGATGCAACAAGCTCTGCTTTTCTGGTGTAGTTAATTAACCAGACAGCACTTCGTTGCATAGAGGGAACTCCAAGCAGTTCCTGGCTGCCAAGCTCTCTGAAGGCCACTTTGCTCAAAAACGCAGAAACATACCCATAAAAGCATCCCCGAAGACAGCAAGAAAAGTTGGCTGGCTCTTCGGCTGCTGGACTTCAGCCACTCTTCTCCCAAGCCCAGTTCTTGGCCATTCACTGTACACACAAGAGCCAGCTGCAAAAAGCTTTTCTACATTCTTACACAAAGGTGCCACCTACTGCTGCCATGGACTTCGTAGCAAGGAGACACTACCAAAGTCACCTAATATATGGGTCAAAAAATAATAATAATAGAGAACTGGGTTCCCATGTGACACAGATGTCCCACAGGCAACGCGTCAGAGGTGTTGAAGTAGGAAAAAAAAAGTGAAAAGCCCTTACCATTATTTTAAAAGATTGAGATATACACTCTAAGAAGCTCCTCCCCTCCCAAAAATCAAGCCATGCATAAGAACGTGTTAATCTTGATTCAGTTGGTTCCAATTCCAGAACAGAAATGCCTGAAAGAGTCAATAACCAGCCTTCTACAACTGAATCTAAGGACAACAAAGTTCTCTTGGTAATACTCTCCCATCTGCATTTTGTTCCAAGTCACCACTTCTGAATGTATTTTCCTCTCAGGCACTGCATTGTAAAAATACACACTGGAACGGTGGTAGACACTGAAAGTTCTCAGGAATCCTCTTCGAAACACGATACATCTAGAAAACACTGCAGACACAATATATTCCTTAGAGAACATTCCACAGTAAGCTCACCAAATGGTACAAGTAAAAGCCACTGCATACAATGACAAGTCTTTCAGTATTTCTAAATCAAAGTTAAAGAAAGGTCTTACATGAATTCCATAAAAGCTTTCCTTCAATGAACCGGTTTGTTTCTGGTCATTTGCATTTGTTCGCCACAAAGACTGCACAGGAAAGCTGGCAGCTACATGATAATGGTATAGCACAACGCTGAGGAACACAACCGAAGTATTCACAGCATACCACCGAAAGAAGCTGCCCAAACCGTCGCAGACTCATTTAGAAGATTGTTCCAAAAATCATTTAGATATTCTGGAAGCATTTTTATGTCTTCAAAGCACTGTCTGCATAATCATCTCAATGATTTCCCCAAAGGCCAGATATCATGTATTACCACTAGTCACGTAAGAGAATCAGAGAGAGGGATGTCAAGTCAAAGCACAGCACTGGCGAGCAAACCCCAAGCAAAACACTCAGCAAAGATAGAAACAAAAATCAGGAAGCCCTGAGTACCAAGTCCGTCTTTAGATTTTTCAGTCATCATGGCTCTCAAGCCCTGCAGCTGTTTTCTCTGGACTTCTCCCCTCATTAGTTATACAGTAAAAAGGCTGATAAAAACTGCTCCTGCTGTTTTATCCACCTCCACAAAGAAAAAAGCACTCAGTCACCTGGTGGAAAGTATCCAGAATGAGAAACAGCCAACTAGACCTAGCGCAGCCTGTCTTCCCACAGAGCAGCTTGACAGGTAGAATGATAAAGTTGGACAAAATTACTACAAGGAAATGCAGATGTGTGAACAACATTCCCTTATAGTTCACTCTACACGAATTTTGCTCAGACATCTGCATTCTCCTGAATCTGCATTTTCTTTTTGTTTTTAATTCTAAAGCTCTGAAAAGTTGTCAAGGCCAAATTAACCTTCATGGCCACAGACAACTGCTGAACTCAAAGTTTCCACACTAGGCAAGACTACACACAACTATGTAGGAACTCAACAATTTCTGGTACTATCACGTTACAAGGAGTACCAAAGATGTGCTCATTTTTATGCATTTCCCTCATATAATCAGTAGGCGAGAGATGAAACAAGCTGTATCCTTTCCTTTTGCCAGTTACACCACCCCAAAAAAAACAACAGCTTTCTTCCTAATCTTCCACTACACTAGTTGTATACATACACACACACACACACATATATATATAAAAAAATATTTTGAAGAGAAATCCATATGCATTTGTGTTTCCTCTGGATCTACCAACACCTACAAGCTCTTCTAAAGAGCAAGAAAAATAACACAGCAGACCCCCCAAACAGCTATTAAGATTACGAAAGCACTCAAAACAAAATACTTTTAGGGTTTTCATCATTTTAAACCTCTAAAATGAGTTTAAACTACAGCCAATTCAAACGTTTTGCTTCAAAGGAAAGCAAAGAACCGTTCTATATAATGCTCTGCCTACACATACGATACATACAGCACGTTAGCTGGATTTGCACGCTGAATGGTCAAAAAAAAAAAGTCACCAGCGTGCTCCCAGTTATGCAAGAGCACACGGTATTTGTTGAGTACTGGAGTTACTGCTGGAGAACAACTGAACAAAAGGAATTCTACCGGCAACGCACGCAGGTGCTTAATTCTTTAAACTTCCCTTTTTTTTTTTTTTTTTAAAGAAAGTAAAGAGAGAAAAAGGAGCGAGCACAATACCGGCAGCAGACGGGGTCCGTTCTGTGCACGCGTACGCGCTCCGTGCCTCTCGAGACCTCAGCGCCCCAGGGGGCAGCGAGCTGCTGCGAACACCCCGGCCGCCCGCTAACACCGGAGCGGCGCGGAGCCGCGGGACCAGCCCAGGCGAACCCCCGGGACCAGCCGACCCCGCGGGACCACGCTCCGCCGCGTTCGCACGCAAACGGCGGGGAAAGCCCGGCCGGCGCCCCAGGCGCACCCGCCCCCGCGCTTCCCGACGCGGGCACCCGGCGGAGCAGGACCCCGCAGCGCC
>VXAL01014468.1:0-23534 GCA_013399475.1 Chauna torquata | reverse complement strand
GGCGGCTCCCCTCGGGCAGCATGGCAGGGCCGGGCCGCCGCCGCCGGGACCGAGCCCGGCTGCACCCCCCCCGCCGCCACCACTGCCGCCGCCGCCTCCTCCCCTCAGCCGCGCGGCTGCCATGGAAATCACAAGCACGTCCTGATTGGTCGCGGGCTTCGATGTGTCGCGCGACGCGGTTGGGCCGCCGCCGGAGATTGACAGATGGGGGCGGGGCCGGGCCGTTAACCCTCCCCCCTTGCGGGCGCGGCCGGGCCTGGCGGGAAACATCTGGAGCGCGCAGCTGGCGCGGGCGGCGCGCGGCGGCGCACATCTGGGCGGGGGCGCCACGTGTGCGCCCGGACGAGGCCTCATGCACACGCATCTGGACAGCTGTGCCAGGCAGATGTTGTTGGGCCGGGAACAGCTGGATTTTGCCACCGCTCGTCTGCCTTCGGGGCACCGCTGCGCTGCACTCACACCCGTGAGTGTCCCCGGCTCCCGGGGAGGTGTGGGGACGCGTTCTGCTGGCACGCCGGGAGGTACGGGCAGTGGTGGTGTCCTGGGAGCTCTGAGGCACCGGGAGGAACGAGGGGAAAACAACAAAGCACGCACGAAGGATCCCGTGTGCTCTGTGCTCGCCCCCAGGCACCATGAAAGTATATGCTAACGAGAGACGTGTGCTAACGAGAGACGTCTTGCCTACAAGAACCTTTTAAAGACAAATCTCTGCACTGAATGCTACCCGCTTCTCGCATGCCAGAAATTGGTCTTGTAGGTGGGACCAAACGCATGGTCCCACTTGTCCAGACCAGCTATACAACAGGTTTCACGCGCAGCATGGCAACAGCTGGACAAACTGAGAAGAGCTGGGTTAGACGTTGTGGTGGAGACGAGGCCCTGACAGCACAGGGCAGGAGGGAGCAGTGCCCTGACCCCGAGCTCAGGTGTCCCCTGGCGCTCCGCACCTGTTCTGCGGCAGTGGGGAAGCAGAAGCATGTGTCAGAACGTGTGCAGATGTGGGAACATCTGGAATACCATCAGGCTGGAGCCTAAGCTGGCTGCCGGCACGGCTCACAGCTCCTCTGGCCCGCGGTCGGGTGAAGCGACCGGGCCAGGACCGAGGACGAGTCGCGCGGGCGTTTTGCTCCAGAGGTGTGGGCACAGCGAGCTCAGCCCGCGAGGAGACGCACGGCTGTAGGCGAAGTGAGCCCTGGCAGCGGCCAGCCATAGGCAGTCCTAACCGCTTCCTGCTCAGTGCTCCAAACGGAGAGACAGCTTGTGTCCTAAAAAGCAGAAGGTGGGCTGAGTTCAACTTGCTGACATTAACTCACTGACATGTACAGACTGAGTCAAACTGAAAACATATTTCTTCTTTACATACAGCAGCTCTGGCCCAGCTGCCTTCACCCCGAGCAGACAAACACCCCACGGAAACGTCAGCGCTGCTGCAGGTTCACGGCAACAGGAGCGATCCCATGGGGCATTCCCGAAATTTATGTTGCTTGCCACGTGGGGGGATTAAAATCAGGTAAAGAGAATTAACGAGATGCCAGCCCAAAATGCAGGCTGGGAAAAAGCAGCGCCGCACGGGGGGCTCGGCTGAGGAGAACGATCACCAACAGGGTGCTGCTGGCCTCGGGGACACCGGGGCTGGGAGACAGCAGCAGGACCTTGGTGTAAAGAGGACGGGAGCTACTGCATGGGACAACATCCCCTTTTCATCCCGAAAGCCCTAAAATGGGGTCTGTCTCATTGCCCCATCTCCCACGGAGACAGCGCGGATCCCGCGAGGCCGGGAGACAGCCAGCTGGGCTTCGTCGCCCGCCGAGCATCACGCAGCACGGCGGAGCCGGAGCTGACAGCGATCCCGCAGGATGAGCCGATTACTAACGGTCCGTTGCCTCCCTCCTCGCAGACCTTGCAAAGTGCCCGTCGTAAAGCTTTTATGAGCCCAACAGGATGTGCTTTCTGCCGACACCGAAGGGCCCCACGGCTCCGGATAGGGATGAGGGCTTATCCTGCCTTCTGCTCCTCCACGGTGACGAGGACACGTCGATGCTCAGCGGCGAGCGCTGGGGGCTGCCGAGTGGCTGGGACCAAGTTTCAAGGGCACCCAACGTCCGTGAGGCTTTCAGACGAGCTCGGGAGCTGCTGGGAGCATGGAGAAACCAGAAACTCCCCTCAGGTGGTAAAATCCATCTCAAATTTCTCTTCTCCGACAGCCATTGACAGGTAATAAATGTCGTTGGCTGCCGAGTGCAGCTGGATTTGAACTGGTGATTTACGGATGAAACACTCTGCATCCTATTTCCAGTAAGATTGCCTCGATCCATTAAGCAGCGCTTTTCAGATCGCTTTATTGATTTTTCTTTTACGGCTTTAGCCGTGACTCACGCAGATCATCCCTTTTAAAGGCTTCCAACCCGCAGCAATCAAACAGTGCCCCGGGGAGAAAACGCACCTCTGAGGGAAAGGGGAAAATCAGGCAGCCGCTGGATGAAGCAAAGCTGCTGTATGGAGCTGGTGCCTTCTTTAATCAGCGCTCGTACGGGAGCCGTGCACCAAACAACCTGCCAGGTATCTCACCGCTCGGCGCAGGCGGAGCTCAGCTCCCAGCCGCGGACAGCACACAACGAGGAGCGATAGCACGGAATCGCTCGTGATTTGACAGTCTGGCCGGCACCCTCTCCCTTTGCACCTTAGTGCTGGGGCACGGCTCCTCCTGAGCGCGCGGAGGTGACGCAGACCCGTCCCCGCGCCAGCCGCATCCTTCTGCCGCGGGTGCACTCACCAGCACGGCTGCCCCGGCCTCCGCGAGCTGGAAATGTGGCCAGGGACAAAACAGGGCCTTGTTTTCCCTTTCTAGACTTCCAATGCAATGCTTTTTGTAGATTAAGTCCACTCCAAAAATATTCCTGAATTGAATTTAAGCGCAATGGTTGAAAGCAAGAGGAAGTGTCGCTGTTCCCAACACCTGGGCGCTCACTTAGCGGTATTTTACCTTAATTCCACCTTCCCACTCCTAAGAATGCAAAGAATTTCCCTCTCGCTCTGCAGAGCTCATTCCTTTCTCCAGAGCCGCACTCACTGGCTGCAGCACGTCCTGGCCAGCACTGGGAAATATTATTCTTGTTCCTCGAATGCCTCAGCAGTGATTGCACAACCGGGCCCTGGGCTGGCTGTCAGGGGAGGCTCGCTCCTGGGCGGCTGGAGGAGGGCTGGTGCTGGCGCTCCCCGTGCTCCACAAAGGCAGTTTTGATGTTGCTGCTTCAAGACATCTCCCTGCTGCCTCTCCTAAAAGATGCATCAGGGAAGGGGCAGGGGGATGTGGAGGGTGCTGGCGGTGCAACCGGCCGCGGCAGGGTGCTGCCCTGCACCCTGCTGCCCAGGGATGCTGCTTTGGTGCTCAGCTGGGGCTGAGCCAAAGTCGCTCCTGTTACCCGCGTCGTCCTGGACAGGAGCGGGCTTCACTCTGAGTGGGGAAAAAGGATGGATTTAACACCTCACTGCTAAAGCAAGCCGCTGGCGGTTAAACCAGCACAGGCCGTGAGCAGCGGTCGGACCAGTGCCTCAACCGGGGGGACCCGGAGGCAGCGTCCCCCCGCATCCCGTCCCCCGAGATGCCCTGACCCGCCGCGCAGCGGGACTTCCCCCCGGCCAGGCGCAGGGCACCCCGCCAGCGGGGAGGGGAGCGAAGGGGCAGCGGGCGCGAGCACCGCGCCGTGGCCCAGCCACGCCTGTGGATGCCGGCTGGCCCCCCAAGCCAGCCCGGACGGCCGGGGGCGCGGGAGCTGGCACAGCGATGCTGTCACCAGCGTTCCCCGGCTTTGCCCGGCTCCCTCCAGCCACGCTTTGCTGAAGCCCCGCTGGGGACGGAGGCCAGCGCTGCGGGCACGCTGCACCTCCTGGCTTTTCCGCTCCAAGCACCATCCCGCCGGACTGGAGCTGGGGCAAGGGCAGGCACGGGCACAGGACTTTTCTTCTTCCCGCTGCCTGCAGCTCGGGGAAGGACAGGATGGTTTCTGGTCCGACCCCGCGAAGCAGCTCTGTGATGGATGGCTCCTATCCCTGCCTCGGTCTGATCTGGTGCCTGCTGCTTTCTGAAGGTGACAGCGGAGAATTGATCTTCCCACATGCCTGCAGAAATGATCACAGTGCCAGGAATATCTCCGTGCAGCCCTCGCCTCTTCTCTGGCAGGCGCTAGCCATCAGCTGTATTTATTTCGCAGGGAGATTTTTTCCCCAGATGTGCAAGCCTTGGAGGTGCAGCATCCTTGGGGTTTTCCAGCGAGTAGGCAGCTCTATCCGTCCAACAAATACAGAAGGAGCTGTTTTTCCACTCAAAGCAGGAGTGAATACTCTCCTCTTTCACGTTTAAAGGCACCTTCCCGCGTTCCTGGCTTGCAGACAGCTGCCTATGTGGCACGACAGACGTGCGCGGGCTGAGCACTCGCCTCCAGCACAGGAACATCTGAAAAAAAGCCAGTGCCTAACTCCTTCCCCTCCATTGGGTTTTCTCTAAAAAAAAAAAAAAAAAAAAAAAAAAAAAAAATACAAAATCCAATACCACAGAGAGCAGCCAGGCACAAGCTCTCATAGCCCGGCGCGAGCAGGACCCCGCTGCTGGCCGCGAGCGATGCGCGATGCTCTCGCTGCACAGGGAGCGCTGCCTGGGGCTCGCGCATCTCACACATCCGCGTGGGAAACCACGCCGGGAGCTCAGCATCCCCTCTGAGAGGGAGCAGGAGCCATTTCTGGGGGGGCTTGTCCCAGGAGGTTTAGATGGCTGGGAATGCCCAGCGGTTTGCAGGATTAAGCCCTGGGTTTGTAAAGCAGAGCCTGTACCATGCGTGGCAGCCACATAATGAGCTCAATATCCGCTAGCTTATTTATAATGTCAGCGATACAAGAAATGATCTCATCCGTGTCTGGGGAACAGTGCGAGGAGGTGAAGGAAAGGCTCCCAAACTCCATCATCTTAAAAACAACAACAAACCCCAAAATCCCACTGCCAAAGAGCCAGCGGTGCGCTTGCGTCAGATTAAAGGTTTCCAGACCCCGAGCGCTGGCTGCGAGCGGGGCAGCGAAACAGCTGCACAAAGCAGCTCCTGCGAGCGCGGCGGTTTTGAAAGCAAACCTGTCCCGTGGTGAGAACGCATGGGCGCCTGAAAAAATACAGAAAGAGAAGGAAAAAAAAAAAAAAAAAGCTCCTTTTGGGTATGGGCTTGTGTGCTGGGTCCCACCAAGAAGCACCCTATCCCAGCAGCGATTTTTCCCCATTCGCAGTGGCTGAAGAGCAGAGCCCCTCGGTGTTGCCGGAAAGCCCTTGCTTTAGACCCATTTTTTGTTTTCCCGTCGGTGTCTGCAGGTCCCGAGCCGGGCGTGCTGGGGAAGGAGCGGAGCCCCCAGGCTGAGGTCAGGGAGAGCGAATGGCAAACACGGCCCCTCCTGCTGTTTGGTTTCGATCAATCATTTATTTTCCTGGCGGCCTGTTAAACCACGAAGGCAGCGCTCAATGCTCCGTCCGAGCGCGCTGAAACGCTGCCGGCTGGGAGGGAAATCGCCGCGGCTGGAGGGAGAGGAGGCAGCTTCCTCGGACGGGGCGAGCCTGGCGGGGGAACGCGTCTGAGACTTGCACCCAGCGAAGAGCAGTCCGTAGGAAGCCGTACAAACTGGTGGCGGACAGGCTACGAAATCCAGACCCCGTTTCTCCCTGTCCCCTGCCCCAACCACCAGATAACATCCCCCTCAGCCGTAAAACAAATGTTAAATTAAAAAAGCAGTGCCGAGAGGGATAAAATGCACCAAACAACGCGTCTGCACCTCTGTGTGAAAAACCTGGGGGGGCACAAAAAGGAACAATCTCTTTCTTTTGGTAAAAAACCCACAGCCAGCCCAGGAAATTGTGGCAGCGGAGGGGCACGTGCCGGAGCCATGCTCGAGGCCAGCAGAGCAGCGCAGCCGTCCTTGTGCCGATTTCCCGAAGTGAGAGGGAGACGAGCGCAGGAGCGGCTCCCGGAGCACGGCCGGGACTCGCCCAGCTCCCCGCATCCAGCACCCGAGCCGCTGCTCCTCCCATCCGAGGATACGCGCGCAAACAGAATTTGCAGCTGATTCTCAATGCCGTTCAAACTAGTTCCGCAGAAACCTGCTAGATCCTGTGTGTCTTTAACATCGACTTCCGTGTGTTCTTTAGCATGAAATTCTATAGGGAGATCCTATTTCTTGTTTTCCAAGCAAAACCAAGTCCTTCTCTGACCGAAACGGAGCAGAAAGGGCAGAAATCCCCAGCCAAGGTGCTGCTGGTGCTTGCAAAATGAAATCCCAAACCTTCTGCACTCGCGCAGTGGGCAAGGAGCCTCTGCCCTTAGCTCAGGGCTTTCCTTTCGGATTATTTTGGGTTACTTCGGGCAGAAATCCCCCCTCCGCTCCACCTGTTCTGCTTGCGGCACTACGGGCAGCCTCTGGCTGAGCCGGCAGGGATGGGAAGCAATTTGTTGGTTTTTTTTTTTTTTTTAATTTTCTGCTGGAGGCTCGAGCCCCCCACGAGCTGCGGGTGGGCACGAGGCGGTGCGGAGCCTCGGCTGGGGGGCTCGGGAGGGACGTGAGCGTGGGGAGGGGGAAGGACCGAAGCGGAGGGGTGGCCCCGCGCCGGCCTGGGGGGCGAAGGCAGCTGCTGCCACCCCCCTCCCACGGCTCTGCCCTGCCGCAGCGGGGCCGGGTCCCCCCGGTCGGCACGGGGCTGATGGCGTGTGGGGACCCCCCGCCTTGTGTGCCTGCCAGCACGGCCGGGCGTATGTTGTGTGTCCAGAGACGTACGTACACGTAGGTGTGCGCGTGTGTGTTACATGTACCTGTAAGTATGCATGCGTGCACAGCGTGCGTGTTACGTGTGCGGGTGTAAGTGTATGGCTGCGTATATTCTGCGTACTTATGTCAGTCTGCGTCTGTGTAACAGATACAGAATGTTTTAGGCGTTTGTATGCGCTTATATATATGCATTTAGGCATATATAAAAATGCATTTTAATCTGAACACAAATAGAATGTAAAAAACATGTAAATATATGTATAAATGCACTTACATAAATAAATGAACGGGTTAAGTGCGCACGTGTGTGTGTGTGTGTGTATAGACATGGGACCTGCCAAGCGCATTCCCAGCACAGCCAGAAGAGCGGCGGGCAGGCTCAGCCGGCAGCCCTGCCTCCGCCGGACTCGGGGCTCTCAGGCGGGCACCTTCTCCCTGTTCTCAGGGTCTCCCAAAATCAGTGATTTTTCCTGCTTTTCCACCACAGGAAGGATTTCTGCCCAGGTCCGTGCTGGCGGTGGCTGCCGGGCGCCCACCCAGCCGCTCTCCCAGCTCCTCAGCGGGGCCGGGAGACAGGAGGACGGGGAAATAAGCTCGTGCGTGGGGATGCGGCACGGAGACCCCCGTGGCGGGAATGCAGCCCCTCTGCTGCCGGAGCTGCCCCAAGGTCTGAATTTCCCAAAGCATCCAACAGGCGCCTTTTATCAGCGCGGCATCGATGCAGACCGGCTGGACACAAGCAAGGCAGCCCTGACTTCTCCTCCAGCAATTAAGAAAATGTGACTGCGGCCGACCCCGATGAGCGCAGGAGAGGAAGCCTGCCAGCGCCTGCATTTGATTTCTTACCTAAACTCCTGCCAGCTTAACGCAACGTCAGCTCGGAAGCCATAAAACACGAGACAAACGATGTAAATCGATGTGACCAACAAAACTGAACAGGAAACAGGCTGCGCTCCGTGTTTTCTGGCTCAGAGAGCAGCTATCCGTCGCAGTGACGATTACCTCAGAAAAATCCTTGCGCTGATTTTCTCATTTGCAAGCAGAGAAAAGGGATATGAAAGCTGATTCCATGTAGCGTGCCTGGTGGTGCCAGGATTTGCTTCCCACCTCAGGATGGCAGCAAGGGCAGCCACAAACATCGCCGCAGGAGCGAATGATGGCCACGGAGCTACGGATAACAGCACCCAGCACATCCCTGGAGTATTTTGGGGCAGGCAACAAGCCCAGCAGGCGCATGGTGTCACCAACCCGCTCACAGGCTGAGCAAAGTCCATGAAAACCCATCTGCATTCATTCTCCCCTCTATATCCCTTCATGGTGCTGCTGCAAAACCCCAGCACTGACACCAGCCGCCCGTGGGCCGCCACCGCCGCACCAACGTGGCCACATCTCCGAACCCGAAATCCGAAACGGGGCTCCCAAAGCAAGCCCCAGGCTGTGCCCCAGCTCGTGCAGCCCCTCCTGCCCGGTGCATCCCCTCGCCCGACCTAACGCCAGCCCCAACTCACCGCGCTGCTGAGTTTCTCCTTTTTCGACTCAAACGGGCGATCCGGGTTCCCATGGGAGGGAGCGGCCACCAGCGCGGCTCTGGGCAGCCCCCGTACTCCACGCCGCAGCCGCCGCTCGATGAATATTTGCACAAGGGCTGGGCGCAGAGCTGCAGCCCGACTGCAGGCAGCTGGGGCAGGGGGAACGGGTCTAAAGCTCTTTGCTTCGAGAGCTGGGTCAGCATTCGCGCTGGTTCTTGGGTGCTCTGCTCCCCCCAGCTATTTCTTCTCCACCCGCTTTTATAGGAGCCCGAGAGCTCCTACTGGCTCGAGGCACGCTTATTATAGCGACTACCATGACCCATTTAAACGGTGTTAAATAATTTCTCAGTTCATTGTCCTGCAGAGATTAGTTACATATAAGCATATTTTAATGATTAACTATCGGGCTCTGCTGAGGCCCCAGCAAAAAAAATGCAGCACGCGCCGCCTCCGCGCCCTCCCTGCCCTCCCAGCACCCCGCCTCGTCGCCCCTCGCAGGGTTTCCCATTTCCCTTCGAGCCTCTGCTCCCGGCAGGGTGCATCCAGCCCGGCTTTCCTCGGAGGGAAGGCTCCGGCTCCCGGCACTGCAGAGAAGGGCTGGGAAAAGCTCTAAGAGCAGAGTCTGGGCAGGAGGAGGCTTCAGCAGCTGGGTGGTTTGGGGCTGAATTTGCCTTTTGAGTGACTTCTGGCTCTTCCGAAAGAGGGGCATCGACCCCGCGCAAGCAGCGGGAACGGGACAAATCGCGTTTCACCAGAGTAACATTCGACACTCGCACCGAATGAGCCAGACGGGGATTTCGCCCGCTTCCCAGCTCTATCCCTGCCTTTCCAGGGCAGTGAGCTTGGCCCCCCCACTGCCCCAGAGCTTTGCTTCATCATTTCCCTATAAGAAAAGGGGAAACTGAGGCACAGGGAGACCGAGGGGCAATCTGCAAGCTCCACTGCCGCCCTCACACAGCTTTTGGCCACCCCAGGAGCAGGGCAGGAGCCCCTCTGCCAGCTTTCGGGAGAACCTTGGGGCTGTTTCCAGTGCAAGACCTGCAGCGCGTGGGCAGGGGGCCCGGCCGCTTTCCGCTGAGCCCCGAGCGGAGCCAGGACGTGGGACGGGAAAGTGTTTGAGTTGGCCCAAAGCAGGCACCTCCAGCCCTGTCCTCTCCCCGGCATCCTCCGGTCCCTCTTCTGCCCCAGGCTCCCGCGTGGGGAAGCTCTCTCACTGTGCGGCATCAGCAGTTTGTGGGGTGAAAAAAAGGAGCAGACCCGATGGAAGGAAGTGGTCGAAATCCCTTTAGGTTTCCGTGCTTCCTTCTCCCTCCTTCACCTCCGCCTGCCCCATGCCAAGGAAGCTTTAATCGCTGCGGTTCCACTGAGGTTTCTAAGGAAATCAGCGAACAACACAAAAGGGGAAAAATAACCTTTTCAGATGAATTTGAATGGAATGAAAAAAAACACCACCACCAAAAACACAGAAACAAAAACAACAACCATGCCTTAAAATGCCACGCAGCAGCTTGACGCTTCCTGCTGCAGCTGGTGGGGCCGGGAGGGGCTGGTCCGGAGGCGGCCGGGGATGGGGGTGCTGGCAACGTGAGCCCCGCGGTGGCACCGGTCGCCTTCCCTGCGGGACAAAGCAGCGGGACAGGGGCCAGGACGCGGCTCGCAGAGGCACCACGGTGCTCGTCCTGCACGTTTCCCCCCCGACCCACTGCTTTCCACCCACCCGTGATGCTGCAGAGCTCACCGTGCACCGGGGCTGTCGGGGAACTGAGCACAGCAAAACCCCCGACCGGAATCCAGGTGCCGAGCCCCGAGCGAGGAGCCCTTCCAGCCCCCTGCGAGAAGAGATGCTCGAACCACAGCTGGATTGTTTTAACAGCTCTGACTTTCTACTGTTGGCTGCATTTTTCTTGATGGCGTCTGGTCCGTAACAGAAGGGATTTGAGCCCCGGACTGACACCCTGCGCTGAACCCATCGCGGGGGGGCTGCTTCCCAAGCCCGAGCCCCTCAGCACGGAAACCTCTGGGCTGAGAAAGGTCTGGGTGCAGCAAAGCTTTGCCTTGCGTGTGGTGGAAGCACTACGTGGTTCAGAGGCTGAGGCTGGGACAAAACCCAGGGAGAAAACAGTGAATCAGCTGCAGCTTAAGGAGCAGCACCCGATTTGTGTTTTCACTCCATTTCTTCAGAGGAAAACGCCAGAGAGCTGGGGCGTAGCGTCAGACACACCCTGGCTGGGCACCGATGTGCCACCCGCGGCCACGCTCTCCTGTCCCCAGAGACCAGCAGCGGGGAGGTTTTGGGGTGGAGGCTCCATGAGCCCTCCAGCCAGCAGCTGGCTTGGGGTTGGTTTTTTCTTTTTTTTTCTTTTTTCTTTTTCTTTTTTTTTTTTTTTTTTTAAATGAACAATGAAATTTCTGCCTGGCCCAACAGAGGAAAAGGGCTGGGGTGACTCCTGCCAGCTTTTCTTTAGCGGCTCTGCAGGGTCCAGAGCAGGAGCGGAGCTGGGCTAATTGCACGCAGCGGGCTGGGCGGTGAAGCTGTCCATTCACGGGGGACAAGCAGTGGGATGCACAAACACGGGTTTAGCTCCACATCAGCACAGCAAGCACATGGCAGCTGCTGGGATTCCAGCTGGGGAACAAAGCAGCAGCCTCGGCATCCTGGGCTCCGAGCAAAGCAAGGAGTGGGGAGCAGGAAAGGGGCACGGCCACCTCTTCGCTGCAGCCAACGATGCAGGAGGGATTGGGCGCGAATTAAGTTGCAGTGCAGGAAACATGGCAATTGCAGGACACAGGCGAGAGCTGCCCAGAGGATGCTCATTCCTCCCTGGCTCGGCCCCGGTGGGACCATCAGCTCGCGCATCCCCCAAGCCCTCCCTGCGGCTCCCTGCCCGGCGCTGCCATTTGCATCAAGTCCTTCCCCAGGATTTTTTGGCTTTCCCTTTCTCTTTTCAGATGTTCTCTCACCCCGTTTGGCTGGTTCTCAGGCCAGCTTTATTTTAATTATCTTCAAACTTTAACAGCATCTCAGCTACCTTTGACAGATGTTTTTATAAACACAAGTTAATAAAGTAAAGATCATTAATGCACAGGGAAATTAATTTAGGCAACATGCACTGGGAGACTCTTGTTTGTGGCATGCAAAGGTTCTTGGGGTTTAACAAATGTTTCCTCCGTGCTCTCTACATTTTAGTTGCACTTTGGCCAAAGCTCTGATTTTTTCAGCGTAAGCATTTCTTTTTGCTCCATAAAAACTTTGCAGCAGGATTGCTTTCTGTGGGAACAGAAAATATTTTCTCCATTGGCGTCTGCAGCGGTTCCAACCCAAACACTGCTGCCATCGCCTCCCCCTAGGAGGCTGGATGTGTCCCAGGCTGCGCCTCAATTTCAGCCATTTCAGATGGGGCTGACATGATGTTCCTCTCTCCAGGAAGATTACAGAACATCACTTGTGTTTTTAAAGGGTGCTTTTGGCCTCTTCAGAGAATTCCCTGGGCCCCTCTGTGGAGGGGGGGAGGAATTTGGATGCATCCAAGCTGCTGGTTAAATATTTTAAAGAGCTTTAACATCCCAAAGACAACCAGTTCCCTGCCTGCGTTTACTTGAAATCCTCTTCCCTGCCACAGCATCCTGCCCGGGAACAGGGATCCTGGTCCTTGATCTCACAGCGTGGCACTGGGAGCGCTGGGACACCACGCTGGTGCCGAGCGAGCGTCGTCGGGGCAGGCGCACGCTGCACAGACGAAGGCGTTGCCCTCGCGGGTGAGGATGGGGCCAGGATGCTAATGTTGGTACTCACCACTCGTTCGTCTCCTGGTGGCTTTCCAGCGTTTCGGCTCCCCCGGCCGCGCTGCTCGGGGCAGGTTCAGCGCACGAGGACTGCAGAGGATGAGTTGGAGCGAGGGCTGGGAGGATCTGCAGGCTGAGAGCTGGGGTTCCCGTTCCCCTTTCCTCTCCCTCCATTGGTCCTTGGAGTCCTCAAAAAAGGACCCAGCAACCGTGCCTGCACCAGCTCTGGCTGCTCCCTGCCCTGTGCTCCCCACGTGCCCCCTTCCCCAGGTCCCCAGCGTCACCTCTGCCACGGCTCCCACGTGGGGGCCCGGAATGGGCCCTGCCTGCCCCGTGCTTGGGTCGGTTCACGTCGGATGCTGCTGCATCTGTTGCTGAGGTGCCACCGAGGTCGGGAGAGCAACGTCCACGTATGCCAGCTCAGGATCCGTCCCGGTGATTGTCTTTTAAACGCTAGAGGAACTTGTGTAATTCGGGCTTCCTGCAAAAACACGACCCTTTGATTGCCGTTAAATGAACTGAATCGCTCCCGTGGAAAGCGCGCCTTTCCCCTGCTGCAGCCACACGGCCGCCAGCCCCGCCACGCCGGCGCGGGGCAGCCCACCCGCCGGGAGCGCTTCCCTTCGGCTTCACGGCTCAGCCCCGTCCTCAGACTTCATCTTGTGCCCAAATCAAGAGCACAGATGTTCTCACTAGAAAATCATTTCATCGCACAGTTCAGCTCCATGTTATCTCGGTTACAAGGGATTTGCAGCGTATGCAGGACGTGCCTTTACGGTAGGGTAGTTCCCAGGGACACGAGGCTGTGAAGCCTGGCACTCCTCTCCCTGTGAAACTGGTAACTCGACTCCCCGTAACAAACACGCACCGCAGATCTGCCAGCACACGGCCACGCTGGGATGAGGGAGGGAAGGGGACAGTCTCCGCTTTGAGCGGCGAGCCTGCCTGCTTGGTACAAAAGGCTCGCTTGTCTACCAGGGTGCACAAAAACCCTGGGCACCACGGTGCCGGAGCCAGCCTTGCTGCAAGCCCCAGTGATAGCCCTGCTCGTGCCCAGCTGATGGCTCACCCAGGAGTCCCCAGGGCTTTGGGGAGGAAAAAATCATCATAATGCCTTCTGGCCAAAGAAGAAATCAAGGTAGAGAAAAGAGAAACGACTTACCTGAGGTCGCAGGCCCACAGCAGAGCTGGTGTTTGCTGATTGATTGCTCCACAACTCCACTCTCCTTTTGCTGTTTGGGTGATGCTGAGACCCAAAGGAAAGCCCCCAAGGTGGCAAATGCTGTCCTTGCGATGCGGTCCCCTCCCCATCTCACCTCGCTTCCCAAGCGCTGCTCCATGCACCCATCCCACAGGCATCTCCCATTGCCAGGACAGACGCTGCCTGTCCTGCTGCACCGGCTCCCTGCTCCGCATCTTCCACCCCAGTGCTGCTCATCTGCGGCTGAGGAAATAAATCTCTAGCCCTGAGGACAAAGGATTGACCTCCTGGAGCAGCAGGAGCTGAGTTGCATTCCCTGACCTGTCACCGTGTCATCCTAAAAGGATGACAGCTTCCGCTCGGATTTAAATGTAAGGCTTTTGGTTTTGTGGGTCAGAGCATGAAGGGGCAGCTGCTGCTGCCTGACAGGTGGTGAACTTGTGAGCATCGCCTGTCTGTGCTGGAGAGGACTCAGAGACATTTCCACAGATCCTTTTCATTTACCAGGAACATTTCATGACCACAGAGGTTCTTACCAGTGAGGCAGAGCTCAGGGGGAGAGATGCTACCTGCTGTTTAGACCAGCTGATACAGTTGTGAAAGAACTGAAAAGCATTCGGGCACGAAAGGTCTTCTTGGTGCTCTTTCTGAAACTACCTGGTACCCGCTTCGCCCCGTGAGCTGCTACTGAGCTCTGTGGAATGGGTAGGAAAAGGCTGGTTATGGGTAGCATACAGAAAGTAAAGCCTGAAAAGCCTGGAAAGCCCCATTTCAGCCAAGCCGAGGTGCGCGCGCACTTCCCCGATTCCCTCTGCCCCTGCCAAAGCCCTGTTAGGACTAAAGGACAGAGGCGAGCAAGCACTTAACAGTCCGTCTGCTCAAACGTCGCAACAGTACTACCCCCCTGAGGATCTACTAGCCCTTCAGTCATACCTCCTCACGTGCAATTCACCGTCTGAATTCAGAGGAGAGCAGCTGCAGGTCAGGACGGCCTCCCAGTGCTCCTTCATCTGCTGCCGGAGCTGCTGAGACCTACCACTTGCTCTTGGGGAAGAAAAAAAACCTAGAAAACCCTAAAAGGTTGTAAGTGGGTCTGCTGGAGGCAGGCTGATGTGCCCACAGTGTTTCAGAAGTCACTCAAACAGCCGCAGCTCCCAGTTGAGGCTGATGCTTTAAAAGTGTGTGTCCGAACCCAGGGCAGCAGATTTCATGCCTGCAAAGTGAAGCGTTTTTGGGATACAGAATGTGCTGCTTGCACAGTTGCCATGGCAAAGAGCTGCTACCCCAGGGAGGCAGAGGCAATAAAACGTTCAGTTACAGGAAATGCAATACAGACAAAATTGTTCCAAAACCAAAATCCAGAATAATCCCAGTTTGGGTTGGATTAAATCATCCGTGGCTTAACTCAGAGGGGCAGAGCACGGCCACTGCAAACGAGTGAACCGTTTCTATTTTGGGACAAATTTGGGGCAGCAGAGTGGCACCACAAACAAATCCAGCCCATAGAGCAGCATTAAGCAACCCACAAGAGAAAACGCGATAGTGTCCCACAAGCACCACCTCATGGCGGCAGCATCCCGTGACACATCCTGCACCTCAGGGGAGCCCCCGCTGGCACAGAACACGCAGAAGGACACACTGCTGATGCAGAGCAACTTCACAAACTGCAATTCCAGGCTCAAGCAACTGATAAAACAGCAGGCACAACACAAAATTCTGCTGCGATCCCTCTGAGGCTTGCCCCTTTTTTTTTTTTTTTGTCAACATCCCAGAGTAAAACACTCAGACTGTTACAGAGCCCCAAGCACGCAGCTGCCACGCTGCGCCAGGCACGGTACGGACATAAAGAGGGACGTGGCAGAAGCCCTCAGCCTGGCTGCACCTCAGCTCCGAACGAGAGCAGCCTTCGCCTCTGCACTGAGTGAGCAAATGCAAACGTCCCGAGTGTGCAGCAGCAGGCAGGGAAGGCGGAATCACAGAAACACTGAGGCTGGAGATCACCTAGAGCAATCCCCTTGCTCGCAGCAGGGCCAGTTCCCCATTCAGCTCCCCGTCGTGAGAAACGTGTATTGCGAACTGGACCAACAGCAGAGCACAAATCGGCCGCCTGCAGCTTGTCCCGCTCCCGTCCGAGCACGGCCTCCAGGACAGCTCTAGGACGAGCAGGAACCTGCTCCAGGGCAGACGCTAACTTTGGTCTACAGCAAGTCAACTGCGTTCCAGTTAAATTTCTCTACTTTATTTCTTCTAAGGCACGACAGTCTCAAAACTATGTCCACTTTGAAGGGTCTGCTCGGATTACAGCAGCTGCAAACACTCCTGATGCAGTATCACGACGTGGCTGGTTAAATGTTTCAGGGCATGATTCTCAACCCGTGTAAATCAGCACGGTTTGGCTGACTTCAAAAGCAACTGCTTGACTACGGCCAGCAGATTTCAGTAAGTAAAAATTAAAACTAAATTGTGAGATTCCTGAGTACTTAAGTGTTAATGACAGAACCTTTTCAAGGACGTTTGTATGAACACTTTAAACTTCAAGGCACTCCACAGATGTTATTTAATCCTTCCAGCGCACCGATGCTTGAATACCATTTTAATGGCTTGAACACCTCTTTAAGGTATTTCATCACTGTTGTTTAAAGACATGCTTCAGGAGAAAACCTGGCCACAGCTAACCTTCTGGAGTTCTTGGTTTGCTTTTTCTAATGAAGACTAGACACCTTTATCTCGTAAATGCACCGCAAAAAAACACACAAACAAAACACATATTGCCCCCTGCAAGGAAAGGAGAGCTTGCCAGGCAAATCCTACATTCCTCTGGCGGCCAACAGCCTCATACACAGCCCTGCCACTGCTTCATGGCGTGATGACCACCAAAGCTGTTCGACTCATTGGTACGGATTTCCTGTACCTTCTGCAAAATTCCCTGTAGTAGTCTCTGCTTCCAGTGCATGTATCATCCTTTCCCAGCACTGGAGCACAGCCAGGTAGGAGTGGCAGCTCCTTCTCCTCCTATAAAACAAAGCTTCTTGCTAATAAAACTTCTCCAGTGATGACTGCCACACCACCATAGAAAAGGCTGGCCTTCTTATGCTTGAGTTTATAAAAAGAGAAACCAAGACATACTACAAGCAGCTTGAAACCCCATGCATTTTGAAGCATCAAAACAGCAGATGAATTCTGACAGCTTTCTCCCTTTCTCTTGCACAGAGCAAGAGCGTGCCATAACCAGAGCCGTCAATCTGCCAAGACTCAAATGCACGATACAGGGTAAAAGCGAGGAACACATAAGAAAAGAAAAGGCTAAAAAAATCATATGCACTTCTTAAATATTCAGAAAAATGCAGAGCACTCCATACTTTTATTCTCAAAATTACAAACCAAGCTTCTAAGTGCCCAGCATGCACTTAGGTGTTCTTGTATCCCTGACACGTCACCGGGCCACTCTTCCCACACCGCCTCGTCTCCAAAAGAATGAACACAGTACGCTCACTGTGTTAGGTAACTGATTAGTTAAGAAAGTAAAAGGCAGCCTTGGAAGACAGGCAGATCTTTTATGTAATATATAGGACAGCGGAAAAATGGAATCACATAAACAAGATGACATTTGCTTTCCATAAACCATTTCTGAGTCTTGGGATTCCAAAGAATGCATCTGAGAGTAAACAACACAATGTGAAAACCGTTCACAGAGCCAGAGTAATTCTTCACCTGTACTTACGTGGTCAGAGATCACAGACTGTAGATTTAAAAGAAGATTTCTTAATGTAATGCAGATGTTGAAATCCCAGATACCTTTAAATGTTACTTAGCATTGCATTTTCAGGGAAATTATCATTTCCATATCTTAACTGAGACTGAACAAGCTATCCATGCATTTGCACAAGTTAAACGTTTATATCCATCTGGAATTTATTTTGATAAAAAGGACAAACCAGATAGCAAGTGGACAGGTTCTTGTGTCTTGTACAATACGCACACAGCAGAACACAGCATGGATGCTGGCAAAAAGCTTTTATGATAAAAAAAATTGAAAAAAATCAGCAATTCCCAAGATGGAAGATCAGCAATTCCCAAGATGGAACATCCAAATTCAGAGATCTGTTAAAAAATCCTTGCTGGCTAAAGATACTTGTGATCTGGTTCCATCTGCTTTTCATAAGTTTAGAACATGCTTCAACAACTTAATTTTAGAAAAAGGGTACAGATAAAAACGTAAACACTTGCAGCCCAAGGCCACAGAACATCAAAAAAACCTTAAAGACTGCTAAGAATAAAAATGCTAATTTTAAAATTAATTTCATATCATTCTGTGGTATGATCTATTCACCTCTTTTGTTTTATTGCACATTTAGAGAGAAAATATAGAGACGTATCACAAAAAACACTGAGGGGTCTCTTCCCTCTAATACTACACTTAACATATCCAGTCATAACATACCATTAGCCTTCAACCTTGGAAAGCCTTTAATGTAAGATAAATTATGTTTAGGAGGTCAAAAATATATTTTCCAATACCTTTCTTTCCTCTCCAAACATCAAAGAAGCTTAAAAAATACCAAGGCAATCCCCCAAAACACCAGAAGTTATCCCTCCCTTTCACATATGGCATAAGGCATAACTAGGGCTCAAAAAATTCCTTGCTTAGGATCACAAAATAAAACCATGACAGAAGAGGGGGAAAAAAGTCAGACATTTTGATTCAAGCTCTTGTATCTTGTCTTTAAGCCAAAAAAAATCCCAGGACATACTTCAAACTTTATTTCTATTTCCAGTACATTATAACAATTACAGAAGAATGCTCTGCAGTTACAGTATGAAACCAGTGCTGTGTGTAACTCATGACTTCGTGTATATATACAAAAGATTTATTATAATCATCAATGCTTTCAACATTAAATACGTGAACCTGAAACCTTTAATCAGACAAAGTTCGGTACACAGAAAATTCTGCTTCAGCCATGACTGATTTTTATTCTTCTAAACCAGATGAGGACTTAACACTTGACTCATTCATTTATTCCACAGTCAACAGCATGTTCACATGACTGACTTCCCTATATATAAATACTGGAACAAACGTTCAAAGGAAAAACACACACCTCACTCTTCAATGTTCTTCTGTTTGCATTACTAAGAGCCGTAACATTACTGTCCAGAGCCTCAGCTGCTGTAAACTGGTCCAACTCAGCTGTGTTCAGCGGCAACATGTTTGTTTAGCTGATGATCCGGACCTCCCTTTCATCAAGTATAGACTGTCAGACATCCTTGAGAACAGTTACCCTATCAACAGATTCTCTCACTTCCATGAAGTCATCAGCCTACTTGAAACTGTCCGAACAAATATCAAGCAGTTCTTGTACATTACTCTGTGTACTGATCCCTGAAAACAGCCCTTCTCACAAACAGCTCTGAAAGTTGGTTTGTATTGTAAACCATACTCTGAAAAACAGTTGGGCAATTCAAAATCATATGAAAGCAATTATAATTATAGCACTGCTGTGATAATTAAAACATTGCCAGCTGTATATTAGCCTACTCAAATGTACAGCTGTTACATGGGTAATGGAAAAAATACAAAAGCTTCAGATTCTGTCCCATAATTTCTGACCGCTACATTATAAAGTCAGTTACTATCATCCCTGTATATGACAAAATGCTGAAACAATAGTGTCCTTTTCCATGCTTTCTTGTAAACAATTGGTTCCCTCATCGCCTCTGAACAATAAAAATCGTAATATATTTTACAACGATGTCCAATACAAGATTAAACTGGCATCAAGTGAAAAACAGAAAAATATTAACCCATTCTCTTCTGCTGAAACTGCTGCCAGCTTTGGCCTAGATGCCTCTTACTCCTGGTCACCTTTGTCTTCAGTTGCCATTGCTGAGTTCCTCTGTTGTTCCTCCGGATCCCCTGGAAGAATACTGGTGACTGTCTGGAGAAGCGACTCGATCTGCTCTTCTGTTAGTCTTTCCTCACTTTCTTCTACCATCTGCAGGTCAAAAACAATCTATTAAATCCATACTTCTGCCCTCAGCTCCAAACAGAAGGGCTAAACTAATTGGGAAATACTATTTTCAACAGATGAAAAACATTGTAAAATGCTTTTGTAATGAGCTCAGACAAAGTGGAACTCTTGGAATATTTAAAAGAAAGAATGAAGAGCTCCACTGCTAACCATGACAACTGGCACTCCATAACGAGACCCTGCTCTCTTTAAACCAAGGAAAACAACACACTCAACACAGTCTTTCCTCCCTTATTTCTCCTAAAACCTTTCCCAACTCACACATCAATATTTTGAGCCAGGCCTTTCATTTATCTCATGTGCAGAGCTACCTTCCAGACCTGTTTTCCTAAGTTCCTGTGCTTTCTCATGAGAACTGAAATGAAATAACCCGAGACTGGTTACCTGAATCTTGGTATCTCATCCAGTACCTAGAAGGTAAGTAATCAGGGTATAAAAAAGCCACCTAATCCTACAGCAGCCATACTTTATTGAAATTTATTTAAATTGTCAGATTCCTGAGTACAAAAGCATATAAAAACTCTGAGAAACACAAAACATGCTGTCACGAATCAACAATAAAATTCCATAAGATTAATTAAGGACCTACTCTCACTGTGGAGCTGTGGGAACTCTTGTATCACTGCTACCAGTAAAAACAACTGCCCTAATTTATAGGCAGCTGTTAAAAGGAAAAGCTTGTCAGAGGACTAGAAATGCAAGCCAAATGAACTCTTCAAACGCAAATGAAACCAATTAGGATTGTGGGGTTTGAGATTTTCTTTTTTATGCAAAGTCCTTTAAAACGTCCTTTGAAGAGCAGCGATTTGTATTAATTATGGTTCCAAGTCAATGCAGGTTTAATCATTTCTAGCTGTAAATCGTCAGCTATTCAGACGCATCTTGCCTTCTAAAAACCAAAGTGGTATATCCAATTAACTCCCCCCCCAAAATGTCCTGTGAGTCCTCTTTGCACAATCAGGTCATCTTTCAGCAGCCATTATCCACAGATCCTTGACAAGAGGAAAGCAAGCACGCTAGAATCCACTCATGTAGCAAAAGGCAGCTGAATATCCATTTGCAAATGACTGTTTCTGGGGACCATCCTGATCAAAGGATGAAATTCTCTGTGGAGACGCTTTCAAACTAGGGTTTGTTCAAGAACTACTGTAGGACCCTGGCTTGAAAAAACAGCCTTGGCTCTCATTACTGTCAGCCGTTAGAGTATACGCTACAAGTTAAACTATACTGAAAACACTCTAACACTACCCTCCCATGTACACAACTGTTGCAGCTATTGAAGTGGTACCAGATAATGGCCTAGGAGGCTACATTCCAGAGGTGACCATCTCAGCAGGCTAACTAGCATACCTTGGAGCATCAGCATTACACAAGGAAGTATGTTACAGTGCATAAATGCTCTCTTTGTTGCCAACACTGCTGACAAAGCCATTACTCCACAGACGACCTATGCTGCTAAGTTTTGTAGAGGACTGTGAGCCTGTTTTGGGGACTGGGTTATAGTATTATTAATGACTGTTACATTTCAACTTTAAAGGTGACAGCCCCGCAGCAGCAGAAACTGTACAGACATAACAAAGAAAAAGACCACATCCTTTGGACAGGCAAAATTACTTAGGGCTGAATGATTTATCTCTCAGTGGCCAATGTCTCCTGCATTTGTTACTGCTTACAGGTCTTCAGAAAACTGGCACCTTGCCTGGATTAGATTTGATTTACTGGATCACTTGAAGTCTGCCCCTCTTCCCCATTTAAATATTATCCTCCCTAGATACCTCCATTCCTTTTCTTCACCATACACTTGTTCCTTCAGGTACTTGCTTCAGGTGACCCAAGTTAAACACAAAGACTTGATCAGAACTTAACCAGGTAATACAGTGATTTCTAGATTAGCACCAACTCTTCTCAACTTCTGCATTTAAGACAGAATATACTTACGTGTCTAATCACTGCTCCTTACGTGCTCCTGGGCACTGAACGAGTAATGCCCTAACTCCTAACGCAAACAGTCATGTTAATGTCATTTGTACCGGCTGAACAAAGAGCCTGCAGGACTCGCAAATGGCAGATATGACTCAGGACACTGACTGATGAGCTCTGGTGACTGCTTTGGCAGTTTAAGAAATCACACTTCAGCAGAAAGTTGATGAAAAAACAGTCTCCCATGTTTCACATGCATTGGTAACTGATGTCTCAGATTAAACTGTTGAGAAAAGCACCTTTAAAGAAAGATGCTGGACACTGCACTGAAGAGCGAGTGATGTGGCTCCAAATTCCCTTCTGTTGACAGATTTGTAGTCTCAGCCAGAGAGATGTGGTAATTTCTTAAACCGCTGCAACAAATTCACTAAGGGCTCACCTCTCAGTGCCTCTGAGCTGTGCCCCCTCACTGCCAGCTCTTACACCAGGAACTACTGATAAACAAAAATCTGTATTTTGGCCGGGTGGACAGCTTATTATTCAAGTTGATATTTCAGCACTATTTGGCTGTGATACTATTCAAAAGTTCAAAGGATTGAAAGCATAAGCTATAAATATCTTTTTTTTTTCCAGAGAAACAGCATGAGCAGTAACTTCTGAAAACACAAGCAATTAGGAAGCAGTGAAGCAGCATGCCGAAAGGAAAAACTCAAAAATTAAGCACAGAGAACAACATGCAGACAAAGAGACAAATGAAATTGTTCTGAAGGAAAACAGATACCAAGGGAAACAGAAGGTGACTCAGAAGTTTATTCTAGATTCAACAGATGTTTGCACAGTCTTCTGATTTGCAACCGTAATACCTTTGCTACAGATAGTACAAGGAAATAAGGCTACGAAACTCAGAAAAGAAAATATACATAAGGGAAAACAGAAAAGGGGGAAAAAGAAAATTGTATTCAGGTGCCAACTTTTCCAGCAAGAATTTTACCAATACAGGAAAAAATATGCATCAAAAACCTCCGCTAACCTCTAACATGCAGTTGGCTGAAACTGCTCAAGCAACAGATTCAAACTGTAAGCAGTCAGGAATGCAAAGTTTATACTAGGGAAAACAAAAATGCAAATGTTTTTAATAAGTGTATGACATAAGATATTTATGTTGGCAGTGCCACACAAGCCAAATGGAAATAGATTATTCTCACAGATGATGCCATGTGCTAACTGTAGGTTATCATTAACCAAAGCTCTAGCTGAACTGTGTATTTTCAATATTCAGGGGTTTATGCAAGAAATAGAATTGGGCAATGTTACAGTAAGGGTTTATAGATAAAAAGCACCCCAATGTGCAGCAAGACAAGAGTGTCTCTTTCACAGGGCTGAGCGCAAGGATTTTCTTGAACACAAGAGGAAGGCAGTAGGCCACGTCATCTGTGCTGCTTCTTATAATAAATAAACCCCAAGTCATTGCTTTTTCAGCATTCAAGTCTATACTACCCCAAAATAACTACAGTGGTTTTTAGCAAATATTACAGCACAAAGTCAGTCATACATATATACAGTACGAATTTTCTATGAAATGCAACTATGTGGTTAAGATCAAGTCAGGCCTCAGTAATAACTTCTCTTTCACTCAAACCAGTAAACAGCTAGTTATTTAACTCTCATCACAATCTACTCATGCTGTAAGTAATTTCCATTTTTTCCCCCCAGCTAATGCTCTAAACAATATCATCCATAAGACCAAAGAAGGAATCAAGCAAGGATACAACAAAATTTCACGTGGTAACTTAATTGGTATGAAACTCTTACAGGTGAAATAAATGGAGGCACATTCACCCTGCAGTTAGTAAATACTTTTCAACCCTGAGTACCTAGAGTTGTTTCTTTCTTTATTGACAACAAACGTACCAATAAAAATGGCTAGATTTTCAGAGCTGTGGAACATACACAAATTGCTCAGAAGTCAGCTGAAGCTGCTGTACTCCTCAGCTTTGAGAGTGATGTTATTTTTTTTTTTTTTTTTAAGTCTAATACCCAATACTTCACTTGCTTAAGCACCTTGTACCTACAACTGTTAAGCCGCAGCTTACATATTGGCTTAGTTTCAAGTGCTTGAGAGGTCCAACTAACTTAAACGGACTTTAAAAGCTCGACTGCTCAAGATTAGGCAAACACTTACTAAATGGAGAGTACACCAAGAAGAGGACAGCCACCCATGCAACATCTTCCGCACTCCTCCCCTAAGCATTTACTAGTGGTCAGTATCAAAGACTA
>VXAL01014467.1:30476-47108 GCA_013399475.1 Chauna torquata | reverse complement strand
CAGCCAAAACCATGACACCTGTTCTTTCTATTTGTCAGGCAACTGCTTGTAGCCAACACAGGCTACAGGATGTAGGCTAGAAAGATTCTTGGTCTAGCTAACTATGGCCATTCTTAGGGAAAATAGATTGGAAGAGTTACTCTTTTCTAGACCAGTTATCTGTTCATAATATGCATTCCTTCACCTTGATTACACAGAATTTTCATCTGAGTTCAACCCATTGGTAACGATAACTTTAATAATAAAGATACATTTGTATATAAACATATGCACAGTAATGCCTTCATTTATTTTATACCTTGCAGCTTAAAATGTCAGAAAATTCAATTAGAAATGTATGTAAGATACTGCTAGCTAGACATGTCACAACAACAAAAGTATATAATTCTTCATTTGACCATATATTTGCATGGAAAGACTTCTTCCTGTATTGCTTGCTTTTATTTATTTGTGATGTTACACAAAAGTGATCTACAATATATTTTACACAACCTGGGTGTAATGTTAATTACTGTGACATAAAGAATATCTGTAAAGATAAGATATTCCTTTTTAATATTAATATTAAACAATTTGATAATTTTTTATTTTTTTCTCATATTTTCCTGTTATGTGGGCAATTAAATTGTGTGAGTACAAATTTAGAATTACAAGTTTGTATCTTTTGAACGTATTTCCACTAACACTTCATATTACTAGCAAATGATGCAGTTAATGCAGGTTCCAAATCTCACTTTGGAATTTGAACATTTAACACCTTTAAGGTCTGCTGTTTAAATGACTACACAATGTCACATCCAAATATATATAGAATATCTTAGATAGTGCTGATAAGGTCTTTTGTTTGCAGGATTACACACTGTTGGAATAGAATGAATGTTTTGTAACGCAAGACATTTATCAAAATGTTATTTCATTAAATGAGCAGAAGTTTTTGTTGAAACTTTATTTGGAGGAAAGCATACTCTATATTCTTACAGATGGAACTTAGCATACTCTATATTCTTACAGGTGGAACTTCTTTTTTCTCTTTGGTGTGGAGCAATGTTTTCTGATTTGAAAAATACTATAGTCTCTTATTGAATAGGAAGCTTGGAATTTATTGAGATGATGCCTATTAAAAATTTTAAGAGAAAAAATCAGAGAGCAAACAATTAATAACATTCCAGATTGAAACACAGAGGAATAAACGGGATTTTCTGGAAAAAAAGAGAAAATTGATTTCTTCATAGTTGTAATCAAAATGATACTTTGAAACCATCAAGCATAGAAAGTGATTTCCCCATACATAGTTTACATCAGGTGTACTCTGTGAGAACAGCTTGTTAAATACATTCACTTATCTACTGACTTTCTTTTCCTGTTTCTACTCTTAGCCACCAAGCTTTCTTCTGATTCTTTTAAACATCACAGTTACAGTTTTCCCTTTGATTTTAAACGAAGGCTAGACAATAGTCCTCTGAAAAGTAAATAGATCAGAGCCTCTTGATACTTAACTATACCATAATTTCTGCTTTCCTTAAAGTGCTCTTATTTAAAAGAAATAACATCTATAAAGTGGAGATAACAGGAAAGGACTTTAAAATTAGCTTGCAGAATTATATAGTCAGATTAATTTTTAGTTCTTGTTACAACAAAGAAAATAGAATAGTTTAGCAATGAAAGGCTGTAATTCTGGTTTTATCTCTTTCTGAACATTGAATCAATTTTATGAGATGTTTTTCATAGGTCTGCTGCTTGAAATTCTGAGTACAAAGTAAAAATGTGGGCCTTATCACAGGATCTGCTGTATGTGCTAGAGCATGATCTGGTTGACTGCTATTACTTCCAACAAAATAAATTTCTCTGCAATCTCAAATAATGGCTATGTAATGGTCTCATTCTTTTCTTTCCTGCCACATCCCTTCTAAACTATAATTTTCTTTAATTCAAAAGTAACTCTGGTCTTTTTTTCTGGTACAGGTGACAGGGTGATTAAATGCAACAGTTTGACGATGAGAACTGTCTGAATAGGTGGCATCAGAATCTCATAGACTCTACAATAAAAGGTTTCATTATGACAGTCTGTGGCCTTATCAGGTCTAATGTGTTGGAAATGTCTGAAAGTCCTTAGCAGAAAGGGACAGAAAATAAATGTATTTCTGATTTTTATAGTTAAGTATGATCTGAAATTCATCGAACATGCAGAAATAGAGACTTTTGCAATAGGGGCAAGTCAGTAGTGTGGACTTTCAGCTGTTTTTATCTAGTTTTATACTCGAGCAGTAGGATTTTTATGATGTCTTAAGCTCTGTGTGAAAAGTTTGAGGGGGTTGTATCTTTCTCTGACTGCAACCTTCCTGCAGCATTTCCTTCCTTATTTTCCTTCTGTTACTCTGTCCTAGCTCATATGTCCTTTGTGCTCCAGATGTTTACATCTTTCTAATGCTTACAGGTATTTATTATAATCTCTGACACTGTCCAAGATGTCTGTTAGTGATACATATTCTGCTTTTCTTGGTCTGACATAGTGTAAGATTTACCTTTTATGCTCCTTATCATTTTTGCAACTATTCCTTGTCTTCAGTGAAAGACCTGAATTCAGTATGTTTTGGAATCATCATCTCTAGACACAAGCATGATTGATGGAACATGCTGAGTAGAATAATGTGTAGAGAAACTTACACAATAATGTATCAAGTAATGTATATGATAAACAGTATCATGGTTTCTGAGCCATTTTATGACAATGAAATCATAGAAACTTTTACCCAATTTTGGAAAAAGAATTATCAGCTTTTCCTTGGGTAACTTAAATATTTATGTGAATAGCATTTTTTTTCATATATACAGAGGGAACTAGAGCAAGATATCTCAACAATCGGTAGTAAAACTTGATGTCATCATAGTAATTTTCCTCAAAGGTCTAATCTGATTTTGCAGTTGCTAAAGTAAAATGTATAAAATAATTCTTAGCACTAAATGTTTTTTTTGTGATGCTTCACTTATTATGCATGCATGAATCAGTAGCAATTACTCCTCTTCATCAAATGCAAATGTGTAGTTGTGCTTTTTGATTCACAGATTAATTAGTATGAATTTGGACAATAAATATGCTTTTGTCATCTTTATGCTTGATGTTGAAATTTCTTGATATAGTATATGCTTGCAAAGCCTGATTGTTCTGCAAATACAGACGGTGGCAAAACCCTGTTTAATTAAATGGGAGCAAGATGCGGCCTACACAGAGGTACCAAAAGCTGTGTGGGGGATTAATGTAAAGTCATTAGCAGTCTGGGGTTTCCTCTGGAGACTGCTCTGTAAATTTAGCCTTAATTGAAAAGAGAGGAAAAAAAATGGTCTTAAAAGTTTCTGTGTTAAATATAAATGACATGTTAGCTTAAAGTAAATAACAATTATTTAAAAACTTGTAGAATTACAATATTTTTATTGTAGTAGATGAGGAAGTTACCAAAAATGAAGGAGGCATAGACAAAGCCTTTAAAATCCCAGTGTTAAGATAATAACATAAAAAAACCAATGTTGATTTCTCTGATACAGTTTAAAAAACTGGAAGGTCTTCTTTAAAATGCTTGCATTTCGGATGATTGTCATTGATTTCCTGGATAAACTATAGTTTAGTTGTACTCTGTCTTTTAAAGAAGAGTTAAAATAAAGTAGAAGTTGCTAGTCTGAAAAGCAGCTGCATCATGTTGTTGCACTTTTTGGGATCTCTGTTACAGTCCTGTGTAGAACTCAAGCATCCTGAATCCTGGTTCAATTATAAGTGGCATTTCAATTACAGGCTGAGCTGAAACTCCATTATTCCTTTGTTACTGTTGGAAATACGTGCTTGCTGTTACACAGTTCTTGCTGACAGATGTGAAATCTGCATTTTCCGAGAAAGCTGAGGAATTGCTAGGAGTTGGTAGCCAAAGGAGTTTTCACTAGATTTGAGGACAGTCACTCCAATATTGGGTTATTTTGCCTATCTTGAGACACCCTGAATTTCAATTTGGAAAAAAAAAAAGAACTGTTAAAAATGGTAGTGAGAGCAATCTACCAAAGACCAAGTAAAGATGAACAATAGACCTTCTTGGCCTGTGATAGAAAACTCTGGAAAAGTAAACACTAACCTTTTTAAGATATTTGAAGAGGATTGTGTAGGAGCAGCCCAAGGTAATCAAGATAGTAAAGTCAGAGAACATGTATTTCAAAGATATGACTGTAGAAGTTGGAATTTTCTAAGAATATTTGAAGTTTCTGCTTGTTTTCTTGAATATGTTCCACAGACGGCTAATAGCTAAGAACGACTGTAGCCAGAGAAATCCAAGCCTAAAACTTTTAAATTTGAACTTAGACTTTTGAAAAGCTACACTAAAATTGACAATACATTTTTTCAGTCTCAGAGTGCTAGCACAGTCAGCAAACAAAATTTGTGAAGCCTCTCTAGTATGCTTTCTAATGAGCCCTGATGATAGCATGGGATAACAGAAGTTACATACATGGTAATCCTGTAATACAGCAGTAACAACTGCTACTGTCTTTTGCACCAGTTCATGAGATGTTACTAGCATTACAGTGACAGGAATTTTTCGTGTGTTTCGTTTTGGCTTCGAATCCTACTTAGAAATCCAAGAATAAATTTTTTTTGCTGATCATCAGTGTGATCCCAGGAGGTAAGACTGGCAGCTTCAAATCAGATGATTCAGTGAGTTTTATGTGGTTTGTTTAATTATGAATTAAAATAATTTTTAAAAATACAGATAGTTTAGAAAGGTTATTAGAAAAATCCCTGCACGCCACAGAAAATTTGGAAGATATTTGGAGAAATCTTGTCACCCTGCAAAACAGAAAATTGAATTTGTAAGCCGAGATTAATTGCGATGAGTGTTTTGCCAAGAAGCACAGTCGACAAACAGAGAAATCTCATGGAAAAGCTATGCTACCAGTTTTCCACCTTGTGTCAAAGCTAATAAAATGTGCATAGAGTATTACTGAAGTAACACACAGTACCAAGGAACTATGGTAAAATATGTGAAGAATGCAGTTAAAATTGTTTAAATTGCCATAATTCCTGTTTTGTACAGCATTTTCCATAGGAAAGATCAAGACTTGCATTATGCTATATAGTTGCATAGCTACTTAAAAATAAATGTCTATTATGTGATGTGCTTAATTAAGAATTAAGAGGGCTTGTCACAAATATTTTCTTACTGAAGAATGCAAAAAGCAGGGAAAGGTGGCATGGATAAAAGAAAAGAAGGCAGGAATACTGTTGTTACCAGTAGAGTGATAGAAGAGTGTGAACTCTGAATACTAACTGCACTTAGAGGATATAGGTGGATTTTCTTGATGATTTCAACTGTAACTTTTCAACATTCTCTATTTATGACAGCATTTACTGGCAGCAATTATTTCAGTAATTAAAGCAGTAAGGGGATTATGATTTCTTAGTACTATATCTCAGTCAGAGAAATCAAGCAGTATTGAGGTGTTGATTTTCCCTTCAGCATTACATGAACATTAGCTATCCATCATGAATAAAATACAAATGAGATGATTTCATTGCTTAAATGATCAGTGGCACTTCAGGATCAGTCCTGATTCCCTGAAGTACAAGCTGTTTGCTTGTTTGCAGAACCTTAGGACAGAACTTACTGCTCCATATTTTGTGATACCTGGCAGATTGTAAGACAAAGAACCTGTACTTAATTTATTCTGTAGTAGATATTAAAATCTTCATTGCTTCCACACCTGACAACTTTGGTGGCCTTCTATGATGGGGTTACAGCATTGGTGGATAAGGGAAGAGCAACTGATGTCATCTACCTGGATTTGTACAAAATATTTGACACTGTCCCGCAGTGCCAGAGAGACATGGAGAGACCTGGATTTGATGGATGGACCACTCGGTGGATAAGGAGTTGGCTGGATGGTTGCACTCAAAGAGCTACAGTCAACAGCTCAATGTCCAAGTGGAGACCAGTGATAAGTGGCATTCCTCAGGGGTCAGTACTTGGACCAGTGCTGTTTAACATCTTTGTTGGTGACATGGACAGTGGGATTGAGTGTATCCTCAGCAAGTTTGCTGATGACACTAAGCTGTGTGGTGCAGTCGACATGCTGGACAGAAGGGATACCATCCAGAGGGACCTCGGCAGGCTTGAGAGGTGGGCCTGTGCGAACCTCATGAAGCTCAACAAGGCCAAGTGCAAGGTCCTGCAGCTGGGTCAGGGCAATCTCAAGCACAAATGCAGGCTGGGCGGAGAATGGGTTGAGAGCAGCCCTGAGGAGAAGGACTTTGGGGTGTTCGTCAATGCAAAGTTCACCATAAGCTGGCAATGAGCGCCTGCATCCTAGAAAGCCAGCCATATCCTGGGCTGCATCAAAAGAAGCATGACCAGCAGGTGGAGGGAGGGGATTCTCCCCCTCTGCTCTGCTCTCGTGAGACCCCACCTGGAGTACTGTGTTTAGCATTTGGGGCCTCCAGCATAAGAAAGACATGGACCTGTTGGAGTGAGTCCAGAAGAAGGCCACAAGGATGATGAGAGGGCTGGAGCACCTCTTCTAGGAAGACAGGCTGATACAGTTGGGGTTGTTCAGCCTGAAGAAAAGGCTCTGGGAAGACCTTATTGCGGCCTTTCAATACTTAAAGGGGGAGAGACTTTTTACATGGGCGTGTAGTGATAGGACAAGTGGTAATGGTTTTAAACTAAAACAGGGTAGATTTAGGTTAGATATATGTAAGAAATTTTTTACTATGAGGGTGGTGAGGCACTGGAACAGGTTGCCCAGAGAAGTTGTGGATGCCCCATCCCTGGAGGGGTTGAAGGCCAGGTTGGATGGGGCTTTGAGCAACGTAGTCTAGTGGAAGATGCCATGCCCCCCATGGCAAGGGGGTTGGAACTAGATGATCCTTAAGGGTCCCTTCCAACCCAAGCCATTCTACTATGATTCCTAAAAAGATACAGATTACACAGGTTTGTGGGAAAGTATTCAGGACCAACTTTTCATGTGTATGGAAAGCTGCTGTATTGTTCATGAGCACCCTCATCATACTGAATATATGAACATTTCTTTCTTTCAAGGCATCACTATTGAAAAAACATCAAGACCCACAACCTCCAAACCACCACAGACAAAAATGCAAAGATCAAATCTTACAGGTATTCCCCATTAATCCTGAGATGTTAATCATATTCAAAGAAAAGTAGCTGGGCATTTTTTGTTTCCAGTATATGTCACCTCCCCATCTTAATCCCTTTTCAAGCACAAATGTAACATCTCCTGATTGCACTAGACCTTGTTGGTACAAGCAATGTGTAGTCACATTGCTCTAAAAGAAGTAGTAATTTCTGAGGCTACTATTCATGCCTCTGTTAAGTCTCTGTTGATGAGTTACAGGGGAAGTAGGGCAACAGTGCTTTAGTGAATGCTGACCTGAAAGGGAGACAGATGGGAAAGGTTTCCAAGTTTCTCTTCTTTCTGCTTGCTGCCTTGTATAGTCACAATCTGGCTAGCATCCCCATAGGGCATATAAACCCTGCAAATATCAAGCAGAATCTCAGTTTCTATTTTTTAAAGCAGTGAAAAGTAGTTTTTAATCGTTTAATCTTTCTCTGTTCTCTTAACTTGTAAATACTGGTGAGAGGAAAGAGAATTGAAGAGAACTATGTGGGTGCTAGCTGGAGTGATGAGATAGGATTCCACCATTTCTGCAAAACAAGGAGCTTGAAAAACATAGCATTTTACTGTGCAAACGATTGTCTATGAGATCTTTCAGATTTGTCTCTGGAGGGCAGTACTTTCTTTATGCAAGTGATTCACTTGACAAATGTGAAAGAATTTTCAGCCAATGAATTTCATATTTTCAGAGCATAACTAAAACTGATATATTATACAGGGTACAGGAAAATATTGCAATTCAAATAACATTCACTTGTAGCACAATATGAGCTGAACAATCCAGGTTTCAATGAAGACAGCAGAAAAACCTCCTAGTGGTTCTAGCTGGAGGACCATCAAACCAAAGTGAGCTAAGCTAATAAAGCCATTAATATCACCAGGATATTTTCTGCTGGTGTGAGATGCATAGGTAACAAATGACAATTTTGATAAATAACACTTTAGAACTTTTTTTTTAATATCTCAAGTTAATATCCTTCAGTAAAGGTATTTACTTTGGAGAGTTGCAGATGGGAAAATAAATTGGCAATATCACACTAACTTACCCACATTAACGAATGCTTCTTTCTCCTCTACCTTTCTTTTAAATAATAAGTGATCCACTGACATGTCAAATTACATTTTACTATTCCAACTGTTAATATTTTTGATTCATGGAAAGCAAGTAGTTAAGAAACCTTTTACTGGAAATATCACTTGTTAAGAAAATTTACATGTATATGATTTATTTGTTTAAAAATCATTTATTGGAAAAAAGATTGATAGTGATTACTAACTTTCTAATTAAAAAAAAAAAAAGTGGTTTCCGGTATGTTACATACGTCCATACTTTAACTAATGTTAATGGATTATATTTTTACATTTTAGTCTGAGTGTGACAAAGTTAATATTAGGTACATGTTAATCAAGCTGTCTGATAATTGAAATATCTTATACTGGAGAATGTAATTTTCTTTTGAATGCTGTTTCCAAGAAATAAATAAGCTCTATTAGTCGTTCTAACAAGAGTAGATAGATCTGCTACTTTCCCCCCCAAAATAAAAAGAGTTACAGAAATATTTTGGGAGGCTTTGAGAAAAATTAACTGCTTTCTTACTACATGGAATCAGTCAACTGAATTACCTGTTGACCTCTTCCTGCAAAGTCACTATTTTACAGCTTGTTATAAAAGCATTTTTACTTTTACTTTCTATCTTGCTTGATAAAGTTGAGGAAAACTGTTAAAGCATATGTGAGAGCCTTAAGCGATAAGGAGATGTTGAGAGAAAAGTGTCATCTTAAGTCACAGTTATTTCAAGGTTAGCCCCATCAAAAATACAGGTTCAGTTGAATTAGTGGAATACCTAGTAGCCTTCTTTGTCTTCAAGAGAACTTAAATAGCAGAAATATATCATGTGTGAGGGTGTTGAGTAATTCAAACCTTCATTAGAAATTATGAAACAAATTAAGATAATGAGTAGAAAGTTTCAGATACAATTTGATTAATATAAAGCAGGCAAAGAATTCTAATGTCTAGTTCTGAGTAAACATCTTCTCCAGCTTTATCCAAAAGCACAGTCTTTACAAATTATAATGTGAATGCTGTCCTTGAATTTTCTAGCACCTTATTCAAGAGATTGGTGAAAACCTGAAATCATGCAAAACTCACCTGACTTGGAGTTTGGTTAAGCACTCTAGTTCTTTTTTCTTATTAGGAATTTTTTTTCCTAATGTTTGTTAATCCAGTATGACTTTATGATTTTTCATTGAGGACTGAATGAAACTAGGTTTGAATGAGGTTTGCTTTTAACTTGCAGGCTTTCTTGTTTGTACAAGCTAGAGTAAAATTAAGAGGGTTTAATGCTGTGCAAGTCTTGCAGGAATGAAGTGCTCCTAAACCCCTGTAAACTGAAGTAATTATGTTTCATCAAGTGTACCCTTAATGAAATGTCATGGATGCCATCCGCATTCCTCCGCTTGAAGTGAGCAGATCAGTTATTCAACTGATAAAGTGGAAAATAAATTGGAGAAAAAGGATAACTATCTTTCTCCTTCAGACCTTGTTCAGAATGGGCTAGACTCTCACCTTGTGAATTTTCCAGGTCAGTGGATGCTGTGTAGTTATATTAGTCAGGAACTACTTTAGAAACAAAGTTTGAAGCAAAGTAGTGTTGTTCCTTATGGCTACAGAAGGAAGAAATTCCGCAGAGCCTATCTCTGGGATTATGCTTCATTTAATCTGCTGCTGTAGGTACAGTGTAGAAGATGAGGAATTGGGAAGAGCACTAACTGTGCTTAATCTCTCCTCTCTTGCTCTTCTACTATACAGCTGGGAAAGTAAACTTACTGTTGCTTCCTCCTCCAGCTGCAAATCAAGGCAGGCAAGGGAATGTTTTTAAAATCTGCCCCCTTTTACGTGCAGTAATTATATAGCGCTAGTGAGAACCTAGCTGGTGATTTTTAGTGTGCATCTGAAATAGACGTAGTCTTTGCTTGCTACTCCAAGTAGGAGGTTATTGAAATTGCTGTCTTAGTAGGAGAAAAATGCCTTTCATCTTAGTCAACTCAGCTTTTCATCAGTAGAGCTCTGTATCAGACTGGGGGAGTCCAAGCTAAAGCTTTAGCAATGTCTGTCCGTGCACCTGTATCAAACACATGGTTCTTACATACTTCCCAGATTTTAAATCACCTGGGTAAGAGGAGAGGGATGGCTTTGTGTGTAAGGATATATCTCTTCTGTGTGGCTGGATTGCGATGAATGTATTTCACGTGACTGAGTTCAGTGCTTTAATATACAGAACAAGAATATAATATATAAAGTTTATGCTCTTGCAATGACTTTTTGGTATGTTCAGAGAAACACCCTTCTAGCATACATGCTGTCTGTAAAAGACAAAAACTGTGCTCACATGGATTTGTATTCAGATTTTAAAAACCATATAGTAGTCTGTATAATAGCAAATATTTTAATGGATCTGATTTATATTTTACTTCATACTAGAAATTAACTTGGTATTTATACCACATCTATTTGAAGAAAAGTAGATCTTTGACTTGACTGTGACTGAACACAGGGAAAGTTTGAGAACACTCAAAAATGTCATATGCAGGGTAATACACTAAACATTTTAATTATGCTTAAGTATGGAAGGCACTAGATTAGTTAGCTAGTGAAATTAAATTTTTTTTTTTTCCCCCCAAAATGGAAAGTGTTATTATTCACTACCAAACTGTATCAAAAACAGAAGTCTCCATGGAGCTACCTATAGGAAAATCTGTCTGCAGTCTGGAAAAGCAGCCTACCTAACAGGTGATAGGCATCAAACTGGCATAATTATATAGTTTTAGATTAATCCCCCTTTTATCATGTTAACAGTGATTTTAGTAGAATTTAATTATAGAGTCACTCCATAATTTACAAAAGACATGCAACAAAAAAAGAGTATTGATTTTTAATTTCTCTCTGCAATAGATTTTGGAATATATATTGAAACAGATGCATGGCTCTTACCATAACTGTCCCCTGGCTTGTAATTGCAAATAAGTACATGATTACTGTAAGTGCATTCTACAAGTAGATTATATGAGATTTATATGGGTATATTCTTGTAATACTTTCTTTTGCTATGATTTGTAGCTCTACATCTAACAACATCTTTTATATTTAATCAGACCTTTACTTTTTAAAGCACTCAATTTTTTCCTCTTTAATAATTCATATTTTCAATTGCTTTATAGAATGATGATCCACTGAATTCATTTTCCATTGCCAGCAGCAGAAATATGTTTCTGTTTCACGAGTCACACATGACAAAAAAATTCTGATATGAACAGTTAATGACTGTCCACTGTATCCAAAATTCAAGCTTATTGGACTTAGAAGAACTCAGTGACACTTTTTTGGTTTTATGTAAAACATGGTACAGTTTCTTAAGTGCCATTGTGCTGAATTATGGCAGGATTAATATCAGTGGTACAGTCAGTGGTACATACCACTGAACAAAATTTGCTGTCATCCAGCCCGAGTGTTTTACTGGTTCAGTTCCTGTACAGACAATGTAAGTGAGTTTCTTTCACTTTACTCTCACACTAAACAAGGCATTTAAACTATTGCAGAAGTACCCTTGTCATGAAATGGGTAGACATTATTAGTTTCGTAATTGAATTGCTGTATGTTTTCTTTTCTGATCCAATTATACTTGTTACCTCCTTAATATGTTCGCCTTCAAGGTTATGTTTTTATTTCAATTTTGAATGGTTTCTGCTGCACTTAGAAAACACGCTTCCCTTATATTCAGGCCAAGAATAAAACATAGTGGTTTGTAAGGACTGCATGTCATTATGAGTCCAGGAAATGGAAAGACAAAATAAGCTGTCCTCGATTATTTTCTGTATGTCAAAATTACTTATCTTTACTGCAGTATCATCCCAGATGTCTGTTAAGAATTGCAGTGCCATTCTAAAGGAGTAGAAGATGCAACAGCTTATCTAGCACACTGTTATTGCTACTACCATAAGCTGAACAGAGCCTTGAAAATATAGTCAAAACTTTTGTAAACAAAGATACAAAAATGGACAAAATTGCTACCTTCGGAACACTATTCTTTTTACTTTTCCAAATACTTCCTGAAAGCAAGGCCATGTTTTTAAAAAGAGTTGTGAAAGGTTAAGAATACTAACTAACTTTAAATGTCATTTTCTGGTGAAGTAAAATGTTACATTTTATTTTATGGACCTCTGCGTGTTCAGGTGTGATTCATACAGAGAGCTCTGAGATGTTAATACAAGGCTAATAGGTGGGTACGGCTGGAGCAGTAGTTCTCATATTCAAGCCTCAACTCACTAGGGAGGTTCCCATCTCCTCTGAGGAGGCTCTGGCAAGTTCCAGGAAAATGGAAAAAAGAAATGTATTTTTCTAAATCATTTTCAGATACAACTCTCAAATGTAGAATGTTCTGTTGCTATTGAGACTTCAGCAGACGTAGTACTGTTGAGGATTCTGTTGTGAAATTAGCCAGGGAAGGAAGAAAAAAAATTGTCTTGACTACACATTGGATATATTGTCAGCAAGGTATCATTACTAATTTTTTGTTTGTTTTAGATAAAAATACTAGGTCTCCTTTACAGCATATTTTGTGCGTAAGTGTAAATATTCTGTACTTTAGGAACAAAATGTTCTGACAGTGGCTTGGCATACTGGTCTAATAAACAAATGGTCATACACTTGTTTTTTAAAATACAAATATAAGCATTATTAGGGGATTAGAGTGACAGGTATTTAATTGTAACTGAACTTCTGCATTAATACTATGGAGTGTCTAGTGCTCTGTATTTCAGTTTCCACTTCTGTAAAACTCAGGCAGCAGTATCCTATTTATATTTTGGGATGAAAACTACTATGCGATTGCAAAACCCCATTATTCTTAATAACATAATACCATTACTAATTGTAAAATAGATACACAAATGGAATAAACCAAAGCTATAATTAATATACAGCTTTTACAAAGTACGTGCATTACTCTTCCTTATTATAAAGCATTTTTTAAATGAAACCTGGGTCAATCTCTATTGTGTAGGGGCATGGCCACAGAGACTGATCTGGTTTTTGAGATCCAAGTCTTATCACCTCCTTTGCACTTGAGGTTACCATCTCTATGGTCAGTTAGTTTAACTATTGGCTTGACTGGATGTGAAATTTATTAGAGTGCATCATCTCACACATCTGAGTAAGAGACTGGTCAGAAGAACCATTTAACCAGCATAACGAATGAATAAGTGATGTGCGGTTTGTGGGGTGAGAAAGATAGTCTGGACCAGTTAATGTGGATATGCTGCATCCAGAATTATTAATCTGATTATTCTATGGAAACCCTGTTCAAAGAAAATCAGTTTTTGTACGTGGAGGCTCAGAGAAGTTTTTGAAGCATCCAAACAGAGAAGCAGATAATACTTCTAGAGGTAAAATCATTCTTCCAGATGTCCTGAGCTAAGCTTAGCTAGGCACATTTTAACTAGATCTAATCTTCATTCTCCGTATCGCCCCCCTTCCAGCCTCTGAGAGCAAACATAAATCTCCCAGATGTAGTTATGCAGAAATGGGGTTCTTAGGCAACCAACTAGAAAGCAAAACATTTGGTTGTAAGTATCTTTTTGGTATAGGCATTTATCTGAGAGGTTTTGTGAGAGAACAGTTTATTTTGGCATTGTTCTTTTACCCTTTCTCTGTCTAACTGGGATAATTCCAATTTTCTACGATCTTAAAAATGACAATGTTACAAGAGAGGATTAATGTATTCAATTTTTAAAAATTATTTGTATTCATACTCGCTGTATACTATATTTTTGACAAAACCTAAGGATTTTGCTTTAAAAATTTACAATGCCTGAAAATATATATTCATATATCGTTAGCTTCATTCTTGAATCCTGGTACACCAGTAAAATTTTTAAAAGTGATTTAGACTTACATTTTCCAGGAAGAGCAGGCGTCAAACTGTACTGATTTCCAGTATAGGACTCAGGCTCCAAAAACAGACATGGGTCTGTTTGTCTCTGTTTTTTCTTAATACTGCTAGAAATTCTCCATCCTCTAACAACCACTGTAGCAATCAGTACTGCTTACTGAAAATATTAAAAAAAAAAACAAAACTGAAAAGTGGACAAAAAAAATCATAATTTTATTTTATATGGAGTTATGAGTTGCCTCACTCCAATACCAATTTAAAGTAACTTTTCTTTGTACTCTGGTTGTTGGTAGGATTGTTAAGAGTTTATGTAAAAGCAAGGGTTTGGAGCCATAGGATGCACGTGTGCAGTTTAATTCTTGTTGTTTGTATGGTGCCATAATTCCACGATCTCTTATGTCAGTAAAAATTCCTATCCTAATGAGGCTACAAACAAAATGTATCTTAAAAAGTCAAGCCTTCCATCATAGCTTGTTAGCAAGTTTGGAGCTGTTGTTTTCTTCATGTCTGGATGATCTTGAAATTCACAGAATTCTTAGGTTAAACAAATTCTGCAGAGTTAACAGAAGTTAGTAAATCTGTAAAAGTTAAGATGGTCTGCTTTTACACCTCTGCTATTTTACACAAGTTTTGATAAACTGTGCCTTTATTTCACTGCCAGAAACCTGGTGATTACTTTGTGTATCAGCAATTATGGTCACTACAAATAAGTATTAATCTGGTCAGCAGCTGCAGCTGATCACAAATACTACATGGCAATGTAATATTAAGCCTTTAGCCTGTAACACTTGTTTCAGTAGTCAGGAAAAACCCAAAATGTTTCTCTCTAGGTGTTCAAATATCATCATGCCATGCTTATAGGCTACCATGTAAACCAGATCACTGCCTTGGGCCAGGTTGGTTCAACAACCTGTGAAACAACCCACTTCAGTGATCTGGTCTACAGCATACTTGTGCATGCTGTTCTGCTACACCTAAGGATGTGAGGGGCTGCTGCATGGAAAGAATTACAGGTGGCAGAGGAACAATCTCAGACTATCTTGACCAAGGATGCCAGTCATCTCTCTCTGCAACAACCTTGCCTTGCTATCTGATCTTTACTTCAGAAAAAAAATTGAATATGAAAATTGTCAGTATTTTACTTGGGTGTCTTTCTATAGCATTACTACGGAAAAAATGTAGGATGTCTTTCAAGGTAGACAAAAACATTATTCATTCTTAATCCACTAGATTAGATAATTAGATGATAATCGTCAAACTGAGGTGTAAGAAGGAAATGCACAGGCAGTGGAAGCAGGGACGAGTGGCCTTGGAAGACTACAGAAATGCTGTCAGGAGGTGGAGGGATGGGATCAGGAAAGTGAAGGCACAGATGGAACTAAGCTTGGCAAGGGATGCAAAGAATAACAGGAAAGGATTCTATAGGTACATGGGTCAGAAAAGAAAGACCAAGGAGAGTGTGCCCCTTCTCATAAATGAGAAGGGAGAACTGGCAACAACTGACATGGAGAAGGCTGAGGCACACAACAGGTTCTTTGCCTCAGTCTTCACTGGCAGTCAGGCTTCCTATGTCTCTCGAGTCCCCGAGCCTCTAGGTGGGGGCTGGGGGAGCAAAGTCCCTCCCACTGTGAGCAAAGAGCAGGTTCGAGACCACCTGATGAAACTGAACAGGTACAAGTCTATGGGACCCGATGACATGCATCCCAGGGTCCTGAGGGAACTGGCTGATGCAATTGCCAAGCCACTCTCCATAATATTTGAAAAGTGGTGGCAATCTGGCAAAATCCCCCGGAAAAAGGGAAACATCACTCTCATTTTTAAAAAGGGTAGAAAGGAAGACCTGGGGAACTACAGACCGGTGAGCCTCACCTCTGTGCCTGGGAAGATCATGGAACAGATCCTCCTGGAAGCAATGTTAAGGCACATGCAAGACAAGGAGGTGATGTGGGACAGCCAGCATGGCTTCACCACGGGGAAATTGTGCCTGACCAATCTGGTGGCCTTCTATAATGGAGTGACTGCATCAGTCAACAAGGGAAGACTGACCAATGTTATCCACCTGGACTTCTGTAAGGCCTTTGACACTGTCCCACATGACATCCTTATTTCTGAGTTGGAGAGGTGGGTTTGAAGGGTAGACTGTTCGATGGACAAGGAACTGGCTGGATGGCCATGGCCAGAGAGCTGTGGTCAATGGCTCAATGTCCACATGGAGGCCAGTGATGAGTGCTGTCCCTCAGGGGTCTGTCTTGGGACCAGTGCTGTTTAATGTCTTTATCAATGACACAGACAGTGGGATCAAGTGCACCCTCAGCAAGTTTGCAGACGACGCCAAGCTGAGTGGTGCAGTTAGAACAGAAGGAAGGGATGCCAACCAAAGGGAACTGGACAAGCTTGAGAGGTGGGCCCATGTGAACCTAATGAGGTTCAGCCAGTCCAAGTGCAAGGTGCTGCACCTGAGTGGGGGCAATCCCAGACATGAGTACAGGCTGGGAGAGGAACTCATGGAGAGCAGCCC
>VXAL01014467.1:0-25528 GCA_013399475.1 Chauna torquata | reverse complement strand
CGGGGCTGGCCTGCAGCGGGCGCGAGCGGGGCGCGGGCAGCGGCACGGCGCCCCACACGCGCCTGTCCGCGGGTGGAAAGGGCGAGAGCCAGCACGTGGGTGGGAGTGGGACCGCGTCTGTGCCGGCAAGGGGCGGCCGGAGCGGGGCGCGGGCAGCGGCACGGCGCCCCACACGCGCCTGTCCGCGGGTGGAAAGGGCGAGAGCCAGCACGTGGGTGGGAGTGGGACCGCGTCTGTGCCGGCAAGGGGCGGCCGGAGCGGGGCCCCCCGCTCCGCTCCGCTGCCTCCCCGGCCGCCCGCGCCTCGCTGGAGCTGTCCGTGCTGCCTGGGCTCCCCGGGAGCCTCCAGCGCTGGTGCCGAGTGGGAAGGGCGTAATTCGCGTGCCGTTCACACGAAGTCAAAATAACGAGCGCGCGGGGAGGTGGGAGACGGTCTGGCAAATCCAGGGTTAGGGTCCTGCTAGTTGAATGGGCTTAGATGAGAAAATAGGCTAATGGTTTCTTAGCCAAAGGGAGGAGTCCGTCATTTACTAGTCTATTGTTCCCTGTTAAATGAGCTGTAGATTTATTTTGCAGCGCGTAGCTCACCAATGCCTATTTTGCCCTTGATGGCTATCACCGACATCTCTTTTAAAACCAAATTCTCTGTCAGAATCAGTAGGATATTGTATTTGATGGATCAATTCATTATTCTCTCTTCATTTTTAGTAGCTGGAACCACTTCCTTTTAGTGGAAAGCCACACGCTCGTATTTGAATATTAAGCGGACATTGTGAAAAAAAGGATTTATGCTGAGAATGGTGGGCAGAGGGGCGATACTTAATACTCACTCTGTAGATTTTGATTCCCTGGATAATTAGATTTTTACAGTATGATATGCTCGATGAATAAATAATAGAACCTTTTCTGTACGAAGACTGCTTTGTGCATTTCTGTGGCACACGCTGTATTCTTTGCTATGGAGCTCCGGCCATAAATCTCAGTGAGACATACCTGAATATTCTCTGGCACTGTTACTCTATTTCTACCCAATGTTGGCCTCGTTTCCACTTTGTACATTACTAAGAAATAAAAACTGGTTCAGGAATTCTGAATTAGAACTACACTTTCACATCAGTAATCATTAAAATCTGTCTTTTATTATCTTTGGTTTTCAAGCAGCCATTCTGTTGCCACACTTTGTATCACTGGTGTGAACTCATGCTTGTCCAAAGTTAATGATGTTAATTTTTTCACTGCTTAAGATTTGAAAGAACAAGTCATATGCTTCAAAATGAACAAATGTTCAATTTAATGCTCCTTTCAATACATTCCTGTTTCTTTCATAGAGAAAACACTGGATGTCTCGGGCTTTTGATCTTTAAGACTGAATATATTTCTGTTTTCTGAATGCAAAGACATTAAATTTTTGTAAATCATAATGGTTGGTTTGAGTACATTCAGTATTTTTTGTATGACTGATTAGTTACTGATGGGATGACAAGTCATGGTGGAAAGGGAAAAGTACACCATTTTTTTGTTAGGGTTTTGGGGCAATTTAAAAATTTTAAGTTATAATTCTTGCGATGGCTATTCAAATAGTAATTAAAAATTATCTGTGAACAGTATTTTTTTTAAATCTTCTTTTTAGTGCAACCATGTTGTTTTGACAAGACATACTGCTTTAAAATTGAGGGGTCAGTGATTTTTAATTTCATTTTATGGGACCGGTAAAAATGCTTCAGATGGGCCTCCTTTTTAGAAGTAATAAGGAAAAGTGGAGGAAAGAAGCTTAGTAAAATTGACTGTTTCATGACTTTGTTAGCAAAAATAAATTCTCACAGTTAAAGATTATGAATGAAATGAAGAGCTATAATATGTAAACACCAAGTGAACTGTAATAATTTGCTTTATAAATATATTGAAGAAATTTCAGGAAAAGCCTGGCCTTTCCAGGACTTTAGTTTCAAGTTCTGGGTCAATTGTTTTTTCATTAAAAGCAAAGCAAAGTATCTTCTTAGTATTCCTGTAAAACAAATATCTTGCAAAAACTCCAATACTTTTGAGAAAGACACCAGTCCTTCTTGAACTACTCGTTCCTTTTTCATTATAAGACTTCTAATATTTCTCCTTTATTTAACCTGTTTGTGCGAAGAATATTTCCTAATGGATTCTTCTGGATTTATTATGGTGTGGAGTGACAGACTTGTCTTTCAGAAAACCCTAGATTGTTCTGAATATGAGAGAGTGGGAAAAGTGGTGTGTAGAGCTGTACAGAAAACACGTCATGTATTAGGGATAGTATTAAACATTGCTGGCTCAAATATGAGAAAATTATATCCCTAGAATTGTTTTTCCAGTTTTTTTTTTTTTCTCACTTTGCTCTGGAGATATCCTAATTCTTAAAACCTCAATTAAAACCATAAAAGAACACTTGAGAAGCCAAATATACAACTTTAAAGTTTTTTCTATTTTAAGTTTTATAGCAAACTTAAAAATACCTAACAGTTATATTTTTTCAAAAGAAAATAGAACAAGAGGTTACATGTGTTAAGATCAGAGTTAAAACAGACTAGTACATCTTTATTATCCAAAGTAAAGAGAGTTAAAATTTAAAAGGCAAAATCAACCAGCAAAAATTGTAAACTGAATTAGAGAGTTGAAAAACACAACGCACTTGCAGTTCAGAAAATGAAGTATTGTTTATAAATATTTGAATGCTTCCTCTGGCTCCATATAATCATCACAGTAACTTTGTACACAGCTTATTTAGTACAGTGTTGTATTTCTTTCAAGGAATGTAACAGCATTTCGTTACATAGGACAGTGTATCAGAATCAATGTCTTTTTCTTAAACTCAAGATTATTCATGTTTTTTCAAACCAGAAAGTGCTTTGAATTCATATACATGAGAGTTACAAAAAGCCAAGAGAGTAAAGAAGACAACTGGACTGTCTGGGATCTTTTCTTTTTTTGCCATTTGTTTACTATGTGGTCTCAGGCAAGTCCATTAACCTCGCTGTGGCTCTGTTTTCTCATGTGTAAAATATAAACAGAAATGGAGTCATTACAGATGTATGTTAAAGTGTTTTTTTATATCATAGAATAAAAGATGCTACGTAATCATAAATAGTACTGTTGGAACTGGAAAATAAATACTTCAACTCAAATAATTGTCCAGTTAATAATGCAAAGCTATTCAGTGTAATGAATAGAGCTGATATTCTAGTTATCTTTAAAAATTTCAGGTATCTTTATTTTCTTTGCACATAACTATCATTATTGCATGGTCTATATTCAGAGTTTAGTTGTTTTAAAAGGAAATAGCATTTTAAAGGCCATTAGTCATAAGTCAATTAAATCATCTTGCCATATCATCTTGCTGAGTTCTATTTTTCAGCACTGGAATTTCAGACAGGAAAAAATAGAGAAGAAATACCGTAGGCCTTATATACCACTCGTCATGGAATTCCCCAAGATGCATCCTTAAGATACATCCTGATCAATTAGACCTTCGACTTCTTTTCTGTCAAGTTTCCCAGACCATCATTTCTTTACTGTAGATCTCCTGTAAATTTTATCTGAGGTGATTTACAGGTCTAGGTTTCTTTGTGAAACCAACTTTTCATCTCTATTTATACGTAAGCAACTGCACAAATGTTTGCCGTTGCAAGCCAGTAATCCTGGTGCTTGTTCCTCAATACTGTCTGTTTTAGAATTGTACTTTCATAAGTGGCCATTAGAATTTGTTGTTGTCAAGGAAAACTATTTCCTTTGCCTTTTCCTTCCTCGTACAGGACTAGGTCTAACCAGGTAGCATCCACTGCTGCATTGCTCACATAAGGAGATCTCCAAAGTATCAATTTTTTTCTTGAAGTGTCAATCTTGCCCTTACACCACTCAATAAAGTGTCAAGAAACCAAAATAACATCCAAGGTTGAATGCACTGTAATAGTACTTTCAGTGGTGCACAGACATTATTCTCTATTAAGAGAATAAAGGAGTTTTACCTGTTAGTTTCTTGGCTTTCTGAAGTCTGAGATACTGTATATAATCATTTAGCTACAGAAACGCTCAGTTTCTACAAATATACCATGTGGAAAAATAATGGTACCTTTGAAAATCTTGGCAAAAGTCCGTTGCATGCTCCAAATACAGTGCACCATTCTTTCCATTCTAAAAACTATTATTTTCTCCCTTTTAGTTAGAAAAGCTGCTTTTGATCTATTATGTCCTAATTTCTTCCAAATTTTCTTTTCTTAAGAAAAAGGAAGATGAGTGTTTTCAAACTGACAGGCTAGTAGAAATGGCTGTCTGAATTTAGTAGCAGTCGCTAATTACGAATTTTGTTGTTTACTTGTCTGGCAGCATTTTATTGCTTTGTTTACTGCTAAGTGGTACTGGCAGCAAGATGTTACAATAATTGGCATATGCTAACCTTCCCTCAAAGATACAAATAATTTTTACAACTTAGTAAACATTGTTGGATTAATGTTCTTTATGAATTGTCCATAAACATAAATTAAATAAGAAACTCGTATTTTTAATGTTTTAAATAAGGGACTGTAAGGGCCTTACTTTCATTTGTGTTTCAAAAGGCTTACATCTTTAGATTATTAGAGTTGTGTGACCCGTACAATCCAAACAGCGCTAATTCTCATGCTGTTGGAATTTGTAAAAATACTAGCTTTTGAAATTCACGTCTACAAATATGTTTATTTGAATATGAATGTTGCTGCAAATGAATGTTGCTAGTTTCCTGATTTGGTAAGCGTAGAAACCTGGTAATTTAACGGGACAAGCCCTTCATAATCAAACAGAGAATACTCGTGACTTAAACCCTTTTTATTAAAGACATTGCCATGTGAAGTTCTACCTTAAAATTGTTAACATAACCACTTAATGTATTTCTCAACAGGAACTACAAAATCCAGTTTTTCTTCTAGTATTTTAAAAATAGGTTTTAATATAGCAAAATTATATAAATATTAGTACAGATGCCTGTCCAAGAAGTGGTAATGGAAATGGAACACACAGTGTCATGGTGTCAGCTGTGTGGTGCCCAGCTAATATTCTGAACACCTCTGCTTGGGACACCAGGGTGTGTAGCCGAGGGTTAATTTAGATGGGAATTTTGCATAAAACACTAAAAGAATCTTAGTAAATTTCATATAAAAGATGTCTTAAATTTAATTAAGTTATTTTAGCTGCACAGTGCTCCTCTGTTAGAGAAGATTTTGCAGCTAGCAGATGATGGAAAAATCTGTGAGACTCTGTTGGTGTGTTAACAATATAAATGTGAGAGGAACACATAGGTCCAAAAGAAAAGCAGAACCATTTATTTGACTGCTGAATAGGTAGCTTTGGTGGACAAGTTCCAAAATTGAATTTTTTGCTAGTGGAAAACAAGAGTTTCATGAAGAAAGGGTGTTAGACAAACTCCACTCAATATCACTTGATGTTCAGATTTGAAAGAAAGTTGGTATGTGCAGACATGTGAAAACTCAACTTTCCTTTGCAAGTCTAACCAGTATGAGATATAGTGCAGCTCTAGAAAAGAGAAACATTACTAATTAAAAGAGTTTATTCTTGTAAAAGGGAACGTAGCTTATTTCTGAGAACAAGGGTTCTTTTTTGGTGAAATAGTGGATCACCACTATGTCTGGATGAAATTCAAGGCTCTACTGGTAATCTAGAGAAACTACATTTTGTGGTGCTTGCTTATACAGCGTGTTTGGTTTTTGATAATATATTAACCTTTCTTAGTAGGAATGAAAACTTGTAGTTAAGACATTAAATTCTGTTGATGTTTATTTTGAATGTGGTGATCCTGTTATCTACATATCTTTCTTGATGTATTAAAGCCTTAAGCTATGGATAGCAAGGGTTACAGTGAGAGGAGCAGTATCTATTGATTATTAATAGCTTGGGAATGTGCCACGGTTATTCATGCCCCAAATGCTTTTCAATTTTACCTGTCCCCTCTCCTGTGTCTTCTCAATGACTTAGTACCTCCTGCTGTATTACATTTGTAGGAATTATAAAGTTGTACTGAAGATTTCTGACTAATTGTTTGGTTTGATAATGCAGCTGCTGTTACATGTAAGTGCCACTGTACTTTCCAGTTATTCCAAATAGGTATTATGGTATTACAGTGCAGTGGCTGCACCATATTTGTTGAGTACATTCTAGGGCATTAAAGAAAAATAACCATAGACTGTTGATAAATAAGACAAGATAACATGCCCAGTTAACTTAGGAAGTGCTGTATTGCATTTATGTGGTAAGGGTTTGGTAGCAGGAGGGCCACAGGGGTGTCTTCTGTGAGCAGAGCCCAGAAGCTGCCCCATGTCAGATCAGAGCCAGCTCCAGCCGGCTCCAAAAGGGACCCGCTGCTGGCCAGAGCTGAGCCAGTGAGTGACGCTGGTTGTGCCTCTGGGAGAGCAGACTGAAGAAAGGGAAAAAACTGCTGTGCAACAGCAGCTGGGAGAGAGAGGAGTGAGGAACAGCCCTGCAGACACCAAGGTCAGTGAAGAAGGAGGGCAGGAGGTGCTCCAGGCACCGGAGCAGAAGTTCCCCTGCAGCCCGTGGTGAGGCCCATGGTGGAGCAGGCTGTCNGGGGACCCGTGCTGGAGCAGTTTGCTCCTGAAGGATGGACCCCGTGGTACGGACCCATATTGGAGCAGCTCTTGAAGAGCTGCAGCCTGTGGGAAGCCCACGCAGGACCCGTTCGGGAAGGACGGCATCCCGTGGGAGGGACCCCACGCTGGAGCAGGGGCAGAGAGTGACCACGAAGGAGCAGCAGAGATGAAGCGATATGGGCTGACCGCAGCCCCCATTCCCCGTTCCCCTGTGCTGCTCGGGGGGAGGAGGTAGAAGAAGGTGGATGGGGGGAAGGTGTTTTTAGTTTACTTTTAGTTTCTGACTGTTCTAGCTTGCTAGTTATAGCAATAAACTATATTAATCTCCCTACATTGAGTCTGCTTTGCCTATGGCCGTGGTAATTGGTGAGCAACCTTCTTGTCCTTATCTCAACCCTTGAGCCCTTCTCCATCGTATTTTCTCCCCTTTTTCATTTGAGGAGGGGGAGTGAGAAAGTGGTTGTGGTGGAGTTTAGCTGCCCAGCTGGGTAAAACCACCACATGTGCATATAAATGTGGAAGTGATAAAGAAGAATTAAGTACATATACTGTTACAGAAGCATGGAATCATAGGTTGATTTGGGTTGGAAGCGGCGTCTGGAGGTCATCTGGTCCAACCACTGCTCAAAGCAAGTCTACTCAGAACAGGTTGATCAGAGCTGTGTCCTGTTGAGTCTTGAACTCTCCCAAGGATGGAAGTTCCACAACCTCTCTGGACAAACTGTTTCACTATTTGGCTATGTCATGGTAAAATATTTTTCCCAATATCTAATCAGAATTTCTTATGCTCTGACTTGGTTCCTGTGTTTCGCATCATATCACTGTGCACCTCCAAGAGTCAGACTCCATCTTCTCTGTATCATCTGATCAGGTATTTGTAGGTAACAATAAGGTCTCCCCATCACCTTTTCTTCTTTAGGCTGAACAAACCCAGCTCTGTGAGTATCTCCTGCATGTCAGCTCCTTCAACCACCTGACTGTCTTGTTGGCCTCTCCTGGATTTGCTCCGATATCTCTTGCTGTGGGCAGCAGAGAACTAAGCATAGTACTCCAGAAGTTGTATCACAAATGCTGAACAGCAATTCCGCAGGTCTAGTGGAAGGTCTAGTGCTGGAAGTGTTCTTTTCCACTACTGTTTATTAAACACAGGATTCTAGGAATGAGTAGATGCTGAGGTAGCTTAGTTTGCATAGACTGTCCCCTTACTGTTTCTCCTTGTGAAGGACCTGTAGCCTCTTTCTTCTTAGATTTCAGGGAAAGAGTTAAGCTGCAAGAAGAGTCAGAAAAAGAAAACAAAACAAAAAAAACCAGTGTGTTCCTATCAAATAGTTTGTTGGGGAATCCAGTATCTCTTGAGAGATGTTGTGAATATTCTTACTGTTGCTTCTCCTTCTACCTTTGCCTAAGCCGATCTAAGGCCAGCCAGCTGCAGACAGGAAAAATAGGCATGACAGGAATTGTTTGCTCCAAGGACAGCCCTCTCTCCAGTTCCAGAAATTAGAACAGTCAGAAGAAAGATTTAACATAAGTCCCTAGGTCCAGCACTTGAACCCATGCCTCGGACTTGAGCTTAACTTTCTGTTCCTTCTACTACTTTTCTGAGGTTTGGGATGGAAAGCATTACATTGTGTGAATGCCAATAAGACTGGAGATAGCAAAATGGGCCTTGAAACCCAGTTATTTTGTTTCCTTTTGCTGTTGTCACTGTTTCCCCTTCCAAAAGATGTTCCCAAATTTGACCTCCCTAGAAAGTAGGTCCAGTTGTTCTTTTGGACTGTACAGTGTAGAAAAACTGGTGGGGAGCTCATCTCAAACAACTGCAGAAGTCTATAGAGGAAAGAAAAGCAACAATCTCTGAGGTCTTAAAAATTAATACAAACTTCAGTATGTTTGGAATAAGTTTTTTTATTCCTCCTGAGCCAGAGCCTTAGAGCTTCATTCCTACAGGAAAGTAAATGTGTAAAATGAGCACCTAGTCTTTGGCCTAGCCTTGCATCAGGGAGGTTAATCAAAACAACCACATTAAAAATCTGTGTGTAAACCAATACTTGCAAGTGTATTTAAACACACACCTTCAAAGACAACAAAAAAATTTCAGTAACAGGGAATTAAATCCAGCTGTTGAATTTAGAGTTAGGGGGTTAATTAATAATATAAGATTATATTTAAAATAGCAGATTGTTTCATGAGAATATAAAGTACTGCAAGTCTGTGCTCAAGGGATCTGCAAATGCTCAAGGCGACGTAAAGTTGCCCTCTCCCCTCTGAAATGTTATAATAGAGGGATGAAAATTTCAGTCAGATTTCAAAACTGAGAAATCACTGGATGGACACCAGTCAGTTATAACCATAGGTTATCACACCTATGTTTTGGGATGCAATTGTGTTTCTTTTTTTTTTTTTTTTTTTTTTTTAATAGCAGCTGACTGTAAAAAGTGATGAGAGTAAGAACAACTACTATTAAAATTACCTTTCAAGTTTTGGACGTGTTAAATCAGTAAATGAAACAGTAGTAGCCTCCCATCTGATGATGAGATAATGATAAAAAAGACTGGTGCATGTATAAGCATGCTTCAGGTACTGGGGTTTGTTTCATTTCCCTCTGCCCACTTATAAACCTTAGATTATCAGCAAGTCACATTTCTCTATGCACTGATGTTTGAGGAATTTTTAGCCATACTTTGTGCTTGGCTGTGAGAATAAAAACAGCATACACTTAAGACAGCTGTTTTGATACACATACATTGTTTATAGGCTTTCCTATATGTGAGGAGAAAAATGCCTCCGTGATATTTAACATCACAGAAGTTTCACTAATGATCCATCTTTTCATCAGTTAACAGGAAGTAAATACAGAATACCATACAACAGTTACTGCGGTGGTCACCTGAATGTCTGTTTTCTGTTAGTATTGCTTACTAAAATACAAAAGAAACTCATAATTTTAAGGAATACTAATTTTAACCAAAAAAAAAACAAACCTACCCTGAGGAAAGTAAGAAACAAAAATAATGGATCAGAAGGATAGAAATTGATTTGAGCAAACAAAGCCCACCACTAAATCTTCACTAAAATTATCTTGCGTGATCATCTTTCGATCACTTTCTGATTAGCTTTGGTCACTTCTCTGATGAGCTTCCTTTAATATTTACAGAGAGCGGCTGACCTTCTTTAGGAACTAAATAAATTTACATTCATGCTTACTGACTAAGCAGTAACAGGAAGAGTGGTGACCTGGAAAATTTGGATTTTTAGTAGGATTGCCAACAGAGTAGTATGGGTGTATGGCAGGAGATAGATCTGAGCAAAGTAGTTTTCCTCCCACCTCATACTGCGAGAAACTCTGTGTGTAATCATGAAAATACAAATAAGCTAGTTTCCAGTATTGCTCTTTTGAAGACTAGCAGAATTCCTTGAATTAAGGAGGATTTCATATTTACTGTGTATGTTTCTTCTGGAAATGTGTAATAGTTCAAAAACTATGAATTTCTGCAAAATGCATTTCGAACCTTTTACATATACATTCTAAAATTTTGTAGCAAAAATATCTAGTCTTTATTGTCTTAGAATAATAAAGCTGGGAGAGATCTCAGAGCAAAATCAGCTACACCTGTGTCATTCCCAACAGAGCTTTTCTTCTTTCTCCTACAATTTTTCTTTTTCACTCCCTATTTTTGGGGTTCTGATCTAGTAGTTCTTTTCTTCTAGACTCTTTCCAGTTTTGATCTATACCTTTCAGTATATAATACATCCAAAATTGATCAAAGCCTTCAGCTAAAGAAACACTGTGAGTGGCTAGTGCAAAAGCCTAGTGTAAGTGCTCTGCAAGTTATGCTGCTGTTTATTTATCCTAGTTTGATGACTGACTTTTTTCTAACTAATGCACAGTAACCCCAAATGCTTTTTAACAGAATTGCTATGTAATTGGTTATCTTGCCGTTGTGCAGTTTTTCCCAGTTGTGTCTTCCTGCTAATCTTATAATTAGAGATCAGATACTTCACTGAGCTCATGAAGCATGAAAAATGAATATAATGAAAAAAATATATATATACATATATTTTTAATGTAACTTGTAGTATAGGGCCGGTAGGAAGCCCTATTAGATTGCTGAATCTTTTGATGCCACATTTAGTGTTGTGCAAACAGCTAGAAGAAAAGTTTGTAACTTGATAGTCCTATTAACATAACAAGCAAACAATGATGCTGTAGTATACATGTTAGTGTACATAAAAAAATAGTGCATAGGATTGTTTTTTAGTGACAGATGCATACTCGAAAAAAACAAGGTAAGGAAGTAACTTTAAAGTACCTTTTTTCTTGGCATGAAGTATGCAGCAAATAATTAAATTATTCATTGTAAAATTCTTATGTCTGTTAAATAATGCATCAGTACAGAATAGTCCACATGAATGGAAACAACTGACTAAGCCTTACCTGGATCACACTCTGAAGCAAAACTGTATCAGCAAAGTTTCTGTTGTAAACTTTTTCTATACAGTTGTCCAGAATGTGCATTAAATCTTTTCTGACCTATTTAACTTTTAATGACTATAAATGTGGTTGAAAAATTAATGACTGGATCCAGGACGAACGGAGTGCAAGATTATAGTAGGAGGAAAATGGTCATATCTTGTCAGATCTAAAAGTAATTTTTATATTGTTTTAGAAAACCTTGATGCCCAAAATGTGAATTCTAACATTTGATTCTACCTAACTTTGCTGCTACCTCTTCTACGCAGCAAAGAACTGTGTATCTTAAAGTGTAATTTGAAACTCAGGTCAGAGGAAAAATCTTTGGTATGAGTCGGCAGTAGCAAAACTGAAAGAGTAAAGAAATATTAAACCAGTAGTGAAACCTAAAGAAAGGAGCAGGCTGAAACCCACACACATGTATTTTCTGCCCTTCCAACTATATAATATTTTTCACTGGTGCGTAAGTAGGAAATTAGCTGAGAAATTATACATAAGTAGATGTCAATTAATTTCAATTCACAGAACTTAAATCACTTTGATTCTTGCTTTAGACACATCGCCTTTAAGATTATGCATTATTACCAGCCACCAAATTGAAATGCTTCTGCTTCTGCCTCTGCCCCCCCTTCCAGGGGCTACGTATAATAATCTAATTGAAGTCTGAATTTCATTGAACTTTCTTAGACTTTGCAACAGGAAGTTGATAAGGCCAAAAGATCCCAAAGCATTGCTCTCTGTACAAGCTTATTTATGTGCTTATAGAATTGAAAAACTCTCCTGTTAGTACTAAAAAGATCTTTGGCTTAATATGAGCCTTGTAATTGCTCAAATTCTCACCAAAAGAAAGAGAAACGAAAGAGTGGTGTGCAGTATACAGTTCCAACAGTCCTGACAGTTTTCAGCCATGTAGGTTTATTCAGAGAAGAAGCTGAGTGCTTTCTCAAGAAGCTGCTTGGTGACAGGAGTCATTGCAATCATTAGCAGTGCGATATGATGGGCTGAAATACAGGTTTGATATATAGAGTACCAGTTTACGCCAATTCTTGCTAAACCTCAAATGTACTGAAGTCTGAATCTTTATCTAAAGTCTTGCAGATTTTTGATGTTCTAGTTTTACCATAATACGCAGTTTGAAAAAATGGGAGGATATTATTTTAGATGGAATAAACACAATTTTAAATTAAAATCAGTAGAGAAAATCTGTGATGAGTATCTCGAGACAAACCTCCTAATCTTTTCAAAAGTTGGAGGAATTCCGAACATCTGGGTACTTCAGCAAGTGCTTATTTTAAACAACCTGGATCAAATTCTCTCATTTCCCAAAATAAGCTTTAAGTACCCAGCATCCTCAAGAATAGACGACTTCTTTGACAGTCCCATTTTCAGCAGAAAAAAAAAAAAGATGCCAAGGCATCCTGTGCCTGGTGTTGGTTTCCTAGAGAGAGCAAAGGGCTCCCTAGAATAGAGACGATTTCCTTAGTGCCTGATCCCCTGTTTTACAATTACATGGCCATGGCAGAGGATACGTCCAGCTGTATCAACCCTTACCCCGTATGTGAAAACCTAATTGAATATATATATGTATATGTATTCCTTGGCATGAAAGAAGACGGTTAAAGGCATAGCAAGGAATAGTTACTGTTCTCTTTTCAAAGTTCTTACCATGATACGGGAGTAAAAGTACACCATTTGTGAGTAGACTTTGCAAAACAAAACAAACACAGCTGATAGATTTTGAATAGTTTAGAAGTATTAAATTCTGCTTTCTTATTTATTATTTTCTTCTAGATCATAATGATTATTAACCAATTGTATATCGAACATATACTAGTTTCCTTGCTTCTAAGAAGTAACTTTGGTTTGGGATTTAGCTGTTTAGTTTCTAATGTGGATCCCATTAACATTAAGGATGTTGGTAAAGGTAAAAGAATATGTTACTTTCACAATACTTTATTTCCCAGCTGGGTCTTTGAGCTTTAGTTTCACTCATGACTATATCATCCTCAATATACTTAATGTCTCTTCTTGTCATTTATATATTGCTAAATTTGATTCTTCAACATTTAGCTTCCTAAATTTTGTTATTTATCTTAAGGAAGTTAATTCCATATTTACAAAGTTGTTGTAACCTTAAAATAAAAATAAATTTGCTGAAAACTGCAGGTTAAATAACTGCCTTCAGAGTAATTGCACATAAATAAAATCCAGGTGCAGTGATAAAGTTATTTTGGGGTATTTGGCAGGAGCTTCATCAAATCCAGAGCATTTACAGTGCTGTGGTTTTATATTACATAAGTTACGATTTAATTATATTTATGTATTCTAACTATATAAGTAATTTACTATGTAGAACAGCTATTACAATAAATACATGACTGATGAAAAATGTGTAGTATTGGTTTTGATTAATAAAAATGCTGCATATCTAGAAATTAAAAATATGCAACAACATTATTAGATGTTAAGCTTTGAAACTAGCACAAATTCTTCTTTTCCTTTGGAAAGATTCCTGATTTCTGATATGGCACCTTGTTGATATAAAATAGTTTTGATTTTACATGAATAGGCAGTAGTGGTTTTATAGAGATATATAGCATTCTTTTGTTGAGGTGCAACATTAAGTTACAAAAGCCAGAAAATATGCATTGCTTTCTAAATTTACTCAGACACAAAAGTGTCATTTATTTTATATATAGAATATATCTTTTATAGTCGTCATGCTATCATTGTTGTATTTTTGGTAGTTTTGAAACCTCAAAACAGAATGATGACTCATTCCAAAGATTAAACCACCCAGCAGTAATTCAAAAGATCCTAAAATTTAGCTATGTGGTAAGAGATTACAGATGGATACAGGCAGATAAAGAAATGCAAGAAGAGAGGCAGGTGTAATGGGCACCTTAACCTGGATCAGAATTCCAAAGTGCCCTAAAATTATTTCATTCCATACATGAAGCTTTCTTGCTGACTTAAAACTGTGGAGACAAGCATTTCAGCTGGAGTATCGTGGTATATTGGGTCAGCACAAGAAACCAGAGTCTGAGCATTTTCACAAGGCAGTGTAGTTGTAAAATACCAACAAGTTTTGATCCCAAGAAAGCAGCACCTTCTGATTGTGTTTGTTCTTAGAAGTGAAGCATATTTCCAAGTCATTCCGTAAGTACTTACCTGCACCATGCAGCTTTTCAATGACATGAACTTTCATTTCTGCTTGCATAGATTTTATGAAGTTTCTGAGTTTTATTTATTTCTGTATGATCTGCCAGCATTTCTCTCCCTCGGGATAAGCAGAAGGGCATCTAAGTGGAAGAAAGGTGGTAGAATCAGATAAAATTGCCTTTTTTTTTCTATTACTTATAAGGAACTTAATGGACCATTTGGAAAATACTAAAAATTAACACTAGTGAAATTCGTGTGTGCTGTAAGTGGTTGTAGATGCTAATTTAAAAAATTTTTTTTGTTTATTTCTTTTTAAAGTCTCAAATTTGTTTCTGTTTTGTTTTTCATCAGGAAATATCAGCCATCAGTTTTGATATTGAAGTCTTCTTTTATAGTAAATGCTAACACTGGGTATTAACTATTACCTGAATAGGCCTAATGTAGGACAGTATGTATGGCTTGCAGTTAAATCTACAGTACTTGATCCCATGCTGAACTGTTTCGTCAGGCGTAATCACATTACGTCATGTTCATACAGAATATTAACAATATTTTTTTGCAAATATCCTGGGAAAACAGGCACTCCAATGGAATTTAAAAGAGATGAATTGGTTAGTTTTACAAATTACTTTCTGGTGGATTTTTCCCTAACTATAAGAAAAGAACATTTTCAGCTTGTTTGAAAAAAAAAACCAAGTGCTAATTGAGGGTTGGCATTGTGAGCTGATTTAGAAGTGGGAGTTGTCATACAGGAAATAAGATATAAATAAGGTGGGGATAACTAGTGAACAACTTTGAAGGTGAAAGAAGCAGCTTGTATTTGGTTGTATAGAAGGAGGAAAGAGAGCATCAAGGGAGAGGAGAGATGACGAACAAATAGGTTAGATGATTTTCTTTGCAGCAGCATTCTAAGTGAATAAAGGAGATTTAAAATAATGAGAGTGTGGATTTTAGTGTTGTCTCTGCAGGCGGATAGGAAAAAGTGTATAGGAAATCTGGAAAATGGGTTTAGCTTTACAGTGTGGACTTAACTATCTTGCATAGAACATCCGTGAATAAATATCTGTTACAGAATACGCATGTACTCTTAGGCAGCTGCATTCACTGTTGCTTAGTTGCTTGCAACATCTAACCTTAACTTGTACAGAGGAGCTGTGCATCATTTGACTTTATTTTGGGAATTCTGTAGGTACAAGATCATGTGTATGCTATTGTAGTACTTATTTCCTTTATATTTTTCTAAATATTTGTCCTTTCTATGATTTTGAAATGGGAGTAATATGACTTTAAACGAATATGAAGATTTTTAACGTGTTGTCGATATGAAAAAAACCTGAAGAATGGCTCCCAGATTGTCTGGATTGTGCCTGTAAGTAATGGAAAAAGCTAACTCTAGATTTATTTGTAGTACGTGCTACAAATGTTCAAGAAACAATATTCAAGAAATTCTGTTTTCATTTTGCCAGGAAGGTCTATTTTTCCAGCAGCATATGGGTGATTGTGCTCAACTATCTCACACAACAGTCTGAGAAGTAGACTCATACATTAATACATTTAACTACTTTATGTTGAATTCTCTTATTAAAAACAACCTCTTTTAGGCCCTGGCTTCTCCTTTGCTAACATTAACGTCCTGATAATCAGAGGAAGTTAATGAACTGGATTTGTCCAAGCCATATTTTGAGAAGTATTTGTGGAACTGTAATAAATGTTTTTGTTTCTGTGCTTCCTTTGAAAAAAATTTAGTTTACTCTTTGCTCTTAATGATATTTTCCCATTACATCTTAGCAGAACATAGTTATAAAAATGAATAAAAATAATGTCACAACACTTGAAATACGGCAATTCAGAAACAGTTCACTTGGATGTAACTTGCTCCCACAGTATAGCTAATCAGTATTTTGAATAATGATAATATAACAAATTGTATGCAAATGACAATATATCTTGTTCCAAATATTTTCTGACCAGATTACAGTGTTGAATTTAGCTGTCTACATGACTTTCTGTCAGTTTTCTATTTTAGGAAATAAAAGAGTATTTACATTCTTTTTTCAGTGCTACTCTGAATCCTGGTAATTTTCTAGGCTAACATGTCTGCTGTAGTTGTTTGATAACATATTAGGAAATATTAAGTGTCTGTTAAGAGAGAGTAGGTCCTGCATGAAACTGTAGGTACCTGTAATTCGAAGTTCTCTTTACCCAGTCAGAGAGGAATGTATATATATAAAACTCAAAGAAGGAAAAATATAATTGACTAGTAGATATGCTTTACCTGTAGACTAATAAAGTTTCGTACTACTTGCTAGAAGGCTATTGTAACAAGAAGATGGTAATATGATAAAATTATATGATAGGAAGTTGATTATAAAGATGCCAATTACTCTTGGGTGTGTAAACAGAAGTGTCGTACTTGTGTCTGTGTCTGTGTGTTTACTTGCTGTTAGGGCCGTGATTTTCCAGGAAGCCTATGGAAACTAAGCAACCAGCCTCTTTTTGAAAATGCTGTTTTAATTAATAGTTCACACAGAAACTTATGCTACTGTAGCACCGAGGGTTTAGTTAAAGAACAACAAAAATCACGGTGAACAGCTAAGAATGAAACTCTTCAGTTTCCCTGAGAGTTGTGCCCTACCAGAATATATGTTGCTTGCAAAATTACTCTTGCCATGTAAAAGAAACACTGCATAGTATTTTCAGTGGTACCGAACCCACCTGCTGCTGAACTCCCTAGCTGCAGCAGTTGCTTGCCTTGTTTCATGAAGAGTATAAACCCCAAAGCAGGTTTATATGGAAGTAATTGGTGTAAGCAGGCACAGCTTCAGCTATTTTGTGAAAATTGCATGGGTGTATGCTGTACTATCATGGGAAGTTTTATTAGGAGGAAGATACTTGATGTTTAGCTCAGTGCACTTGGATAGCTGCGCAGAATGGAGGACGTGCAGAAAGCAAACACTCTTGCTTACATCCCGTAACTTCTTTATGTGCCTGTAAACCAATATGCGACTTCCCTATGAATGCCAGAATAAAGAGGGCATTCATAAAACAGTTCACAGGGAGCAGAAGAGAATGATAGCTATTTCTACCCAACACAGGTATCAAACAAAGACTAAAATCCCTATCCCAGTTGACAGACAGCTGAAACTATAGGTCTTGCCTGTAGCCCTTGTCATGGGATTGCTTGAATTCTTGATGTTTCAGTATAAATATAAATGTGAATTAATATTAATGTAATTGTGGAAATGAGAGGTTTTTTTTGTTGTATAAATGTAAGAACAGTTGTTAGCATCAGCTAAGAATCAGGTATAACGTTGTAAGTTTAAGGGGAGATGGACTACATCCTGTCTGTCAAAGCAGGGCGTTTACATCCCTATACAAACAAACACAGTTTATGGCTACACAGAAACTGCAATAATGTAATAGCAGAACTAAAGAAGTTTTGCATGCTGTCTGACTGAAACAGTGTATTTTTTAGTCTCATATATATGAAGAATTTTAAGCTACCCTCAGTGAAAGGGGCCATCTGTGCCCCATAGGTCCAGGCTTCGACCTGCGGGTTTCAGTTTAGCGCTTTGGTGTCACTGTTGACACTGCTGGCATGTGTCATGTATTTCTCTGAGAAATCATCTCTCCACTCAGTATGTCCACATATTTACAGATACAAGCAGTGGGATTTTTCATCCAGTCTGATGTTGCCGTATTGGAAAACAACACATTTGCTGCTTTAATTTCACAAAAGATAACACCATAAAATCAACACTGTTTACACATAAAGGAGAAAGAGCTGAGCACTTGAACTTAATTCTGAATTGCTTGTCACCTCTGGAATTTAGAGGGATACTTACATCAAGTTGAATATATTATGCATTTTAGACCTTGTTAATTATTTAGGTGATTTTAATAGAAGTAGATGAAAAGTCAGACTTTAGGAAGACATAAAATGTATTTTAACTACTTGCTTTAGAGTCAGACAGTGAGGAAGTACGTTGCAGTTTATACAGAAGTGAGACACTCCAAAATGGCTGAGCATGTATGTTAAGTTGTAATATAGCTCATGACAGACCCTACTAGCTTTCTAGAAAGTGGCAGTAGATCCACAAATTTCATTACAGAAAATAAGAAAACTTCTAGAAGGAAAAGCATATGAAAGCATAGGGAAAGGAAAATGAATTTTCAGAATATTAATACAGTAAAAAATGTACTTCCCCACACTCAGCTGGGGAAAGTACCAGGAATAACTCCTTTACAGTGGTGTAGCCTGAAGTGGGATTACAAACCTAGACTTCTGTAGCCCACACTGTACAGGGTACAAGCATGCAAAGCACTTAAATTATTCATAAACCTTCACAAAACTCACATTTTGAAGATAGAAAAATTTACTTGCACAAGGACAGCCTACTAAAATGGAAGATCACACAAAGTAAGCTGTTAGTCTTATGTAGAAATTTGAAGATTCTTGTAGAATTAAGATGGAATAATTTCTCTTTGAAGGAGATGGTAATTTTGAACTTTAGTTAAGAGTTCAATAATTGCAGTTGAAAGAGAAACTACAATACATTTTCTGTGAGGTTAGGGTTGAAAACAAGCAGCTTCTTTGGAGTAGTTAGTGGAATATAAACCCTGCATCTTAGTTTAATTCACAGCAACTAGTTTATACAATTTTATGCAATGCCTAAATAACAAATATTTAGGGTTTGGATACCTGTGGTACTAGCGGTAATTCTACATGATACTATTCATAGTCTGTTCAGTATGTAAATACTGCTTCACCTTCAGAAGCACTGCATTCAAGAAAAAAAAAATTAGGTCAGAGACTTGGGCTGTTTGGCAGTTAACTATCTTTAGAGATAATTTTCAATATAGTGAATCTTGAAATATATAATATTTGGGTAGATAGGCTTGGCAGGAAATTTTGGAATGTATCTCATCCATCTGTTATTATTTGATGTTTCTGTGAATATATAATACTGATATTTGTATGCATACCTGAACATTCATGTGCATGTGTGATTCTGGGGATTTATTAAAAGTAGATAAAAAGAGTATCAGAGGTTGTAAATATATACAAGCAATTATTCTGTGTTAATACTAAGGTTCATCTCACTCATCTGCATCTGTATGAAGCAGAGATATTCTATTGTATTTATATATAGAATTTAATGAAAAGTGTAGACTGAGTAGTAATAGATTAAACAATAAACATCTGGAGAGTAAGCAATATACATTAATTATGACCATGATGCCTTGATTAAAATGGGTCTTGAACATGGTCTTCATAATTTATTCTTCAGTGTTTTTCCACCAACGTTACTCGAAGCACAAAACTCCTTCTTTAAAAATGTAGGTGAATGGCCAGTTTTATAATCTGTGAATGTGTTTTGCTTTCTGAGTTGTGCCTTGGGTTTTGATAGTAAGCTCAGAGCTTGATCCCTCTTCACTTCCTCACTGCTTAATGTCGAAGTGACCAACAATTTTACCGTAGTTGGGTAATCCGAAGTCACCTTGATTAGAGGATAAAGTTTTTGAGCTGATGAACAGTTTTAAGAGAGGGTAATGTAGCCCCTTTCAAAAGTCTGAAGTACATTATGTTATCCAATTGTGTATTCTGTTTTGTGATTTTTATCATAGAACACATTTTCTATAATATTATGGAGCTAGTTATGCATTTGGACTGAAATCCACTACTTATACTGTGTCTTACTGGTAGTTTTTTGCAAGTGATGCAGTGAATTGTACTGTGAGGTATTCTAAATAGTATACGGAGAGGGTATGCTATAACTTTTTACAGTTTGAAGACTGGAGAGGAAGTACATTACTTAGAAGAGCACCTTTATTGCTTTGCTTTTTGTATAATCAAACTACTTACCATATTGTTTGAATGAAATAAATTCTGCAGATCACCTGTGAAAAGCTTTCAGGGTTTCCAGCTAGAGGAAGACAGCTATGGCAGAGGTTACTTTTGTAACTAAGTGGTTAGCTGTTTACCACCGTAAGTAATTTGAAAAACTAATGAAAGCTCTGTATCTTGCATCTTGATTTAGACATCCTGCAGCAAAGTATGAAGTAGAACTGTAGAATACTAAGCTGTTAAATTAGATACAGCTTTTCTGCCTAGACCTTTTTACAGTTTTCAGCAAAATGTTACTGTGTCTGGAACATCAGGTAATCAGATATTTGTGAAATTTAGTATTAAGCGTCTGTAGAAAAGGGATGATACAATATATTTACAGGATAGTTACAAGAGTATATAGAATTCTGGATTCTAACATTTTTTGCCATAAACTCATGAGCAATTCTGCAAAAGGCAGACTATTGTATGACTTGTATATCCTTAAGCTCTCAATACCGTATGTTTCCCTAGAGAATGAGGGGGAATGCAGAATTCTGTCTGGTGGGGATGAGAACACAGAATTGTAATTTGTGCTTCAGGTTCATTTAAAATAATGCTTTTATTGTAGTACAATTGTAGTACTTCGAGATTGAGGTACTTTAGAATGGTTAGCTAAAGTGATGTTACACTATGTAAATAAAATATAATTTCAGTTGCAGGTAATTATTCTTGTTAAGTGAAATGAAGACTGCTATCTTACAAACTTTTGTCAATGATTTAACCTCTTAGAGGAAATTCTCATATGTGAGTTATTGCTTTATTAACTTTCTTTTTTGGTGTATTCAGAATATCATGATTGGTGTTTGACACATATTCACTATTTTTATTTTCCTCTGTATGCATATATACTTAACATTATTTTAAAATGAGATTACAAATGTGGCTACCAGGGTGAGTGGGTTATTATATTCTTCAAATTCGTTGAGCTGTTTGACTTCGAACTGTATGATGTACTGATTTAGTAAATCTAGGCTATGCAAAAATCAATGTAGCACCGAGTAAGGCCTATCTACTTGGTAATGCTAAAGAGTAATTTCCAGTAGAGAATCTTCAGTGCAGGTGTTTCTAGAAGGACATCACAGCACTTTGTTATCGACTCAATGTACACAGTGTTTAGAGATAAAAAATAAACCCTAGGCAGATAAAGTTAGTAAATGAGATTGAAAAAACACTGAAATCATAAATAAAGCTGAAAGACCAGCAGGGTCCTACAGAATGATCTAGAAGTAAAATGAAAACCATGTTTTAAAATGATAAAATCCAAGGTGAGACATCTAGAAACCAAGACTAAGGGCAACACACAGGTGTACAAAAGATTCTTTTGAAAATCTCTGAGCAAGATAAAAAGGCAGAATTATAGTGAATAATCTTCCTTGTGAGTCTACAACATTTTTCCATACAGGCTATAGAACATATTAACATTTTCTTCTTTTAAAGCTGTAATATTTGATTGTATACTGGTAGTCCAGTTAACCCTGTGTTGTAATCGCTCATCACTAAAGAATCAAGTTGTCAAGAAATGTTACCAAGGACAATTTTTTTTTTTTTTTTTACTTCAAAGCATGTGCTTGGAATATTTTTGGTGGAATTGAGGTAAAGACATTAAACTTCATAAAACTGTACAACTATTGCTGTGTTTATGCTGAAACTTCCGTGGGTTTGGGGCAATACAGTTTTCCTGAAAAAAAGCTAGGGGGCATCATTGTTTTTCAGTATAGGATCAATTTCACTGAAGTTTTGATTCTAACACCTGGTACTCAACCTGCCATTTGCTTGACAGGAACCTAGCAGAATGAATTGAAATGGTAATTTATCATTGTTATGTGTAAGTAGAACCTTCACAGATGTATTGTAACAAAAACACCACAATATTCTCCCAGACTGTGTTTAATGCCAGTTAAAACACTTGTGTCATAAAATATCATGTTGTGCACTTTAGCATTTAATTTTTTCATTGACAGTAATTATTCTTCCAGCTTACTTAAGAGTAAGTTTGGAACACTTTACATGGAAATAATTACTTGCAGGTAGTGCCAAATTGTAAATATCTTTTTTCATTATTAAAAAATATATGAGCTTCAGCTGCCCAGTTGAGTCATGGGAAGAGAGACAGAAGAATTTTCAATTATTTTGGATTTGTTTATTCCACTTTCTGTTGTTGTTGTGGTTTAGCCCCGGCAGGCAGCTAAGTGCCACACAGCCGCTCGCTTACCCTCCCCAGGTGGGATGGGGAGAGAATCAGAAAGGTAAAAGTGCGAGAACTCATGGGTTGAGATAAAGACAGTTTACGAGGTAAAGCAAAAGCAGCGCACGCAAGCAAGGCAAACCAAGGAATTCATTCTCTACCTCCCATCAGCAGGCAGGTGTTCAGCCACTTCCAGGAAGCAGGGCTCATCACGCGTAATGGTTTCTTGGGAAGACAAACGCCATCACTCCCAACATCCCCCCCTTCCTCCTTCTTTACCCCAGCTTTTATGGCTGAGCATGACGTCGTATGGTGTGGAACATCTCTTTGGTCAGTCTGGGTCACCTGCCCTGGCTGTGTCCCCTCCCAGCTCCTTGTGCACCCCCAGCCTCCTCGCTGACAGGGCAGCACAAGAAGCAAAAAAGTCCTTGGCTCTATGTGAGCACTGCTCTGCAACAACCAAAAACATCGCCACTATTTTCATCAAAAATCCAAAACACAGCATTGTGTGAGCCTCTACAAAGAGAATTTAACTCTATCCCAGCCAAAACCATGACAGTTGTTTATTAACTTTATGACATTTTAGTGATTATTTTGCTACAGCAGTGGTTTACAGTCTGTGGACACAGTCATATACAGGCAATAGGAATGCCTGCAGTCAGTATTAATATTTTAGTACTTTAAAGATAGCTGATCCATATTCATGTGATCAAAGGATCTCACCCTTGAAGTAAAGCTTACTTTACAATAGAAATATGTTATTTTGTGTAGTTTTGTATGTATATATACGAAGAAAATAAGAACATGATATGCTGATTTACGAAACTTTTTCTGTCAGTTATTAACATAGAAAATCACGGTATTCAGACTGGTGCCTCCACCTGATCACAATATGACGGTCTTCTTGCCTAACATCATGTTTTGTTCAGGTGACAGAATGCGTTTACTTTAAAACCCAAATCTGAAGGTGAGCAGATATAGTACAGAAAAAGTGAGGTTGATGCAGTTACTGGAGCCATAATATATTATTATCAGTGTGTCTGCTCCAAGAGAGACAATGCATCTGCTGTAAGCTTTTTGATAGGATCAGGACTGTGCTTTTAAAAAACTTCTGATAAACCTCTTATCTTATTTCAGTTTACACCGAGTGGTTGTCTTGGAACACATTAGTTCAAATCTTCTCATGTTCTAAATCTCAAGAAAAAGATGCTACAGCACACTCTCTGGCACTTCAGCCACTAATGGCCATGGTCCATGATACCAGACTGTGGGCAGACTGAAGTAAACCTCTTGAAACAAGTAGTATGGCTGTTAGGTCTCCAGTACCAGCTATTTCATTCTTCAGGTCTGCTCCTAGTGGGCCTCACTACTTGCTAACATAGGCATAGCCTTAGATAACCTCCTTCATTTTTCTCTTTTTCTTTAAAACCTATGCATAAAGGCTATTGATATATGATAATTAGGATTTTAACTTGGGGTTTCTAAACAGATCTGCATTCAGTTATTTTCTTTAAAGCACTTACTTGAAGAGGCCACCTTTTTAAAAGTTTTCAGTATTTAGACATTCTCTAAAATATCTAAGTATTATCTAAATTCTCTAAATATCTAAAATACTATTTTTGCATTCATACATACACTTTTCTAAAGCTGGCCAGCAGACCGCTGGAGAAAATTGTGGCCACAATAGTGCAAGGCAGATGGCAGATTTTTCAAGAGAAATCTTGTCCACTTCAGGCACCAACCAAATTACCTGATTTCTACATGTGTTCAGCATTGAAAGCCTCCCATTGAGAACCATGGGACCACTGGCTGTAGAATTATTCTGGGTATGCAGGCTGAATACGTGTTATACTGAATACTCCTGAAAATATTTATCTTAGTTATTGTTTTTCATAGAAAGCCATACTTTTATAGTCATGTTGGTAAACACCAGTTTCCTCAAGGAAACTATTCTTTAATGTCATGCACAAAACAAAGAAAATGCATGATAGGAATTTTTTAAAGCTCCAGAGTTCACTCAAAAAATAGTTGCAAATGTTTCATCATGAAAAAAAAGTGAAATATGCCTACTCTGTATCTAAAATGGGTCAAATACTATTCAATAATGTGAATAGAATTTGCAGTCAAATAAATAGAAGCAGATCCTAGTTCAGTGTTGAACTGTAGCTAGTTGAGCAACAAGACAGCACCCATATCTTCTCCTACCAATAACCTATTTTTACCATATTCTGCATTTAATTTCTGTGTTTAAAGATGTTTTAAGTTACAAGGTACATGGAATAGTTTTCTTATCCATACTGGCCACCCAAAAAAGAAACACCAGTCCATGAAGTACTTTGTGTAATTCCCTTTTTTATCAACGGAATTTTGCCTGGTGTGGTGCAGTGGGGGAGAGGTCAGCAAAAGAGCATTCAGTTTAGCTACTCTTCTGAAAAAAAATAGTAAAAGAATAGACAAAATATTTTTAAATTGGATTGGGTAGTGTAACAGCAATGACAGCAGAATGCTTTTGCTTTAGAAAGTAGGTAATCGGCCCCAAATATAACTCTTTACGAGCAATATCTAAACAATACACTATTGCATTTAATATCACTTCTGATCCATCCCTGAATTTACCACCAGAGAAAATAGTAAAGCCAAAAGAGAATGCAGTCCATCACCTTCCTAGAATATTCACAGCATAGGTTATTTTGTCCTTTATATGTAGATCTGATAATGTTTAAGAATTTTCTTCAAAAAGCACCTGTTAATTTAAACATTTTAAGGTTAGATTCTTAACATTTTGTAAAAGAACTGCTGCACTGTACAGGTTTTATACTGTGAGAGTATTTCCGTTAGGATAACTATCTCAGTTATGTGGTAACTATGTAAATTGAACTAAGCATGATGTTGTCATTTAACCCGGCAGGCAGCTAAGCACCACACAGCCTTTTGCTCATTCTGCCACTCCCACCATAGGGGGATGGGAGAGAGAACTGAGGAAAAAGGTAAAAAAAAAAAAACAAAAAACAAACAAACAAAACCAACCAACCAAACCAAACCAAACAAAACAAACCCTCATGGGCTGAGATAAAGATAGTTTAACAGGACAGAAAATTAAAGGAAAATAATAATAATAACAATGATAAAAGAATATACAAAGCAAGTGAGGCACAGTGCTGTTAATCACCACTCACTTACTGATGCCCAGCCAGTTCCCAA